>CM033454.1:21417090-21768321 GCA_019425755.1 Amaranthus cruentus
AGCGATATGGCTTCGGTCGAAGCGGACAAATTCAATCCTTCTGTCCACATTCTGATGTTTCTGGCCAAGTACCTGATGCTCGCTCGACCAGGTCGAGCTATCTTGCTTCGAATTGGAAATGGCTGCAATTGCTTTTGCGATTCTTATAAGAAGCATTTTGGTCCAATTAGATTTGTTTCCTTACTTCTTTGCTGAAAGGACTTTGGTAGCCACCTACCCTATCCCAGGGGTGGCACCTCCCTCCTACACCTTAGGGGTGGTGGAGCAATCATGAAACCACCACCCCCACATGCCTTGGAGCTTATAAATGAAGAATTCATCTCCTTAATTTTTTTAACTACTTGAATCATCCATTCATCTTGAGTAATTTCTACCTTCAATATGAGTATGAGTGAGTAGGTTGTGTTGGTTTTTTCTTAGCTTATTTGTAATCTATAACTTCAATATGAGTATGAGTGAGTAGGTTGTGTTGGTTTAGGCTAGGCATGATCACCATGTTTGTAGTTTATCTAGCTTAGCTCCATGAGAATAGGTAGTTGAGTATGTTTTAGGAAGCTATTGTTGCTCGAGAGAGAACATTAGTATTCAAGATACGTTCTTCCTCATATCGACCCATAACCATGACCATAGGTTGAAGATAGTAAGGATTACCTTGGTGAGAAAGCCTAGCCTATGCCTTTTTTTTTTTGTATTTTTAATTGCTTTTATGCTACGCATTTCATTCCGTTCTTTTAATTACTTGCTTAATTCAATTCAACCTCCAACACCATTTTTATATGTTTTTGAGCTCACTAATTGATTGAGAAGCTATTGACTTAACCCCCACTCCCTGTGGATTCGACCCGTACTTGCCATCGTACTAAGCTACGCCGTGCACTTGCGGTATTACATTTGAAGGACGTAAAGTCCCGATCAATCGGGATACTCGATACTTGTCACATAGTATGTTGAGAGCAAAAGCCATGGAATGACAGGGTTCATGAGATAAACATTTGTATCTGGTGGAGTTCTCTTATAATAACAGTTATCGGGCCACAATTCAGATGGCTCCGTTTGCGGCACTATATGGTCACAAGTGCTGTAGCCTGGTGTCTTGGGTTGATTTCACTGAGTCTATCACCTTAGGACCAGATATGCTTGTTCAGATGACTGAACAAGTGAAGCTAATTCGCGAGAAAATGAAGGTAGCCCAACATAGACAGAAATCATACTCTGATCTTCATTGTCAGCCTGATGAGTACGCAGTAGGCGACAAAGTTCTCTTTAGTGTGTCTCCAGTGACAGGCGTGGTTTGTTTTGGTGCTCGTGGGATGTTAAGACCACGTTTCATTGGTCTCTATGATATTGTGGAAAGGATAAGGAAATTAGCTTACCTGTTAGTGGTGCCTAATGCCCTAGTTAAGGTACACGACGTTTTTCATATCTCCCAGTTAACACGATAGGTTGCGACTTCTTCGCATGTCTTAGACCCAGAGCCGTTAGAGCGTGATGAGAGCCAAACCTATGAGGAACAACCTGTTCAGATTTTAGATAGGAAGGTTCGTAGTACTCAGCGAAAGGATGTTGAATTGGTTAAAGTTCTATGGTCAAATCATCGGTCACAAGAGGCAACTTGGGAAACATAAGCTTCCATGCGAGAAAAGTATCCGCACCTTTTCTCTCGGCCTAGTAAGTTACGGGGACGTAACTTTTTAAGGGGGGTAGAGGGCTATAGGATTTCCGCGCTTTGAGTTGTTTTGACCTAGTTTCTTTTGTTATGTGCTTGTTTTGTTTTTTGTTGTGTGTGTGTGGTTGTTTTGTGTTTTGTGGTTGTAAGTTGTGGTTTTGGGGTCAAAACCTTTTTAAGGGGGATAGTCTGTAACACCCCGATATTTTCCCGATATATTTAATTATTTACTAGTAATATTATTTTATATGAATAATATTTTTTATTTATTTAGTTTGGGCTTGATCATGGTAATTTTTTAGTCCTTTTTATTTGGGCCCAAACTTTTAACCCATTTTCTTATTTCAAAATTAAATTAAAAAAATAAATAATATGAGAGGGAAAAGTGGAGTGTTGACCTTAGGTGGTCTCTTGGCATGGGTGTAACTTCCATTTGAGAATTTGAAAGATCTCATAGTTATTCTTGCACTACCTCCTTCATTATTTCCTAATCATTTCTCATTATTCTATACTTCCTTTACTAAAACTTAAGAAAACCATATCATATACCACCCTTTCCATACACCACTTCTTCCATTTTACATTATTTTGGTGTTCTTTCATTGAAATTGTAAGTATAATTCTTTAATTATTTTTATTATTAAGTTTCAATTTCAAATATGTGATTTGTGGCATGTGTGAGTTTTGATCCATGGTTATTTCTTTTAATGATTTAAAATGATGGTATGAATTTTTATATATGTCTTTATCAATTTTAGTGTTGGATGTTTTTAGGGATTTATTTTATATTATATGTTAAGTTAGTATTTGTTGTTATGATGGGTGAATTTAAAGGATGTATAAATATAAGTTGTGATTATTCATGGAAAATTGTGTTGTAGTGTAATAAATTACTTTTAGTATGTGAAATTTTAATGTATTAGTGAATGAATTTTGAGGAAAAAATGGTATTGTAAGAAATGAAGTATTTGGAATCATGAAAATTATTTTTAATATGTGGGCATGAATTTATGAGTTGTATGATATAGATTTAATAGGAAATGTAGAAATTGGAATTTATATGAATTTTGAACAAAATTGATAAAATCCGTAGGATTGGAAAATCATGAAAAATGGTGTTTTTGGAGCATTTTGGCTTTGAAATTATGTTAAAATATCTATACTATGTTATAAATCATGAAAATTGGTACCGGGGTTTTGATGCCTTCGGACTAGCGGTGAAGTCGGATTCCAGTTTGACAGTGTTATGACAAGTTTCTGGACAGATTCATATGCTGTGTTTTTCTAAGTGTTTAATATGACTTAGGATTGTGGTGTATGTCTCATAAAATGTGTATGTGTTCTATGTGTGATGGTAGTTGTATGTATGTGATGTGGTTTGCCTTTAGAAAGATGTGAATCGTGAATGTGTTCTTATTTCGAATCACGGTTATACCTTGTAGGAAGTCGATTGTGACCGGAAATTGATTAGAATCTTGTGCTTAGTTTGCTTGATCAAGGATGCATTACCAGAGCATAGAATTGTAGTATATGTTACGTAACATATGATGATGGTAGCAAAGGTAAAGTATGGGCATGTAATATGAATATTGATCGCTTCGAATAATTTATTATATTATAACTTTTAATAGCGAGGTAGTATGACCTCACTAACTTGAAAGTGGGCGTAGTATGGCGTCAATTGGTGGAATGAATTACTCGGACCTTTGGAGCCTATGAGCCACGCGAGGTATGCATACTTAACCATAGACACAAGTAGGGCGTGTGTCTATGGTAGAGACTTGTTAGGGGTTAGCTCCCCTAATGTATTGTCTACGCCTATGGAGTTTGAAGTGGTACCAGGTATGGTTGGAATAGATATAGCAGTATGGTGAAAAGATCTGGCGTATGGGACTAACGTGAAACAAGAAATTATTAAAGTTATTATCTTTGATTTGTCGTACTCGAATTAATTGAATTATGATTTCTTGCTGACGTGTACTTTTTGGTCTTAACGATCCTGCGATGATGTCGTTTCCTCCTTGGATAATGACTAGCAGTAAGTTAATTGCAGGTGGGGAGTGAGGATTACTCTGGGAGAAATAAAACGTTAGAATCATAATTTATTATGAACTTAAGTTTTCGTACCTTTTAAATGTTGGTTTTATGAGGCGTGAACGCTCTCGAGTTGTAATAATTAGAACTACCTTTTCAAACTTATCTGCTGCTTAGTCTTTATGTCTGGTAGATTATAATAGCACTATTAGAACTCGGTCCGCAAGTTTTGTTTCGCTTGAATCCGTTTTAACTAATCGTTTAACGCCCTGGTTTGACTCGGACTGTATTTGGTTCTTCAAAACATCTATTTCTCTTTTAAAACGATACGAGTTAAACTACCGGATGTTACATATATAGAGGCTCTTAGCTTATTCCCCAACAATTGCACCCCCAACTTTTGAGTATTTTCATCTATGAAAAATACTTTAAAAGTACTTTTTTCAATAATGAAGAATTAATTGTTCTTCAAAATCAGACAAGAACATAATTAAATTTGGCTCAAACACCAAATTTACCACAAATGAAATCACACTAAACATATGGTTAAAGTTTGTGGAAGAGGACATGAACACCAAAAATAAGAGTATGGTGCCAATAAAATGTTTATTTCCTCTGTCCTCTTTGAATTGCATTGAAGGGGAAATCAGTAAATTTTAAAAAAAGTAATAATAATAAAGAGAGAGAATGAATGATATGAATGAAATTAAAAGAGTTAAAATATATAAATGAGATTAAAAGAAGATAAGACCATTTTCCTAAAAAAAAATGATGCAACTTTACTTAATGTGACGGTGGGAATATATAATATTTGTCTCATGCAAGATTAATAAATGATTTGGTCACCACAACCGTAACTCCACTTTATCTATGTATCATAACCCACTTCAATTTACAAAAGTTTTATGGGACAATATACTACTTCAATTTGGGACATGAATGGCCTCAGAGCCTAATAACAAAATTATAACCACCCTTGTACTTAAATGGCAATGTAAGCACCCAATTTTATATTTTTGTTAATATGATTAATATTTTCTTCAATTCACAATAGATGTCCCATTTAGTTTTTCTTGCATTATTCATCGTTCACTTTTAAGAAAACTTGTTTTCACTTTATCTTGCCCCCAATAATTCAAAATTTTAAACTTTAAAGTCCGTGAGCATTGTCATGTGGTACATCATAGCCCAAAACACCAAAGAACATTACACCACCAAATACCAACTAAGTACCTAGCAGAATCACCGATTATACTTGCCGACTAAATGGGTGACCGCAAATCAACGACCACTTTTGTAGTCTTTATGCAAAAGAAAATTTCGACCATTTTTCGACTATATATAACCTTAGTTGCAAATATCGACTACTTCAATGATTAACCAGACATGGCCGTAGTTTATGACTAGTTTGTGACTGAAAAACTCTATGATTGAAAGTTCTATCAAACAACAATGTGAAAGTGGATAATATACAAAAATAATATCTAATATATATAAAGTATATAGTAAGTCTAGTATTACTTTTTTTATCAATGAATTAATTTAATTTTATTCCATACAAGAAAATTAAATAATAAGTATAAATTAACTTGTTTGGATGCTTAATGAAAAATGACATGTATTATTTGTCAAAGTTTGACAATACATATTCTTTTTTACAATTCATCAATTACAACCTTTATAACAAATTAATACTAATTAAACATCACAAAACTCATCATCATAAATTATACATAAAATCATGAAGGAATTAAAATGCACACCCTAGGGTTTTGCATACATTTAATTTTTTTTTTCACGTTTTCAATTCTTTTATTTTTTTTTCACTTTCAATATATTTGTACAACAATCTAAGCAGTACCGGAAAACATTCCAGGAGCATAAGGAACACCAGATTGAGGAATCCATTTATCAGCAGTAACAAACAACTTCCCAGGAGTAAACCCATCAGCTTGTTGTGGACTCAAAGTCTTAATACCCGCCCACTTAACCCGTTTAGATAGATCCGACCCGGTACCCTTATTTTGATACTCAGCATAAAGCAAAGTATCAAGAGCAAAATTACCTCTCCATTCAGTCCACCCAGCAGGAGCAATAGTATCATCAATATTAGAATTCATAAAAATAGTTCTAGAATATTCCTTCCAAGGTCTACCTAAGAAAGCCGGGTTTTGGGCCTTAACAGGCATGTAATCGGGCTCACCAGTAATAGTACAACCTTGGAAAACAAACCCACCGGGCCCTTTCTCTTCAGTTCTACCTTGTGCAGTTACCATACATTGTTGGTTAGGCATTGGTTTTCTTACTAATAATTTACAGTTTTGGAAAACTGCTTGTGAGTCCCCAAATATGAAATCGATTGTGCCTGAAACGGTACAGTCTCGGTAGAATTGACGCCCTCGGACTGCGTATAGGGTGTCTTGGTAGCCTGTAAAGGCACATTTGTATAGGATGGCAAAATCACTAACTACTCTTAGGGCTACTGCTTGGTGTCCTTCGGCTCCGGCCGTGTTCTCGAACCCTATGTCTCTTGCCATGAATCCGTCTCCGATTGCAGCTGTAATTAACAAAAATAGAATCTTTTAGACGGTAGATTGAATAGAAGTATATATATTATTCAGCTCGTCTTGTATGAGATCGGGTCCATATAATAACCCATTTCTTCAATTGATTACTTTAACGGCCCGTTTAGTAGGTGGTAATAAGTAATAACAGGTGATAATTAGAGTGGAAAATTAGTGTAATTTTGGTTGAAAAATCTCTAAGTTACCGTATGAGCATGCTAGTCCAACTTCAATCATCTCATTTTCTTCATAAAATTCATTCTAATGCAATACCATCAGAAGAGATGGTAATAGAAATTTGTAAATATTTTTTTTTGTGATCAAATGGGAATGATAAGAAATTTTACACTAAAAACCATTCCCATTACCACCATTTAATACCACTAATCAAATGGGCAATAAGATCATATGTAATCTTGTTAAGGTTATAAATAATCATTCTAAGACTATAAAAAGTAATTATATTAAATTTATGAGTGATCACTTTAACGTTAAAAGTTAACATTTTAAAATAAAAAAATATACATTGGGTCAGCCCAATAGAGATAGTCTCACCGTGAGACCGTCTCATTTAAAAATTAGTGTATATTATTTTATTGAATAATGAAAATGATAGAGGATAAGTAAGGATCATAAGTATAAAAAATATTAAAATAAATTAGTGGAATTATACAAATGTTTTAATAAAATTAGTGGGAATATGTGGGGATCATAAACAATATATGAATATGGTATTATGTACTTTTGTTAACCGGGCCGACCCTATAAGAGTGCAAGAGGAGTCTATGCTCCGAGTCCATTCAAAGATTAGAAAAACAATGTCTAATATTTAACACTAAATGAAACGGTCTCATGATAAGCATGTACTTTTATTCTATTAAAAATGATCACTTAGAATTTTAAAGGGATCAATTAGATAAATAGGCTAATTATATGGGTCCGTCTCATGGTGAGACGGTCTCATACAAGATGAGCTAATAGTTGGCGACCCATAACAGTATATTTAGTATTTAATAATCAAGAGTCCATAATTAATGTTTTGCCCCGGACCATTCAAATCTCAAGGTCATTCAGCCTTTTTTAGTGATCATTATTTTGTTTTTCTTTTATAATGATTTATTTATCATAGTAATATGTATTTTTTACGTGATAATTGTAGATGATATTTGTTATATCAAGAATTAATCAAAATGACAATGTTTTTATATTTGGTCTTTCAAACTTGCCAAAGTTGAAGCCAACTTTGTTGTGCAAATAACCATTGGAATATTTTATGTTAACTATATGTTTGTTATTAAAAATTAAGTGTTAGTTGTAAGCAGTATATCAGAAAAAAAAAAGGGGTCAAAAAATAAAAGCCAATAACATTTTAAGATGTTGCCTTTAGACTCATCTTTTTATCCGACCTAAACATCATTAACCAATTAGAACTAAATAGTTCAAAATTGTACTTACCAATTACAGCCACCAAAGTATCAAAGTTTACATGTTCAGGCTAAAAACACAGAACTCCGACCATTTCGACACAAATTCTGTATTTTGGACTGAAACTGAAAACTTTGATACTTTAGTAGCTATAATTCGCGAAAATCAAACAGCGAGTTCAAAATTGTACTTACCAACAGTAGAGGTCATAAAAGTATTAACACCAGCAGCAAAATTCTTATTCCCAGTAATAATAGTCTTAGTAGACCCATCACCAACCAAAATAACATTAGTTTGTTTCTTCACAATAGTAACATACTCCTTATAAATACCAGCCTTAATATATATTATAAAAGGTGTAGCATTTCCCATAGGCACTGCCTTTACAGCCTCCCCAATAGTCTTGTACTGCCCAGACCCATCTTGAGCCACCACAGCATCAGCCTTAAGCTGCCCCACAGGAGTCTCCATCATTTTCCTTTTAGGGTCACTCACCCATGCAGGCATCTCCCCTGCCAACCACATCCCTTTTCCTCCTCCACCCATTAGCCGGCGATGCGCCGCCCCCGCCCCACCACCACCACCACCACCGCCGCCACCGGAAAATGAAGATAAATCAAGACCAGGAATATCAAGATATTGAAGCATAGACTTAGCCTCAGTTATTATATTCAATGCATTACTACTAAGTTCCCTAGACACATTAAAAAAATTTCTCATTTTAGTCCCTACATTACTTGTAGAATTTTCAAATGCTTCAAAACATACTTCTTGATAAGTAATGGCCCCACCAATCCAAACCCTTAAATCTTCTAGAAACTCATCAAGATTATTAGTATTAAACCCAGAAACTGAATCAACTGTTCTTTCTAAATCATTTATTGCATACCCAATTACTTCTTTACAAATCTCTAATCCTTCTGCTGCTCTTGGATCATCTTTTGCAGCTTTTATTGTATTAGATTTTTCTAATGCTTTTGTTATTTCATCTTTTGCTACTTTAAATGATGTTTTTACTAACTCTTTTGGGTCATTTGTATTTCCTCCTGAATTTTTTAATGTGCTTTCACACGCTTCTTTGTAACGTGTGGGTTGACATATACTTTGGATGGCTTTTGTGCCTGAATTTAACGACTTTTTGTCCCCGCTACTGCTTTTGTCGGTACTCTCGTTACTGTGGTGGCTGAATTTCGATACGCCCACCGTGACCGCCGCCACACATGCAACCACACATACGGCGGAGATGACTATAACAATAGGGCTCTTGCCCATTTTTATTTATTTATTTTTTTAGGGTGTTTTTTTTTTTTTTTGGTAGATTTTTAGGGGCTTAATTAATTTATTAATTAATTAAGTTTGTTTTATTATGTTATTATACAAGCCCCAAGATTAGGATTTGTGTTATTACTAGAAAATAGGTTGGTAACGGTTATTTATATATTAATGTTATTATTGAATGGGATGGAAATAGAGGGAGGATAATTTAAGAATGATGTAGCATATTTTTAGTTAGTCTTATTATAATTTGTTGTACATTTTAAAGCCAAGTGTTTAATTATTTTATCTATCTTTTTGTTTATTTTTAGTTTTGTTTATTTGTAGGAAAATAAGAGGTGATCAAAATGATTTAAAGTTTGGAAATTAATATGTGTGGTTGTAATGAGATAAATTAAGGGGGATTTAAAAATAGAGCTTGTAATACTCTACGGGACAGTACTGTTTATTTTTGGGCTTTAGACCAAAAGATAAAAATGGCCCTGAAAAACGTAAGGTGTAAGGACAAATATAATACACTATTTGTTTTTTATTGTTAATATTTAAACTACTTTATATATAAAAAGCATTAAAAATTATATTATTTAGCAAAAAATGTAAGTTATATATAAATTTAATTCAAATTAATATCACTTATATAAATAAAAATAAGAGCCATATTGTTATTTTAGTTGTGAGAATAACTTAGCAAGGATAGTAAATTGATGAATCTATATATGATCTTGTTGGGAAAAGAAAAAATTATACTATTGTTTGTCATAACACCTAAATTATTTTATTTTATTTTTCAAATTTTCACTTTACAAAAAATTTTAAATTATGATTCAAGAATTCTATTTTATCTCTCTTATTATCTAGTATTGCAATGCAATGGTTCTTTATTGTTAAATTTAATGTTGATTGTTTAAAGTACGTAATTTTCTCAAAGAGATAAGATTGCCTTCTTATCTGTTTGACATGTCTTAAATATCTATTTGATATACCTTAAACTCCTATACTTGAAAGTTGACACATCCTAAGCACCTAGTTGCATTGAAACACTTAAATTCCTTCTGAATACACGCTAAACCCCTACTTGATATACCATAAACACCTTATTTATTATAGCCACATGTAACTATGTAAGTAATATATAAGATTATATATGAAAAACTATTTCAAAATTATTTTCTTTTCTTAATTTATTACAAAATTATTTTAATGAAAGTTAATTTTTTACATAAATTATTAATATCTTATTTGATAATCATCCATTGTAATTAAAAGATACTACATAATTAAATTGATTGTATATGGTAAAAATTTAGTAAATAAGGTGTATTTTAAAATCATTTGTAACTAATCAATTAAACAAATCTAATAAGAAAAATATGACATGATATACTATGAAATATTTGCCTAATAAGTACAAGAAAAGAGCGGAATATTTTTTTATTGTAAAATCGACATGTGTTCTAATCGTTTCTTCATTAGTATATTCCACAAAAGATAGATTATACATTTCATTTGTGTTGTTTTTAGATTTGAGTTGATTTTGAAATGTAAAATCATCAAATTCAAATATTAAATCCTCCCTTGTTATTGTGATTAAATATTAATGATTTAATTAGAAATAAATGGTTTGAGAGCAATTTTAAGATACATTTTTGCGCGAGGAAGAAAATTGTTTTGAAAATCATGAGCATATTAGAAAAGAAAGTTTATATATAGCAATTTTCCTCATTATGTTTTTTTTCGGCCGGTGTCCTGAGAGACTATTTTTTTGAGAGACATCTTCCAGATTAGCCCATTAAAGCTTAATATATACTCTTACTCTGTATTTTCCTTTATGGGCCAACCCAATTGAGATGGTCTCTCAAAAAGACCGTCCCTCAGAAGAATTTGGTTTTTTTTAATAAACTAAGGTGAAAAGTGTATTCCAAAAAGATCTTATTTATTTAATTTTCACCCATCATTTTTTTTCCTTTCCTCTTAGTCTCTAATCAAACTCAACGGTCCACTTGGTAAGTGGTATTAATAGTGGTGATGATAATGATTTATAGTGTAAAATTTCATCGAAATTTCCATATCATTCCCATGACAATGAAACTCTGATCACAAAAAAGTTATTTTGGTTACAAAATTTCATTATCACCTAATATCACATCTCCCAACGGTAATGCATTGTAATGAATTTTACGAAGAAAATGAGATGATTGAAGCTGGACAAACATGGTCATCAAGGTAGCCAATAGATTTTTCAACCAAAATTACACTAATTTTTCATTCTCATTACCATTATTTATTAACATCTACCTAACGGGCGAAATATATGGTCAACTTAATAATTAGTTAGTCAATTCCATAATCTATCTAATCTAATCTAATCCTTAATAATTTCGATTATTAAATTGAAAGTGTGCTCGTCGCTATCCATTCCCCATTATTAAACACACATATCAAAATACTTTTGATCTCTCAAGGCAAGCAGCAAGCTCTTCCATGGCGAAGCTTACATCAGAGCTAACAATGGATAATCTACCCTCGTTGGATCCCCAATTCAACGTTTCATCGATTTTCAATTACTGTTGTTCTCATGTCGAGGGCTTCCCTTCTGTTGTTACGCCCTCTCATCTCTCAATTCGTCAGGTTTCTGCTTCTTTGCTATGATTTTCATTCCTTTGTAATGATTCTTCATTTTTCATTCATTTGTTGCATTCCATGCTTCGTTTCGGGTCGTTTCAGATGGAAAATCAAATTTGCATGTTTTGCAGTGGCTAGTCTTAAGGAACCAATTCGAGCAAAAGTTTAGTCTAATGATTGAGATCTTAGAATAGAAACTAAACCATGTTAATTAATGGATTAATTGTGCAAATTTAGACCTAATTATAGCATTCGTTTTTGTGTATTTGTAATTTGAGTTTATACAATTGTATTTTCATGTATATTTCATAAAGAAATGGATGGTGCGTGGCAGTGAATCCAGGATTCTGATATAGAGTGGACCGGACACTTCCTTCTTTATGTTTGCTGAATCCACTTGGAAGTTAGATACCATTCTTCTATGTCATATGTTACACAACTCCATAATGGTTGGGATTTTAGTCAAGAATATGGTTTGGCCTGTTGATAAGGGTTCAAGTTGGGGCAGGGTGAAGCATTAGAGTAGAATTTTAGAGGTAGAGGGGAGAAGAAGAAATCTAATGTTTCTTATGATGCACTTTAAAAGCTATTTTTCCTTCAAATTTTGAGGGTAGCATATGCTACCTTTGGCTCTCAAATAGATCTGCCTATGGGTTCAATTCTCACCACGGAAGATTATATTCACTTCTCTCTTCCAGTCTTCCGTGTAGGGAAATTTCAAGCCTTACCCAAATAAAAACAATATAGGGATTTTAATTGAATAACCCGAGCCATGAGGCTAGGTCGAGCCTAAGTGTGGGATATGTGCTGTAATAATATCCGTAAATCTTTCGCATTATAATCAAACTACCCTATTTGCTAAGCACACTTGGATAACTAGAATTTTGAGTTGCAACAAGAAATTAATTGCAAAATTAATAGTACATACTACATAAGACAAGAAATCAGTGCCCCTTGAATGAATTTAGATAATAAGTAGATAATTTTTAGAAAAGCAGAATGGTTGTTAGTTACGCATTTATGTTTATATTGTTTCCGTACTTATGGTACGACATGTATGGTCTACACCATTGTTACATATCAATTACTTGTGTAGTTATGTTTTGTTGATCTCATGTTTGCTTGTGTAGTTTGGTCATGGTCAGTCAAACCCTACATTTTTATTGCAAGTTAATGGGGATGGTATCTTGAAGCGTTATGTCCTGAGGAAAAGACCCCCAGGAAAACTGCTCCCTTCTGCACATTCTGTCGAGAGAGAGTTTAAGGTAATGTGGGACGCTTACTCTGCTCTTTGCGTAATGCATCAGTCTAGATATCAGCTAAACAAGATATGTTTGGAATGTGGTTTAAAAAAAGGTATAAAGAGGAAAAGAAAGAAAACTAGCGATTTATGTGTGCCACGAGATGTATTTTTGTATACTGAGCAATTATTACTGTAGATATACTCATCTATTATAGTAGAGTTCAATAAAATCAACACTAGTATGTATACCATAATTAATGATAAATATACAACAATGCAATTTGTGAAACAAAATGTGAGATTGAAGATTTAAGGATGTGCTAATATACCCTCTGCTAAGCAACATATATTTAGTACAGATCTTAACTTAACAAGATTCCATAACAAATAAACGGTGGTGAGAAGTGCATGTATATTACATTTTTACCAAGCTGATGATAAATTATGTCTTGTGTAATCGTTTTCTTAACAGGTCTTACATGCCTTGGGTACTCACACCAAGGTACCAGTTCCAAAGGTCTTTTGCTTGTGTACTGATACTAGCGTCATTGGAACCTCTTTTTATATTATGGAGTATTTAGATGGTCGCATATTTTTGAATCCAAAACTTCCGGTATGTGGTTTATTCTTCTTTTGTAGGCTGTAAATATTCTATGTTGATGTTCGTGCATATTATCCAAACATTGGGTTTCCATTATTATCAGTGTCACTTTTACTAGGGCCTGGAACCACTTAAGAAGAGTAAAATTTATCGAGAGTTTGCTCGCGCATTAGCTTCTCTACATCAAGTTGATGTTGATGCTATTGGTCTTGGAAAATTTGGACGTCGTGACAACTATTGCAAAAGGCAGGCAAGTGAATTTGCGTATCCAAGTTTAGGCTAATTACTTTTGCTCTCAATTAATGTTACCTAGGGGATTTGACCTTGTAATAACTTTTCAAGTATTGCATCTTAATCTTTCAAATAGATAATTTCTTAGCTTAGAAACTATATCTCCGAGTACATTACTGTTCGGAAGTGATTGATTGTGACTCATTGTCCATTATCTCAGTTTTCTTTATGGAGAGCTGTGCAAATATAATCGATAACGGATGGGCTTTTTATGTTTAATCAACTAACAAGCAAGAGTGTTTCTACCAACTGTTTATGAAACTTTTATGAGATACTGTGCATAGTTATAATTTCAACACTTGGAGCTGTGTGCATCTGTAGTCTTGCATTCTTTACACCCTTTAATCATTACTACTTCCTCTGCCTTTCGATGCTTGCCATTTTTTCCTTTTTAATGTTTTGTATAAACCACCATTTGTCAAAAAACATTGGAAACATCAGAAGGAACAAAATTCTCTATGTTATACTTGAGAACAAGGTTGAATTAAATATGCAGATACTACCTAGACCTAACTGTTTTTTGCAGTTGCAGCCTGCAGGCACTTTAGGTTGTAAATTTTCAAAGTAGAATTTGGAATTTAGAGGTGCACCTGAAATGGTGCATTCCCTTTTGTTATGTTACTTAAATAGCTGATTCTATGAATTAAATCTCATATTCTTATGCTGTTTTATTATTTTAGGCTGTCAGCTTTTGTTGATTATAACTTTTCTGGGCAAGTTAGTTTGTTTCATCATCAAATACACATCAACAACAACAATGTCTAAGCCTTGGGGTCGGATGCCTTCATAAATGGTCGTTCACAAGAATTCTCCTCCATTCATTTCAATTTTCTACCATCTCAATTAATATATCTAAATTCTTCATATTATTTTCCACTTCAGCCCTCCAGTCTCTCCCTCAGTCTCTCCTATTTCAAATACTTGCTCATGGTAGATAATGAAAATGGCTATCTTCTCTAACGTCTTAATAACAGTGTAATGTGTATGGGATTTTTTTCATATTGAAACGGTATTACCCAGGTTGAAAGGTGGGGAAAGCAATATCTGGCATCAACATCAGAAGGTAAGCCAGAGAGAAACCCAAAAATGCTCAAGTTATTCAGCTGGTTGCAAGATAATATACCTCTGGAAGATTCATCTGGATCTGCTTCTGGTCTAGTTCATGGTGATTTTCGGATTGATAATCTTGTCTTCCATCCAGATGAGGTTCGGTTCTGTAAACTCTTTGATGCTTATCATATATTTTGGTAATAGAAATATTTATTTGCATAGTTATATGATGATAGTATCATGCTCTTGTTTACAAATTGTGGTAATATAATTGAAATCATCATTTTTTTACCTACCCTTGTAGATTAAAGTCCTTTCCTATGTCGACTAAATACTTAATGGTTGATGCAGGATCGAGTTATTGGAATATTGGACTGGGAACTGTCTACTCTTGGAAATCAAATGTGTGATGCTGCTTACAGTTGCTTGGTACTAAAATTCAATTGTTTCTTCTTTTGTTTTGGCTATCACTGTAAAGTCTTTTTCTTTTTCCTAGTTGAGCTAAGTCTGTTATTTTTTAATTAGCTTGCCAGCCATTATTTGATGTCTGGTTTATGGGTTTCTTTGTGATACAGTTTTTGTGTTTTTACTCCATGTATAATTCATTTTGCAGCCATATGTTGTAGATGCTTCTATTGATAAGATAGGTCAGGACAAAGGGCTTGAAGAAACCGGAATACCAGAGGGGATTCCATCAATGGCTGAATATGTAGCGGATTACTGTTCTGGAGCGGTAAGCTATGCATTGTGATACTACAATTAGAGTAGCATTTTAGAAACTGTTATTGTTTATATTATCTTCTAGATTGCTTTGTTAGTTGACTTTACCAATGAAATAGTCCCTGTTCCTCTTTTAAACTTAGGTAATTGCCAATCTCTTGATTTCTGTATGGCCCCAAACATTATGCTATTACTATAACTTACTGTGTCCTCACCTATTTATCAGGACAAGCATGTTTTGGTTTAATTTGTGAGCATCATCTGTTTGATTCAAAATTTGAACACCTAATGCAAGGAAAAGATGAATAAATTGTTATTTTGACCATGACACAAAATGTCAAAGTGAATACTGTTAAGAATACCTTATGGATTGTGGTTGTTATATTGACACAGATAACTTATTGTCTAAAATATTTGGACACGATGCTTGTCTCTCTTACTTGAAATTTCACTTAATTGTGACGTACCAGAAACCTTCAAAAATTCTCACCTTAAAACTTATCTTAACTTAGTTGCCCTTGTTTAAACTTTAAGTTTTGCATTTATCTGAATTGCTTTTACTAATGAAATAATTTGATATTCTTTATCTGAAATCTGAACTTATTGCACTAGATTTCCTGTGGCTTGTATTTTTAATTAACAATACTTGTATAGTTTTCTAAAATTTTAGTACTCACATTGAATAGAATTTAGATACTGACAATACTTCAGGTAGTCCTTGTGTATATTTATTGCAGATATTTGTACTTATTCCTCTGACATATATTTTATGGTGAAGATTAACAATACTTGTATATTTCAGATTTTCCAACAATAAAAAAACTGAGTTCGCATTTAAATTTTCAATAGACAAAGCTATCTAAAATGAATATTCCAAGCTTTCAACGCTATGTTTCATCAACCCAATGCCATTATTTAGCCCCCATCTAGGTAGGGATTTGATGGATCGGATGTATGCAACTTTACCTTGAAAATAACAAGGTGGTTGTTTCCGGTTGACCATACCCTTTATAGAACACCATCTATTTGTGCATTTTTGCTTCTTTACACATTTTGTTCTTTTTTTGAGTTTGATAATCATCTGTCATAGAATGATCAGACAAAAAATAGTTGTCTTCTTTGAAAAGAGAGGAAGAAAGGGTAAAAGAATTTTCTCTTGTTTTCGAAAGAGAAAAAGAGACAATGGCAAAAAAATAAGGATTTGCTTACAATCTTTCAGCTTAGCGGACTTGTGTCTCTACCATTATTAGGTACCTTCGTTATTTTTCTTTTTTATCTATCTTCTTTATGGTGGAATCTTCATCGTTTTTCTTTTTTCATCTTTTTTCTTCTCTTACGCCCTCTTCAATTTTTTGCCGTCTTCTCTCTGATGGTTTATTCTTTTAATTTTCCAGTTTTCATTTTCTATCTGCTTTTGCTGGTTTTTTCTTTTAATTTTTTTTGTCCTTTAATTTTCTCTTTGATTCTTCATTTTTCTTTCTTCTAAATTCTTTACTTTTATTCTTTGTATGTGTTCTTTTTCGCTCTTCTTTCTTAACAATGTGATAATCATTTGATAAAATGCTTTAAAATGTGGGTTTTGGTACCCTTTTGACATTTCTGACGCTAAATTAGTCGTTTATGCAATCATAATATGAATATCATATTATGCTTTAAAATTGTTTTACTCTTTTGAGCAAAAAGAGCACCTCACGTAAAAACATTTTCGCCTTGTACACGCCTAAGCTCCAAGACCATTTTGGGCCTGACTGTACCTTGCGCCTTTTTAAATTAATATTTTGGTGAACCATTTTACCATAGTCCATTACAGTACGTTCTGGTTTTTTACATCGTTGTATGTATAGTTTGTAATATAGTGGAATTCGAAAATATGCATTACATTATTTAGCTTTGATCTTCATGTTGTGCGTAAATTTTATATATGTTTTAGTTAATTAGGCTAGTGTGCCAATTAAAAGTTCTCAACACTAACCCGGCTCATTTCCAAAACAGTTAGAACTTAGAACTCGTGTTGTGTAAAGCAGCTTGTAGTACGAAGTATAAACAAGGTTTCAGCTACTGCCTTGGTTTTTGTAATGGTGTTATAGAATCTGGTTAATTATATATGCAAACTCTTAATTGTAGGGAAAACCATGGCCTGCTGCTCATTGGAAGTTCTACATTGCTTTCTCTCTGTTTCGTGCAGCAGCTATTTATGCAGGCGTCTACAACAGATGGATTATGGTGGGGACTTTGTCAAATTCTCTGATTTGTTCTAAAAATTTGAATTATTTTACAGCAGTGCTGCTGTGTCTCTTTATGTTTAATTTAATTTTGCTTTGCCAAATTATAGGGTAATGCTTCAGGAGGAGAGCGAGCCATCCATGCTGGGGAAAAAACTAATGTTCTTGTAGACTATGCATGGTCATTTATTGCTAAAACTACCGTACTTCCGGAGCGACTTCCATCTGGTATTTCTTTTAGTTACAGTATATTTATATATTTATTTTCAAATATATACTTCAAGGAAAAATGTATATGCACCCTAAGGGCTGATTGTAAGAGGATAAAAATAGAAATAATAAGCATTATGCGTGATTCTGTCAGCAGTTCCCAAAAGAATAATATATTAAGAATTGTAGTTAATTCTTGTCATTAATATTAGGAGTGCTCATAGCATTACTGTATGACCGATATTTTTAGTTACAACGTCAGGATACTTGAAAGTGTTGACTGATTTTGCTTGCAAAATTGTATTTTAGCCCTTGTATCAATAGCAAAATATCATGGGCGCTTGGTGAAGTGATCTTTTCAATATTGTCCGTAATAATTTGAATTCTAAGAACTATAAATATTTAGCCCAAAATTAGGGTCAAGAATAAATATCAAGAAGTGATCTGCCTAGGTATTATTTCTCAGTTGTGAACTAAATGCTACCTTTCAAGTGACTAGAATCATCTCCTTTGTAAGGTTTTAAAAATGTTTTAGTTGGATTTAGGGATTACAAAAGTTGACACTTTTTTGTGATACGATTTGGCAAAGGCAGAGGGTGTACGTATATAGCAGTTGGCAAGGCATTATTTTTGAATTAACATTTGCTTCCAATTTTAGGCACATTGTCTCAAGATCATACCCACAAGAATGATCTTCGACATGGAATTCCAGATTCTGTGAAGGATGGAGGCAAATTTGTTTCTAGTGAAAGGGTAATGGCATTCAGGAACAAATTGATCAAATTCATGGAGAATCATATATATCCCATGGAGAATGAGTTCTATAAGCTTGCTCTGAGTCCCTCTCGTTGGACGGTTCACCCTATGGAAGAGAAGTTGAAGCAGCAGGCAAAGGAAGAAGGTTTATGGAATTTATGGATACCTGTATGTATCTTGGTTCTGACTTTTCTGCCATGTCTCCTTTTTCTTTCTATGCTAATGATGTCCTATAATTATATTCTTTTGCCATACTTCATTGATATTTTAGAATAAATGTGCCAACAAAAAATTCATGTTTGTACATTTATTAAAGGGCTAATGGAATCTGCATCATTATTCCCTGAAATCCCCTTTCTTACAAGGATTTGTAAACGAAATAACATGTGCACCTTGTTTCACGCCAATTAAAAACTTGAAAGCTACCAAAAATAAATAAAAATATGTTCAGTAGCCTTATGGAATACGCACAAAAAATATCATTTTCGAATGCTCTGCCCCTACTAGTAATTTAAGCAGTCATTTTTCGACGGTAGAAAAACCAGTCTTTATTTTACCTTGCCATTTCGTATTTCTTTACTTTGATTTCCATTCTTCGATATACAAGATATGTTTTGGCTCCTGCTACCAACTGATAGTACTAAGCTAAAGGACTTTATCCCTTGTGCTTTCTGCTCAACCACTCTACTTTAGAAGGGCATTGTCAACAAAACCTCATTTTAACAGTAGTCTTTCCAATTTTGGGGTTACTTCCATATTTTTAGCATTTATGTGGTCCAAGATACATTTAGTTCTATTAGACTGCAGTAAGGATAAAGGGTTCAATTGATTTAGTTTGTATGCCATAAAGCCACATGAAACAAGCAAAATTTCACAATGAATGTCGAAATTTTCTCTGCTTCTCTTAGGTGCATAATGGGCTCCAGAGACTGAATGGAAAGACAAGCTCATCTTTAGTGAAGCAGTCTTGTCACAAACTATTGATTGTTTATTATGACATTCCTTTCACATGCTTTCAAGACGTGTGGAAAATTTACTTGTCTCAATTATTTGATGCCCGTGGTGAGAAACCACACATTTCATAGAGCTCGGAGTCTTTCTTAAAATCCTACACTTAATCTATAGGGTAGCCTTTTTGTACACTTGCTTGCTAACCATAATCGTATATCTTTGAAATGAGCTGATCCACTTTATTCATAATCATATATTAATAATCATATATCTTTGATCTATGATCCTGATTTTGTAGTCTTATGAAATGAAAGCCACCTGCTGTTGTTAAGTATTGACAATCCCATGCAATGATGCTAAGCATCCTGACTCTTTCATCAATCACCTCACCACGAGAGTTCTATCAAAAGGCTTAGCCTTTTTGTACACTTGCTTGCATTATAATCAATTGGCTCCAAAAATCTTGGATACCTAAATTAGTTTTTATCATTCATTGACAAAAACAAAACTTATCCAGCCTTTGATTTTTGAGGTTATTTTAATGTACCAACATTTTGAGATAAGAACATTTTATTTCCTGGATGATATTTTAACCAGAGCTTTTTAAGAGGAGTGGCTCTCTCAAAATTTGTCCATGATTACTTTTAAGTGCTGACTAAGTTGTTGGAAATCTGCAGTCTTAATGCATAGGATAAACTTGTTGCTCTAGTATTTTTTGACCTTTTGCATCTATTGTAACTTGTAAGGCCTGAGAATAGTTTCTATTGATGCTTTGTATGCAGTTAGATAGTGCTAAGCGTGCTAGAGAATTGTTTTCTGATGGAAAAGGCCAGAGCTTCTTGGAAGATGGACGTGGTAATTTACTTGGAGCAGGGCTCTCAAATGTTGAATATGGACATCTGTGTGAGATTATGGGTCGTTCTGTTTGGGCTCCTCAAATTTTCAATTGCGGAGCTCCTGATACTGGAAATATGGAGGTAATGTTAATATCAAATGCAGTTAGCTTTATGTAAAATCTATTAAAGTATTAACATAAAGATGCCCTGAAATAGTACAGAAGGCTGATCATAACGCACTTTCTACCGCAGGTTTTACTGCGCTATGGAAATAAAGATCAACTAGAAGAATGGCTTGTTCCATTGCTTGATGGAAAAATACGTTCTGGGTTTGCAATGACAGAACCGCAAGTGGCATCTTCTGATGCTACAAATATTGAGTGCTCAATAAAAAGGTAGGTACATTGCCCAATATTGTAATTTCCATCCTAGTGATTTTATCAGTGTTTACTTGGTTCTTAATTTAGTAAAACTCATATGATGTGGAATAGTCTAATTGTTTTGTAAGGTTGATGTTGTGTTTCATGCCCATTTTTATTATGTAACATGGACCCTACTTTAAAACTTGTCTATATCAATGAAACCCTTTGAAAGAAGTTGGTTGGCTAAGAAAACAAAGCAAGTATCAGAGACTTGCTTCTTTGGCTTTGTTGCATCTTCTCTCACCTTCAAGCTTGCCAAGTTTCCCTTTATTGGGATGTCCTGAATAATTTTCTTTTTGTCTTTTGGAAGCCTCTGTTTCTAGACTTTATGTAGTTAGACCTTGGGAAAAAACTGTGATCGCTGATGCGTTTGCGGAAACTATAAAAAATAGGTTCCAACTTTATCTTACATGATCTGTCTTTCCTTTCTAAGTAGGCTTTTTCCCCCTGTATTATGTTATGCTCGGACTCGGCATTATCTCCCACCTTAGTGGTGTGTGTATGACACATACCGGATGCAACACAGAATACAGGTCGCATTCGTCGGAAGAACATTGACCCTTCATTCTGTCAAATCCCTTATTCCTGAAACCAGCACCAGACTTGGGGCAAGTTTATGAAAATGTTCTTTCTCCCTCTCAATTCTCATCTTCTTTGTATCATCGTGATGCATGAATCTCATGAAGAGAGGAGAGAGAGAGAGAGAGAGAGAGAAAGTGGGTGTTGAGAAGAGGAGAAAGTGAAAGGAGATGCAGAGAAGAGAGAAAAAGGGGATGCAGAGAGCCAGGGGATGGATGACCGAGAGATAAAAAAGCAGAGGGCATCCTCATTCATTATTCAAGAAAAGTTGACTTTTCTTTTTTTTCAAAGCGCCTCTTTTCCCTTCCATATATGTGGTGATTATACTCCTTTTTTTTTATCTATTGTAGTTTTACTAGCCTTTTAATTGATAGTTATTAAAAATATAACTATTTAAAAAAACTTAAGTTATGTTCAGTGTCTAAATACTCTAAAAAATACTTCATATAAACTTAAAACACCAATATATGTGTTATTTATTGTCGGGTCTAAAGGTTTGTGGAGGTTTGAATCTGAGGAATCTGATAATTTGGAATCAAGCTGTGTTGAATATGAATTTTGGACCCTTCCTCGGGGTCCCCAAACATTGGAACTTGACTAGTTTGACACTCGGATCCCTTACTCGTGTCCCACACCCGTACTAGAGTCTAGAGATTCCATCGATGTCATAATGACCACCTTGTAGAGAATCCAACCAAGTATTGGACTCTTGTGAGGGCCTCGTTTCTTCAATTTTGACTCAAAGGCTTCGATTAAGTAGTGCTTGCATCTGTTGCATGCATACAAGCCTCGAAACACACATCACCAATATCCTTCTTGAGTCTCGGAAATCAACAAGGCTGTGCCGCATATCCTGAGCATACAATAGTTTGAACTGTGACAGTTTGCCTCATTGCAAAGGTTACTTTTATACGTCAGGGTTCAAATCATTGTTGTCTCTACTGGCAGACTTCAATTATGTACTGAATGTTATGAATTGTGTAGAGATGGAGATTCGTACGTCATTAATGGAACCAAGTGGTGGACAAGTGGGGCTATGGATCCTAGGTGCAAACTTCTCA
Source organism: Amaranthus cruentus (assembly GCA_019425755.1). Taxonomy (NCBI): domain Eukaryota; kingdom Viridiplantae; phylum Streptophyta; class Magnoliopsida; order Caryophyllales; family Amaranthaceae; genus Amaranthus; species Amaranthus cruentus. The sequence goes on from CM033454.1 coordinate 21,439,619, forward strand.
TTGTTATGGTTAGTTCCCTTTTCTGAGGTGGATGAACAATAAACTTGAGGCTTAGTTTACACGCAAGTAATGGACTGTCATATAATTCAAAGATGGGATAATGTGCAGGGTAAAACAGATTTTACTGCCCCAAAGCACAAGCAACAGTCTATGATTCTTGTTGATATCAAAACTCCTGGCTTGCATGTCAAACGACCACTTATGGTGTTTGGCTTCGATGATGCCCCACACGGTCATGCTGAAGTTTCCTTTCATAATGTACGTGTTCCAGTGAAGAACATCCTACTGGGAGAAGGGCGTGGATTTGAAATTGCTCAGGTTTGACTGTTTATTTTGTTACAAGTGTTACACGTCTTTTGTTCACCAACATACTGTAATGGAAGAACATTCTGTCAAATGAGATTATGACATTCAGTTATTTTACAGGGTAGGTTAGGACCTGGTAGGCTACATCATTGCATGAGACTTGTTGGTGCTGCGGAGCGTGGTATGCAGATGATGGCTGAAAGAGCCCTTCAACGTAGGGTTTTTGGTAAACTGATTGCTCAGCAAGGCTCCTTCCTTTCAGATGTTGCCAAGGTAACACCTGCTATTCTAAACTGTCATCTTAGTAATATTATGGAATTCAAACATTGCTCCGGTCAGTATAAAATCTCGGAAGCGCTCACAGCTACAGTTACAGTATGAAACACTTTCTTCCGCTATCAATGCAAAGGGTTTCGGGGTTGTCATGGCCTATATTGTGGCTACTGACTTGCAGTAACCTCAAAAACATTGACACGGCCGATATTTTCATTATGGCTCTAGTTTTCGGCAAGCCTAAGCTGTGTTATGGATTGACATCATGCATCTTTTTGGTAATTTAATGAACTGTTGCAGTGCCGGATAGAGCTTGAAAAAACCAGACTTCTGGTTCTGGAAGCTGCTGACCAACTTGATCGACTTGGTAATAAAAAGGCTCGGGGAACCATAGCAATGGCTAAGGTATCTTTTTTTTCAATTTTCCAATCTTCGTTTCCTAGTTGTATACTATATCTCAAAATCTCGACCATTTCGGAGCCTTTTAGAACAATAGATGCTTAAAAACTTAAATACTTAAAAAAACGACAATTTCTTCTTTCTCAGGCATAGGACTTGCATTTTTTGTCCAGATTATACGTATCAAGTTTGGACAATAGTAGTTTTACTCATTAAAAGTATTGTTTGATGCTGCGCAGGTGGCTGCTCCAACGATGGCGCTGCAGGTGCTTGACATGGCTATGCAGGTGCATGGCGCCCTGGGCTTGTCATCTGACACTGTGCTATCCCATCTATGGGCTACAGCAAGAACCCTAAGAATCGCCGATGGTCCAGATGAGGTTCACTTGGGTACTATTGCCAAATTAGAGCTGCAAAGATCCAGGCTTTAAAGGATTCTTTCATGCAGAAACAGAACTACTACTTCCTAAGCTATCTTCCTATTATTAGGTGACCCAGTAATCTGGAAAGCTGCTGAAGAAATGACATAATAAGTCAAAAAAATATCTATTGCGGGAGTTTAGGTGAGAGTCACTTAATGGCATTTAAACCATAGAAATATTTACTATGGCGGAATTACAAAATATAAATTTGTTGTATACATATGTGCAGCAGCGAATATAGAATATGTAAAGTGGGTATATGTATATAGAATCCAAAATAAAAAATGAAAAAAAAGAATGAGACTTATTTTTCCTTGCTCTCTTTTTCTTTTGCCGCATCTTCTAGCTTAAATATTGATAAGAGCATCAGACACTTATTTTTTTCATACCATAATTGAAAAATAAAAGTACCCAGTATAAAAAATCTGAATTTTCCCAGATACTGTATATATGGAAAAAAAATCACTTTTTATGTGAGAAAATTTATTTTCTTTGGCATTCCACGCTTTACACTAGTACAAACAAAACAATTTTTTACATGAAAATTACTAACGGCTTGTTTGGTAGGTGGTAATAAACAGTGGTAATGGGAGTAAAAACTAGTGTAATTTTGGTTGAAAAATCTTTTGGCTACCTTGATGGTTATACTTGTCCAACTTCGATCGTCTCATTTTCTCCATAAAATCTATTTTTATGCATTATCATTGGGAGATGTGGTATTAGGTGGTAATGGAAATTTGTAAATAAAAAACTTTGTGATCAAAGTTTTAATGCCACGGGAATGATATGAATTTTTGATGAAATTTTATACAATAATTTATTTTCATTAACCCTATTTAGTACCAGTAACCAAATAGACCGTAAAGAAAATTGTAAAATCCAATGCCTAAGGACTCAATTCAGTTTCCTAGATACTTTTTTAGTTGTAAATTTTTCTGGTGATCCCAGGGTAGCCCAAAGAAAATAAAAGGCTAAATGAGCATTAAATTTAAATTGTTTTAAAAGTAATATTGTTTTCAACTGAAATAAAATTTAATTCTTCAAGTTAAATTTGAAATTAATGTATTTGTATCGTGATGATAATGACGACAGGGAAGGAACATATAAAATATAAAATGTACTCTGTCTTCTTGAAATTGAAATCCTAGTTTTTTTTGGCTTAAAGTTAGTGGGGTCATTTAATTGTATAGAATATAGATCAACTAAAAGAGAAATAATATGTATGAATAAAAATTAAAGAAATTGGCAAGGACATTTTAAGCAAAAAAATTATAATAAAGTAAAAGAGGTAAACACTAATGGCCGGTTTGGTTAGTGGTATTAAATGGTGGTAATAGAAATGATTTTTAGTGTAAAATTTCATCAAAAGTTCTATATTATTCTCGTGGTAATGAAACTTTGATCACAAAAAAGATTTTTTTTTAAAAATTTTCATTACCACCTAATATAACCTCTCCCAATGGTAATGCTTTGGAATAAATTTTATGAAGAAAATAAGATGATTGAAGTTGGACAAGTATGGTCATCAAGATAACAAAAAGATTTTTCAACCAAAATTACACTTGTTTATCATTTCCATTACCACCGTGTAAAAAGTATGAAAAGTTACAATTTTAATGGGATGAAGAGAATATTTGTTTGTTTCTCTTCAAAAAAAAATATTTATTTACTACAATAAATTTAGCTTTTTGCGACATTGGATTTAGTGGCATTAAAAAATGCCACTAATTCATATTTTTAGTGTAATAATTATTGGTTTTTATTTTTAGTTCCACCATAAAGTGATTTAGCGAAACTTAATTTGGTCTTTAGTGGCATATGTAATTGTCACTATAGTCTATAGTGGCATTTGTGAGAAATGTCACTAGTACCTATGTCGCTAAAAGCTTTAGTGTGACTTTTTAATATACTGTTTAAGGGTCTAATGAATGTCACTAAATCCTTTATATAGTACACTATAAGAAATTTGAAATAGTGACATTTAAATTAAATGTCGCTAAATATATTCCACTAAAAGCAATTTATTTTTTTCTTATCACATTGTGTTAATCATCTAGAAGCAGCCCCCTTACTTTGATATGGACTGGATTTGGATCTCATTGATAGATTCTTGTGCAGTGACTGAAGATTTGCTTCTACATGTAGAAGTAACTTTTAAGAGTTAAATTATTTACAAAAGGAAATTAGGTGAGGTGAAGCTAGTCAATACGGAATATATAAACAGATTTTTTTCTAATAAAAAATGAAAAATAAAAGTTTTGAGTTAAACTAATTTGTAAGTGTCTTCGTGTTTGAGTTTAAGGTCAAGGTTTGTTCGTTGTTACTAACAGCGAATAAAACAAGAACATGTTAAAAACATTTACCACAATTTTGTTTATTCTTAGTAACAACGAACAAAAATAGAGACAAAGGATATGAATAATCCTCTCGATCTTCACAGTAGCCATTGAAGAGAAAAGAGACTTCTTTTCATGTTCTTATAGTTAGAGTATGTCAAGTTGGGGCTTAGAGTCTACCAAGTTGGAATTTATGGCATTTAATTACAGGTTTGGGTTTAGGGTAACTTAAGTAGGGGTTTAAGACAACTCAAGAAGGGGTTTAGGATAACTCAAGTAAGAGCTTAAGATACCTCAAGTGGGAGTTTAGCTAGCGTATGTGTAGTAAGGATTTAAGGTATTTCAAGTAGAGGTTCATGGTATGTGAAGTAGGGGTTTAGAGTATGTTAAGTAGACATTAAGGTTATGTCAAGTAGGGGTTAGGATTTGTTGAAGTATTTATGGTTTGGTGTATCCTAAGGATTTAAGGTATTTTCAAACATTTTTGTAAATTATGTGTTTATAGTTGTGTATTACTCCCTCCTATTTTAAAATTGTAACAGAAGCGGCAATCTCGATACATAATTAATGTTTAATAATAATGTTTATACAAAAAAATATTGCGGAAGTCTTAAAATGCTGAACCGTTAAAAACTTTAAATCATAAAAACTAAAATTATTTAAAATAAAAGTAAAATATTACATCCGATAAGAAACATTGTTTGCTAAAAATTAAAAATGTAAAACTACATCAACATCAAGTCATCAATAAAGACACAAAAAGCAGCTAAGTTCTCGATAAATAATAATTGTTGCGGCCTGGATCGGAACCTGAAACTAAATCCTGCAAAATGCTGCCATCCATGATACGGATGACAGCCGATTGAATCGGTCAGCGGTAACGCCGAGCATAACATCCTATCCAGCTCAAAATATGAAAATTATACACTACATTTACAAAATAATAATTTAAGTACGAATTTCAAATTAATTAACACCATTGTATACTTTTATTATATTCTTTTGCTGTTCCATACTTTTAAGTCATTAAGATACCATTCTCAATCCTGACAGAAGTACGTTACTGCCATTTATACAATTTGGTAATCTTAAATCTCAAGTAAGTTCATTTGGTTAATACTCATAACCGTACCATGATTCATAGGATAACCACTAATCAAGTTCATCACTAATCAACAAACACAACAATATGACACCTGATATATGTAAGGGTCTGGTTAGGTGAGGACCGTAGTCCTAAACCCTAACTGTGGTGGGAGTCGTCACCCCTCCAATACAATGTTTATGCTCGAGCTCCACAGGATAGGTAGCGAACCCCCTGTCTTACACCGCATTTTACGTGCCGGCCGACACGGACGCCGGGATTTTACATGCCGGTCCATGGTTCGACATTACCTTACTATCAGGGTCATTCAATCAATATATTTTCACACACACAAGTACATCACATTTTTAGTACTACAAGTTGACTTTGAAATTAATTGACTTTGACCAACCTAGTTGGTAACTTCATTCATTTAATATAATTCTTAATCATAACGTTTAATCACATTTATGTATTTGTATGTTCATTACTAAATTTTTACACATTAAATTTATATTTAGCTTTATTATAATAGCTCACTAAATTCACTCTAATAATTAGCTTAGTCTTCAAATTAGTATTTTCCACATGTAGCTATAAAAAAAATATTTTTTTTTCTTGAAATAAGTTCCCAAAATCTACATTTCTAACTTTAAAACAAGTAAAACTTTATTCTCTTCACAAAATTAAATATTCTAACTATAATTCAAGTTAAAATTGCATCCTTTGGATAAGTTTCCAAAATTTAATAAGTCTCCAAAAATCAATATTTCAAGTTTAGAAAAACAAGTGAAAGTTATTAAGTCCACAAAGTTAATAATCTGAATAAAAAAAAACAAATAAAACTTATAATTTACAAAAATTAATATTTCTAGTTAAAAAAAAAAGGAATATAAAACAAGTAATACTTTATAAGCTCACCAAAATCAATACTTCTAGTACTTATAAAACAAGTAAAAACTTATATTTTCACAAAAATCAATATTTCTTGTTATAAATCAAACAACACTTTTACCTGTAATATTTTCCCTTAAATCAAATTCTCACACATAATTTAAAAAGGCAAGTTCATTAAAAACACTTTTTACATCTTTACATAAACTTTATTCAAACCGCAACTAAAGAAATATTTTGTACAAACTAGTTACAAAAGCATATTTTAATAATAAAATTTAAATCATTCAAGAAAACACTTTACTATTTAATAACTTAGAAATTTACTATAACTTTAAAGATAAACACAAATCAAAAAAATAAACTATAATAACAATATTCTTAATATAACCATACTTAATAATAAAAAAATAAGTTCATAAAATAACTTACTACCTTATAAACTAATTTGAAGGCTAACATAAACATATCAATAAAGTTCTAACATAAAAATTTTAAATATAATAACAATTCTAATGTAAACATAACTCATAAACATACTAGCACTAGTTTATAACATAAATCATACTTAATATCATTAGAATATAATTTTGCACTCAACTTCCTAAAATTGTTTAAAGATTATTAACATACTAAATATATTTTAGCATACACATACTTAATATAATCTTGATCATAAATTCATTAAACTAACTTCCTACTAAAACATATCAACATATTTCATACTTTGCATATTATAAAGAAATATAATGTAAAATTTCACACCTAAGAGTAGGTAAGAAGTTATACCATACTAACACCAAGGATTAGTACTAAGTACCTAATTGGGAAAATAATAAGATATAAGACCCTTCAAGATAGATAATAATGCTCCAAAGATAATTAATCTAAGCTGCCAAAATAAATAAATCCCAACGGCAAAAATAATGATTAATAACCCAATAATACTCCAAAATGATGATGATTTAAGCTAAATAAAGAGTATTCTAAGCTCCATTTTCTTGAATTCTTTCAACTAATAATAAAAGTATTAAGGTAGTAAGATGTTAATGAAGTGAAGATATAAGAAAGAATGGTAGAAAGATTTGATGAAGGTGCAAGGGATCTCATGGATAAGGGAGGTATTTATAATGGTGTGGTCAACTTTGTAGTTCTTAGATTGTATGAATAAGAGTGTTATGAGTATGGAAAAGACTAACTTGTGTAAGAGATTTAGAGGTGTAAGTGAATTTGTAAGAGTTGGAGTGTAGGAGAAAGTTAACTTGTATAAGAAAATGGTGATAGCTTGTGTAAGTGATAAAAATCATGAGTTTGATAGAAATAATTTTTGGTTCATCATATTTTTGTTCTAGTTTATCCAAGTGTATATTTTTTAGAATAATGGGTAAGTTTGATCATGAAAATATGATAGTTTACTTAGTATACTTAAAATTAATAATAAAAATACAACTCATTTTAGGTATAAATTAATTAAATCAAAGTTATAAGATTACAAATAATAAGTCGTAATGTTAGTTTAAAGAAGAAAGTTAAACGGACGTTTACAAAACGAATTATAATAATAAAATTTTACTTTCGTATTCATAAAATAATAAAATAATATTTTAGTGTTATAAAAAGATTTTAAAACAAAATAATATTTTTAAAGTTTAATATTCAAAAAGAATTTACAAAAATCAAAAAGGTTTTAGGGAATTAAAGATGGTTTGAAATGGATATTTAAAGGATTAGAAATTTGAATGGAAATTTCTGATAATTTATCGAAAAGATTAAGTTTAAGATATTTTTTCCCCCCCTTTTTGGCCCGGGGGGCCCCCAAAAAATAAAATTTCCCCTTTCCTCAAGGCTAAAGACTCATTGAAAGGGGGGTTCATGGCCTAGCAGGGGGAGGGGTTTTTTTAAAACCCCTTCCTCAACGAAAACATGGGAAAATTTATGTTTTTTTCCCCCAAAAACGGTGGTAAAAATAACTCATAAGCAATTTTTTAAAAAATCTTCTTAGAATTTCAAAAGGTCTAATAAAATTTTCCCCCACCTTTTTTTTCCCCCTATTTTTTTTAACCAAATGCTTTAGCCCCTTTTCCCCATCTTTTTTTGGGGGGATTAATTCCATGTTTTTTGGGGATCCTCAAGTTCCCCCTTTTCATTGATATGATAAAAAAAAGGGGTTTTTTTAAAAATGGTCATTGCTCCCAAATATCCCCTTAACCTCATTCCCCCCCCAAACCCCCAACCCCCAAAATTTTTTCTTTTTGGGTTTTAAAACCCCCCAAGGTACAAATTAAAATTTTTTCTGGCCCCCCCCCTTTAAAAAACATAAGCCAAACTTTTTCCCCCTTTTTCCCCTAGGGTGGTAAAAAAAGACATAATCCTAATAACATCAAGCCATTTTTTGGGGTGCATGTTAAAATTCTTTTGGTTGAAAACATCCCCCAAATTATTTTTATGGCTATAGATCTTCCCCAAAAACCCCAAAGACAAAAATCCCCTTTTAGAGCAAAGATTACTACAAAAATTTAAACCCCCCGGCCCCGGGGAATTTTTCACCCATGTTTTAAATACCTAAATGGATAAGTTTGCCCTCTACCTCTTGAAAAAATTCAAAAACCCAAAAACCCTTTTAAAAATGATGCATCACAATCCCCCCAAAAGGTTTTTTGCTACAATCATGCATTATCAATACTTTGAGGGTAGAAATCCTTATTTAATCCCCCAAAAAAAAACCCCGGAAAATTCCCCCCCTTTTTAAAAAACCCCCCCCTTTTTTTTTTCAACAACTCAAACATGGCCGTTTTAGAGAAATTCTCAACTTTTTTTCCATCCCCCCAAAAAAACCCAAAAGCTCAATTTGGGGGAATTTTAAAAAAAATTGAATGCCTTAGTTTTTTTTGGCCCCCCACGAAATTTCCCCCCCCCGGGACTTTAAATATAACCAAAAAAAAATTTTTCCCCAAAGCCAAGACCCCTCCCCCAAATAAATTGCCTAAACTTTTTTTTTTCCTCCGAAAAACCCAAAAACCCCAAAAAATTTGCCCTTTATTTTCTCAATGTACCAAAATTTCATAAATAAATAGATATAAACTTACCCAAAAAGGGCAATGATTCTACATCAAATCCAAAAATTTTTTGGGGGTTTTTTTAAAAAATTTCAAATAACATCACTAACACTCATAATGTCCATAACGGGTTTTGGGAACATAGTCTTAGAATTATATTTCCCTTTTCCCCTTAAAAAATAATGATACAAAAGGCCCCAAAAATTAAATCTTAAAAAACTCTTAGGGAAACTTCTAACTAATCAAAAAGATCATCTATTTCTAGAAAAAGGGGCTTAGGGTTTTTTGATGGAAACCCCAATTTCATCTCCCCAGTCAATGAAAAACCCCCTTTTCCCCTTTTTTTTTCTTTTTTTTAACAAAAAAAAAAGGGCCCAAAAAAAACCCCAACACTTTGGGGCCAAAAAATTTTTTTCAAAAAAACCCCCACCCCACTATTTTTTAATTTGCTTAACCCAACTAAAAGGGGGAAAAAAAGTTTCCCATATGTAAAAAGATCGAAAGGGGGATCATGGGGGAAAAATCAACCCCCCAAAAATAAATAAAAACCCTTTATATAAACATTGGGGTATTCACAAACAATCGGGTTTCCTCAAGACTCATATTGGTTTTTTTCCTTACTACTAGAAATAAAAACATGATATCCCTTTTTATCTATACTTTATTATCTCATTGACTTTGGGAACTTTTAAATGATTTTAAGGGGGCACTATTTGTTTTTTTAAAAAAATCTCCTCCTTTTAGGGGGTTTAAACCCCCCAAAAATCTTCTTCTTTTAAAAAAAATCTCCACATGGTGACTTTTCCCCCCAACCCCATTTTTCCCCAAAATTTTATTATAAGGGGGCCCCCCCTTTAAACACTATCAAGTCGACATTAAATGTTTAATCAAAGTCTTAAGAGAAAAAAAAAGGGAAAAATACGGCCCCCTAGAAATGGTGAACCATTAGGGGGAACAAAATTTTTGGGGGTTGAATTTTAGGGGTTTTCAAGACAAAGGATTGGTGTTAAAAGAGGTCGGGATTGAAGATGGGGCGACTAATGGAATTCCCCAAAAAAAAAATGAATGGAAAAAAAATTTTTTTTGAGAAAAAAAAAAAAAATAACCCCTTTTAACCCAAAAATCTTCATTCCGACGTTTTTTCCCAACCCCAAAATTTTACTCCAAAATAAGGGATTTTATTACCTCTCGGCCCTCTCAAATGAAATTTAAAAAAAAGTGATCTTTTTACATTAACATAATCCCCCAAAATTAATCTAAAAAGGGCACCGGGGGATAAAAAAAAATTTTTAAAAAAAATTTGAAAATAAAAATTTGAAAAATAAAATCTTTTTTTTTTTTTAAAGTAAAAAATCGAGAACATTTTTTTTAAAAGGGGAAAAATTCCACATTTGAGAAACTTTAGCTCATACCCGCGGTAAAGAAGCTGGGGGCTTTATACATAATTAATGTTTAATAATAATGTTTATACAAAAAAAAATTGGGGAAAAATTAAAATCCGAACCCCTTAAAAAATTTTTTAAAAAAATTTTAAAAAAAAAAAAAATTTTTTTAAAAAAAAAGAAAATATTACATCCGGAAAAACATTGGGCCAAAAAATTTTAAAAAAAATTTAAAAAACATCAACATCAAGGGATAAAAAAGACACAAAAAGGGGAAATTTCCCCCTTAAAAACCGGACCCGGGGGAAATTTTAAAACCCCCAAAATAAAAAAAAGCCATCCAGACAAAGGAAATTGTTTAAAAGGGAAAATTTTTTAAAATCCCATCCGACCAAAATATGAAAAAATTTTTCACTAATTTACAAAAAAAAAATTTAAGTTTTAAAAATTTAAAAATTTTAATTTTAAAAACCCTTGTATACTTTTATTATATTCTTTTAAAATTTCCTTTTTTTTTAAATCATTAAAATACCATTCTCAATCCCCTTTGGGGGTTTAAACCCGCCATTTATACAATTTTAATCTTAAATCTGGGAAATTCATTTGGTTAATACTCATAACCCTTTTCCGTTTTAAAGGGTAAAACCCCTAATCAAGTTCATCACTAACCCCAAAAAACCAAAAAAAAGGGGCCCCCAAAATATGAAAAGGGGTTTTAGGTGGGGGCCGGACCCCAAACCTAACGGGGGGGGAAATCACCATAAAACAGTTTATGTTTTTTAAGCTCCCCGGGGTAGGGAAAAACCCCCCCTTTTAAAAAACCCCATTTTCGTGCCAACCCCCCCCGGGGGTTTTACCCTCCCCTGGTTGACTTTAAAACCTTTTCATGGGGGCATTCAATCAATATATTTTCCCCACACAAGTACATCACTTTTTTTATTTTTCAAGTTGACTTTAAAATTTAAATTTGGGCTTTAAAACCCAAACCCAAAGGGGGGTAACCTTCATTTAATAAAAATTTAAAAACAAAAATTTTTTAAACACATTTATGTATTTGTATGTTCATTACAAAATTTTTTTCACATTAAATTTAAAAATTTTGTTTTTTTTATAATAGCTCACTAAATTCACCCCTAAAAATTTAAAACAATTTCAAATTAGTATTTTCCACATGTAGCTATAAAAAATTTTTTTTTTTTGAAATAAGTTCCCAAAATCTACATTTCTAACTTTAAAACAAGAAAAAATTTATTCTCTTCAAAAAAAATTTAAAAATTCTAACTAAAACCCAAAATTAAAAAATTTCACCCTTTTGGATAATTTTCCCCCAAAAATTTTAAAAAGTCTCAAAAAAAAATTTTTTCAAGTTTAGAAAAAAAAAAGGGGGGAAAATTATTAAGTCCACAAAGTTAATAATTTAAAAAAAAAAAAAAAAAAAACTTATAATTTCAAAAATTTATTTCTAGTTAAAAAAAATTTTTAAAAAAAAATAATACTTTTTTAAGCCCCACCAAAATCAAATCCCTTTTGGAAATTTTTTAAAACAAGTAAAAAAATATTTTAAAAAAACCCCCCTTATTTCTTGTTATAAACCCAAAAAACACTTTTACCCCCGGGAATTTTTTTTCCCCTTTAAAAAAAATTTTTCCCCCCTTTAAAAATTCTTCACTTTTACATTTTTTAAAAATTTACAAACCCCCCAACTAAAAAAAAAATTTTTTTTTAAAAAAATAGTTACAAAGCATATTTTAATAATAAAATTTTTTTAAAAAAATTTTTTCTATTTAAAACCAAAATTTACTATAACCCTTTTTTTAAAAAAAAACTCAAATCCCAAAAAAAAAAAACCCCCAATAACAAATTCTTTTTAAAAAAAAACCCCAAATTAAAAAATAAAAAAAAATAAGTTTTTTAAAAAAACCCCAAAAAAACCCTTTTTTCCAATTTGAAGGCTAAAATAAACATATCAATAAAGTTCTAAAAATAAAAAAATTTTTAAAAATAATTTTAAAAAATTTTAAAGTAAAAAACATAACTCATAAACATACTAAAACTATTTTTTAAAATAAAAAAAAAACTTAATATCCCCCAGAATATAAAATTTTTAACCCCCAAATTCCTAAAATTGTTTTTAAAAAAATTTTTAACATACCAAATATATTTTTTTGCATAAAAAACTTAATATAATCTTGATCATAAATTTTTTTAAACCCCTTCCTAATAAAACATATCAAAATATTTCATTTTTTTTTTTTTTATAAAAAAAAAATGTAAAAAAATTTTTTACGAGAAAAGGGGGGGAAGTTTTTCCATACTAAACCAAGGGGAAAAAAAAGTACTAATTGGGAAAAAAAATAAGATATAAGACCCTTCCCCAAAAAAGATAATAATGCTCCAAAGATAATTAATCTAAGCTTCCATAATAAATAAATCCCAACTTCAAAAATAATGATAAATTTTTTTACTTAAAATAATAACCCAAAAATCTCCCCAAAAAAAAAGATGATTTAAGCTAAATAAAGAAAAAAATTTTAAGCTCCATTTTCTTGAATTCTTTCAACTAATAATAAAAAAAAAATTTAAAGGGAGTAAGATGTTAATAAAAGGGAAAATATAAGAAAAAATTTTTGGAGAAAAAATTTAAAGGGGGGAAAGTTGACCCCTAAAAAGGAGGGTTTTTTTAAAGGGGGGGGGGGCCCCAATTTTTTGTTCTTAAGGGTTTTATGAATAAGAGTGTTAAGGGGTATGGAAAAAAATAACTTGTGTAAGGAGATTTAGAGTGTGTAAAAATGAATTTGTAAGAGTTGGAGTGTAGGAGAAAGTTAACTTTATAAGAAAATGGTGATAGCTTTGTGTAAGGGGATAAAAATCAAGGGGTTTGATAGGGGAAAAAAATTTTTTGGGTTTATCATAAATTTTTTTATCCAAGTGTATATTTTTTTTAAAAAAAGGGGGAAGTTTGATCATGAAAATATGATAGTTTTTTTTTTAAAAAAATTTTTTTTTTTAAAAATATACTTAAAATTAAAATAAAATACAACTCATTTTAGGTATAAATTAATTAAATCAAAGTTTATAAGATTACAAATAATAAAAAGGGGAATGTTAGTTTAAAAAAGAAAGTTAAAAAAGTTGGCGTTTTTAAAAATTTTAAAAATTTTTAAAAATAAAAAAATTTTTTTTTTTAAATATAAAAAAAAAAAAAATATTTTTTTCTTATAAAAAAAAATTTTAAACAAAATAATATTTTTAAAGTTTAATATTCAAAAAAATTTACAAAATCAAAAAAAAGGGTTTTTTAAAATTAAAGATGGTTTTTTTAAAGGATATTTAAAGGTTAGAAATTTGAATGGAAATTTTTTATAATTTATCGAAAAATTGGTTTTTTTAAAATATTTTTTTTTCAAAAAACCCCTTTTTTCCCCTAAGATTCCCCCACTAAGACCTTAACCCCAGTTTGGAAAGGCTCCAAGAAGAACCCCTTTTTAAAAGTTTTAATCAATCATTTTAAATCTCAATCTGGGGTATCACAATATATAGGTAAGATATAGCCAAATACGCCCCATCCTCACCCCGTTCTCTGAATCACCGATGGTGGACTGAACTCAGTGGGGGAAGAACATCGATCGACGTAAAATTAATACAGAGTTGCAGGTTTCTTTCTGTTTGGAGGTCTTTTTCGAGTGAAGGAACTCTTTGACCGCACTTTTTTTTATGGATATGAGTTGCCGTCCTTCTTTCCTCTTTAGACCCTAATCATAATTTTTATGACCGAAATACAATGGATACGATGATGACGACGACCACCATAATATGTTAACATGCAACAATCTTGCACTTCACTCCCTCTATAAAACAACCAAGCCTTCTCACCTCATTCTCCCTCTCACACCCCTTCTCTCTAAAAAATAGTAGTAAAAACCTTAAGAAAAGGGAAAAGTAGTGAATGTGGCATATTACTAGTAAGTTTAAAAAATGTGCGGAGGTGCAATTATTTCAGACCTCATCGCCGGCAACCATGGCCGCCGCCGCAACCTCACCACCCAAGACCTGTGGTCTCAACTCGACGTCGACCTTCTCACCTCTTCCAATTTCTCTCCCAAACCCTACTCTCCTTCACAATTCGGTAAGTCGCCGTTCTTCTTTCCTCTGTAATTACGTCCTCCCTGTTTTCTTCCTAAATATTTGTTCAAAACATGAATCATATATAGAACCTTGAATAAGAATTTGTCAGAAATCTATGGAGTTATTTTGCTCCTTGCTCCGTACGCTACTTTTCTTCTCACCTTTTTCTAAATCTGCTTAGGAAATTGGATCATTGACTAATTTTAATTATATTTTAGGAGACGAATAATTAGTGCAACTGAAAATGATGATACTAAATACATGAACCTTTATCCTTTTTGTGTACAAATTGTTCAACAAACAGTCAAATCTGGAGAAAGTTAAATTTAAATCACTTTTTTGATGGTACACGTTAACTGCTTAATATGTCGTCTCTGCTTTCATCAACGTCATGTAGAAGATTTATTAACCCCGTTTCCACTTTACCTGTAGAGCACCGAAAAATTAGGGGCTAAATACAAAGAATTAGTAACAGATAATAAGATGATTTAACAGTAATAATAATTATTAATTAGTTCAGCTAAATCAAACTTTATAAAACATTAATTGATATTAAATTTGAGATATCGACAATAATCAAACATTATCAACGGTTGAAATTCATGATGTTAGTTGGTAAAATTACTAGTACTCCTATGATATTTGGTCAATGTTGGGATTGTATTGTTTGTGATAGGGCTGCCAATTGATGGGGTGAAAACGAGCAATAACCCAGTGGAGGAAGTACCTAAACCGGTTCCGAATCGGAGAACTCGTAAAAACATATACCGAGGTATACGGCGGCGCCCATGGGGTAAATGGGCCGCGGAGATCCGTGACCCGCGTAAGGGTGTTCGGGTCTGGCTCGGCACCTTTAACACGGCCGAAGAAGCTGCCCGTGCTTACGACGCCGCTGCTAAGAAGATACGCGGCGACAAGGCCAAGCTCAACTTCCCAGAGGAAACTTGTCCTACTCCTCCTGCATCGAAGCGGCAGTGCATGTCAAATTCATCAGAGTCAACACAGCTGAGTTACGACTCGGTAGAGTCGACTCAGTTACCGGTAATGAACATGGATAATTGGGAAGATATTGAAAATGTTATTGGGATGCAGAATGAAGTGGAGAGGCAGATGTCAGAACTGGAATCAATACTGGGACTGAGCCATGACAGTAGTAATAAGCTTGGTGAGTCTGACTCAGTGGATTTTTGTTGGGCAATGGATGAGTTCATTCCAATGGTCAATTATGATGAGCACAATGATAATGATAAATTTGTTTACTAAAATCAAGATATAATTGTTGATGCTTATCTTTGTTATGTATGTTGTCGGTTGTACGATACTTGCTATTAAGTGTGACGTATTGTATGGGAAAATATCACTATCAGTAGTAAAAAGTATATAACGGATGAAGTACTTCATGTGTAATAACATTATGGATGTGTGCTAGCTTATGGTTATCTTATGTTGTGGTTGTGATTTGTAAGCTTTTTATCTTTGTACTTTGAAGTTTGATGGGTGAGACTTTGAGTTGCTTGTACATATTGTATCACCTTATATGATAGAAAGTATATATTATGCATTTTCTATTTTTTTTCTTGTTTGATTTTGTTATATTTTAATTTATGGATAAATTATTAACAATAAACCAATCTATGTTTGATTAGCTGAATATAAGTGGTTTTATTTAACATTAAATAATAGTTAATTTTATTTCTAGCAATTATACTGTATAAGTAGGTTTATTTAAAAATAAACAATATTTGGATTTATTTTCAGCAGATCAAGCAATAGTTAGTTTAAGTTTCACAATTTTCCCTTAATTTACACCTTAAAACTTAAAAAAAGAACAAATATAATTGATAATTAGTAATTCGAAGCATATTAGTTTACATTTGTAGGATCACGCAATTATACGATCCGATTCAATTGATTTCAATCTTAGATATTCAACGATCCTAGGTAGAATCCCGATTATTACAACATTGGTCGTATAAAAGTGTATATTAAATGTCGTTCCACAATTTTCAATTAGGTGTTCCACTAAGTTTCATCTTAAGCCTTTTTTATTGTGATAATTTAAAAAGGATAAGTGTTAAATTAAAACGTTCGAGTCAAGATGATTTAATATAAATAGCATTAAGGCGAGTATATAAAGTGTTATTTTAGTATAAATAAATGACATAAGTGGAAGCACTATAGAAGCAAATTAAATCAGATAAAAATAAATCAGTTCAAGCGAATACTTTAAGTACCTTGGTTTATTTGTTTGAAATATTCACCAATATTTGACTCATCTCAACTAGTTATAACACAGATAGAGATCTAAAAGTGAAATATAGGGTGATTGGTGCGTGCCTCTAATGCTAAAAGGTACGTTTTATCGAACCATCATTTCAAAAGTTTTAGGCATCATTTCAAAAGCTTTTGGTTGAGTTGGTTCCTTGACATGGTATCAGAAGCCAACGTGACAAGAGATCACGAGTTCGAATCTCAACCACCCCTCATTTAAGTGGAATATTTAGCACCAGGTATGAGGAGAGTCTGTGTTGCATCCACACTTCTAGCCCAAAGGGCTCTCATGTGAAGGAGCGTGTTAGAGTATATAACATATTCTGGGACCTCAACTATCGGCTTAAGCTTTTGGTTGAGTTGATTTCTTAACAGAATAAGATGCGCCATGTGCAATGAGGAATTGTTAGTGAACCTAAAAAATTTATAAAGTTGAAACTATTAGGTTTTTATCTCCAAGTTGAGAAGACTAAATATGCCATTAAGGCCAATAGTAGAAAAGGAAGATAATAATCTAGATTTACATGTTGAGAGTGTAGATAATCGATGTAAATAAAAAGGAGAAGTCAAATAGACGACCGCTAGAATTGATTTATTGATTAAGTAGTCAAATTTATCATAAATAAAATATACTAATTCAGAAACCACTATGACATGTAATGCCTTTAGAATGAGAGTTGTAGAGTTCCTATGATTTGCCAGGTGTCACTTTGCTCAATTATTCTTTAATTAAGTACTGCTTTCTTATTCCTTAATTAAATAATGTTTCTTATTAGCTTAATTATTCTTTAATTAAATATTATTTTCTTATTATTTCCGATTATTATCAACAACTCTAGAATGTAAATGTTGTTTCTCTTTTACTTCTTCATTTGCGTAATTAAAGTGGACTTCTTATAAAATGTAATGTCTTTATATATATTAAAATTTTAATTTTTCTATTGTTGCATTAAGATGTAAATTGTCAATAACTTACATTATATATATATATATATATATATATATATATATATATATATATATATATATATATATATATATATATATATATATATATATATATATATATATATATATATATATATATATATATATATATAAAATTATAATTATTTTATATTTTTGTAAATTTTTCCTATTATTATCAAATATTTTTTTATGCTAACAAAAAATTATCAAAATAGTTAAATTACTATATACTTCCTCCGTTCCGTTTTAGTTGCACCATTGGGTTTAGCACGTTTTTAAAGGGTCGTCAAATCAGTATGGTAAAAGTAGGGATGATGTATGATTGATGGTAATATGTGGGGTAGAAATAAAAAAAATTATTATAAGTAGATAGTGGTTGTGACTTGTGGGTATATTAAATAATTAATGGGATGATGTATGATTATATTTTGCCAAAAATAGTAATGTTGCAAGTAATATGAAACTTTCAAAATTGGTAAGTGTTGCAAGTAAAACGGAACAGAGGTAGTATATGAAAGTTTAAAAATTCCGTGCATTGCACGGGCTAGTGTTTTAGTAATAAGCTTTTACACTCTCATTATATTTGAAAAAATGGACTTTATTTGAAAAGAAATATTCAAATAAGCTTGGCTCAAAACTAATTCCCAATATAAGCATCTTCAACTCTGAAGCTGAGGTCTAGGTTTATTCATTGTTACTTTTTTTTTGAACAAAGAAGAAAATTTCACTGATTCAGAAACATAACAATACAAAGGTACTCAAAAACAAGAGAATCATCACCATAATTGCATCAGCATAAAAGAAAGACACACCTTTTAGAAATATAATTTCATTGTTACTTATATTATACTAATAGCGAATAAGATTAAAGCTGGATTAAAAAGTCAACAACAGTTATAATATGATTAAATAAATAAATAGAATAGAATAATGAGTATTAAGAATAGGTAGATTGACACAATTTCTTGATTTTGTAAATTAATTAATTAATTACAGCAAGTACAAATCAGTGAATATTTTGATTAATGCAAATTAATGATGCTCTTATATTAAAACGGTGTATTTGTTCTTAATTTTGTCTTAGCGAGTGGCTATTGTCGGTTCGTGCACGGTGCACCGATCCCGAACTATTATTATAAAAAGAATATAATGTTATGGTTGGGAATGGGGATTTCATTTGAAAATATAAATTTGACTCAAAATTAGTGTTTGGCAAATAATAAAATTTCAAACCACAATTGTTATCAAAATGATTTAAAGATGAGGATTTGAGAATGACCTCCCAAACCTTGTCATTCTCAAATTCTACTTTCATGATTTCATAATTAAAATCATTAATTTGAAATGAAATGCTAGTTCCCAAACACAACCTAAAAGTATTTAGGTTTTCATAAATTCTTACTTGAGACCGTCTATACAATAGACGTCTCAAGTTTGTCCTGACCCAATTTATAAATTTTTTTTAAAAAAACTGATTAGTGATTTTGTAAGTTAAAAGGAAGATATGGGCTGGGCTTTTGAGAGGCGTTTATACTATAGATGGTCCTTCAATAGAGGACCTGTTATGTTTTTCACTCATTATATTTAAATTTTTTTAATTCTTGTAACCCTATATATTTTTATTAATATTTGCAAAATTTATTATCTACACTATTTCTTCATTAAATTTATTATTCAATAAAATAAATATTTAGCGTTTAAAATTTTTAATTTTTTATAATTTTCGTAAATAATTTTTATGAAAAAAACATTGAAAAACAGAAGGCGCATATAATACCAAAAATCATCAATTTCTTAGATGCGAAACAGAAAAGTATTACACCAACGTACTAATTGTCTCAGCCGGTTTTGAGGGCAACCGGGTTAGCCGACCGCTTAGGGCCCCCATAAAAAAGGGGCCTCATATATTAAATGTTTTGGTATTATGTATAACTATTGTTAGATAGCTCAATTGGTAATGACTCTACCATGGAATTGCCAGACTGCTGGTTCGAAACCCACAACTTTCAATTTAGCTTATGGTATGTTTGGGAATGATAATTTCATTTGCAAATGTGGATTTGACTTAAAGTTAGTGTTTGACAATAACAAGAATTTAAATTTGAATTTTAGCCAAATCCACCAATGTTTTAAAAGTAGTTAATTAAAATGAGGATTTGAGAATAACACCCCAATCCGTGTCATTTCAAATGAAATAAGTGTTTCCAAACGCATCTTTAATTAATTCAAGTACAACTTTTCTTTCTCGCGTCTCATGTTTTCGATTCTCACGCCTGCCGTTTAGCCTTCCATCACCTCACTCACTCCCAATACCCCGAATTTTCAATTCTCTATCTCTTTAATTTCTTCACCATTTTTCTATCCAATTACCTCACTCCTAATACCTTGATTCTCTTTTTAAGTTACATAGTACTCCCTTCGTTTCCTAATGTTCTTCCCATTTAGAATATTATATTTTGGAAAGAGAAATTTGATTAATATTTTTAAGACATATATAGAAAACAAAATATATTCATGTGAGATCTCGTTAGATTCGTCTAAATGTATACTTTTTTATTATATATTTTTTATAATTTTTTATGATGCATATTTAGAGATATTTAGGCTCAAAATTTACTTTGAAAACTGTGCAAAAAGTATGGGAAGAACATTTGAAAACGGAGGGAGTACTTCATTTCTAATTAATTTCTTCTCCTTTTACTAAGATTGACTTGCTTTTTCATCATTAACGATGTAATGCCAATGGGTATTAATTATTTTTGCTAAATGTTGATATATAATTTGAATTTAAATTATTGGTATTAGATTGATTAGATTTATAATTTGATGAAGATTTATCTATTGTTAATCTTACGGTTTGTACTTTTTGTTAATTATTTATTTTGTTTATTGTGAAAATTGGTGGTGTACAAAATATGTTAACTTTTGGGGTTTAAAATGATCTTCAATCTTTATAAATATGAAAGGCCTCAATTTTAAATAAACTATAAAAAATAAATAGGGCCCCAATATCCTTAGCTCCGCCCCATGTCTCTCAATTTTGTTGTAATTAATTTTTAATGGTTTTTGTTTGGTTGTCGTTGATGAAATGTATTATACCACGGTGCTTAAATTCGATTCGAAATTAGTTGGTTGCAACTTAAAAATTTTAATTAGCAAACTAAGAATGATGCAATCGGAAAAAATTATGTTAAATTTAATTATTTTAATTCGTTTTCAGTTTCATGTCGTCATTTTCAATTACACACCATCATTTTATGTTCTTTGTTATTTTTTTAGTTGAGATTCACTATACTTCTTGTTAATTTTATACTTTGAGTCGACATATTTTATTGTAGCCTTAAAGTAGGTATTTTGGTAAAGGTAAATGACACTTTTAGTATCTTGCACAAGTCCGGGTGAGATTTTTTTCTTGAAAGATGCAGACAAATCATACATGCTCGTAATAAGCCCTTAAGGAGGGAGTAAATAGGATGCGCGCAGCCAAGAGAAACCCCCAGCTGATACCTACACCCAGTAGGAGTCGAACCCCAAACCTTCTCCTTAACATAAAAAAATGCTTTTTGGTAAAGTAGATATATTGGACTTTTTAATAAATAAACTTTCTATTAAAATACCAAATTATTATATATGCTTTTTTAAAATAATGATAAAATATTATAAACTAAAGATAGTACATATACAATTAAGTAAAAGTGCAAATCCAAAATTGAATTTATTTGTTCTTCCAAATCCATATTATTAATATAACAAACAATATATAAGAAATAACTACTCAAAGTTTGTTTTGAACATCCAAAATACCACTTAATCTCATCATATCTAAATAATTATATAGTTTTAAAAAATATAATATGGTTAAGATATGAGCTATGTACAACAAAAAATGACGTAATTCACATAATGGGTTGCACAATTTGATATTAGTAGTACCGTAAATAATAAGGTTGACAAACTAAAAAATAAAATAAAATAAAATAATCACAAATTCTTACTTGAGACCGTCTTTTGTAAAGACGTCTCTCAAAAGTCCAGTCCAATTCTAAATATATATTGTTACAACTCTAAATATAAATTTGAGACTTTTGAGAGTTGTTTTTACAAAAGACGGTCTCTCAAGAAAACGCCTGTAAAATAATAAGGTTGGCCGGAAGAACGGACCATAAAATATAAACCAATCTATAAAGGGCTCTAAAGTCTTCAGGCCTCACCATAAATAATAAATTATACAGATTTCTCAAAAAAAAATTATAAAATTATTAAGGAACTTTCACGTTTTAATCTTGAGTCAATTTTTGAATTTTTCATGAGGTGGAAAAGTATTATTTTAATCCGTATGATGACCCAAAACTTTCAACTTTTTCATGTGGTATAAAAAATATTAAGTTTTTTTATTAATATAAATACTTATTTGGAACAAATTTTTGAAAAACGTGCCCTATAAGAATGATTGCGGAATTTGTTTTGGGACAAAAGTTGTTATGATAAGTAATATCGTAAATTTAATAAAAATCTTAACTTTTTGCATAACTTGTGGGAAAATGAAAGGTTTAAGATCACAATGCAAATTTAAAAGACATTTGTCCACCAAGTAAAAAAACCAAAAACTTAAAGTTCATCAAATAAAATTTTCCAATCATCAAATTTATCAAGTAAAATTCTAATTTTTCTTGTCGTATATTTTACTTTTATCGCTTAAATTTTTTTGTTTAACAATTTTCATTAACTTTAAAGATCTTTTATAATCAAAATTTTAAGTTCGTCAATCATATTATATATCCTATCATGAAGTTTTTGTTAGAGAATACTTCCTTCGTTCCGAAATACTTGCTACATTTTGTTTTTGGACACTATTCATCGTTTAAGTTTATTTTATATATTGCGGCTAATATGTAAGTAATAATATAGTCAAGTGGGATCTTGTTTGAATCTTCTAATCGCATACTTTCATAATATAAACTTTTTATAATTTTTAAATGTGTATAATTCGACATATAAATGAACAAAATAGTACATTGAATTGCGTAAAAAGGTAAATGTAGCAAGTATTATGAAACGGAGGAAGTATAACATATCATGAAGCCTCAACCATCAGCTTAAGTTTTTGGTTAACTTGGTTCCTTGACTGCTTTAACATTCAATTTAAATTTTTAATTAACTTAACTTTTAAAAATATAGTATCAGAAACTAGGGAGACAAAATAGATGATGGTGACCCAAAGATGCAAACAAAAAAAGGAAATGGAAGATGCATGAATGGAATGATTGAAATAGCAAGTGGATTGAGGAGGACTCGGCAATCAGCATTAGCAAGTGGTTTTCTTAAATAATAAAACCTCGTCATTCATCGTACTACTACTCAATCATTCACAACTTTTTTAATTTTCATTTATATTTTAATTTTTTTATTATCGTTTATTTTCTTCCACATCTCTTAAAATTTAGCCCATACAAACGGGTGAAGTCAGAAATTTAAATTGAAGGGGCTAATTATCGATAAACTAATAAGTTATTTATTATATAAATACTAGATAGTGTTCGTGCGATGCACGGTTTTATTAAATTTTTCGATATAAATTACATTAATTAATATGAAGTATTATAACTATTAATAACACATTTCAAAATCAAATTTAACACAAAAATATTTAAAATTATTCTATAAAAGTTCAAACGAAAAAAATAGTTTTTGTCATGAAAAATATAATTGACTTATATAAAAATAGTCATAATATGAATCATTTTAGAATTAAACATTGCATTTAAGTAGCCAATTGTATAAATAATAAAAAAAAAAACCCGAATAAAAGTATATTACGTATTAACATCTCCAAATATCCATTATACTAAATAATACTCATTTAATAAATAGAATACTAAAGATTTTAAAAATAATTGGAAAAAAACAAATAATATATATGGTTTTCTAATACATTACATTATATGAGTAATAAAGTCAAAAATAAAAAAATAGTCATAAAAGCAATGACATCATCATTAAGTGTTGGAGGGTAAATTTTTATCGAGGTTGTGACACGTAAGCAATTTTAAATAATAATGATGTCAGCAGTGTTTTGGTTTAGATAGACTAGTTAAAATTATGAAAATTTAAAACTCATGTACAGTTGTATTGTACAGCTGTACATGATTTTTAAATTTTCATAATATTAACTAGTATTTATATAATACTTCCTCCGAACCAATTTAGTTGTCCCATCTGCTTTTTCACACTATTCATCAATCCCGTTTAATTTGTATTTTATTCTTAATTCATAAGTTAAAACATAGTCATGTGAGATCTTGTTTGATTCGTCTCAATGCAAGAATTATTCTTATCAATTTTTCATAATTTTTATTCAAGCATAATTAAAGATATTAAGAGTCAAAATATTACATCGACAAGTGTGCCCAAGAAAATGGGACAACTAAATTGGTTCGGAGGGAGTAAATAACTTATTAGTTTATCGATAATTAGCCCCTCCAATTCAAATTTCTGACTTCACCTTCGTTTGTATGGGCTAAATTTACATTGAAATGAACTTGAATCATAACTAAAATTATATTCAAGAAATGGAGTTGAAGCGTCACTATAATTATCTATTTTGAAAAAAAGCTTAGTATTTTTGACTCTATATATTTATCTAGTAAGTCTCCAAAATATTACTATTAAATTAAAATAGCAAAACTATAAACACAAGCATTAAAAAAGATGAATGTGAAATTATGAAAGATAAAGAATAAAGACATAAAATCACCACTATTAATTTATTTGTCTGTAAAAAATAATTGTTTAAATTTAATTCGGTTTAGTCTTTTAAACTTATACTCCCTCCAACACAAATTCAATTTTCCCATTTTCTTATTTGAGCAATTCACTTTAATTGTCTCATTTCCTTTTTTGTCTATCTTTTTTTTTACCTAAATACCCTCACTTTTCCAATTCCCAATACCCAACTACCACCTTTACAATTAATTTAATCAATTAAAATACCCAACTACCACCTTTTTGGTGGACCCCATCCCACTCTTAATATCCGTGCCCAACTCAAATGGGACAACTGAATTGTGTTGGAGGGAGTATTACAAATGCATTACTTTAACCATTGAACTGTAGTAATTTTTGTTATATTTTTGCACTCTTAAAATTATACTCCCTCCGTTTTCATATGTTCTTCTCACTTTTCACATTTGGAAATTTTTAAAAGTTCTTCTCATTTAGAGTCTTTCTAATTTGGGAACCAATAAAATAGAAAGAAATTATTACACTTACACTCTAATCTATAGAAATTAATTTACATTTTAATTCCCAATGCATTTACTTTACATGCACCCAATGAAATTTAATGATATTATTACACTTACACTTTAATCAATAAAATCTTTATTTTTTATATTATTTTACTCAACTCTCATAGTATCTATTGTGTAATTATAATTTATCTTGATTTCTTCCCATATTCTAAATAGGAAGAACAAATAAAAACGGAGGGAGTATTTCATATTAGCTAGTAACAGGGGCGAAGCCACATGGGGGGCCGGCGGAGGCCCGGCCCCCCTTGCCGAAAATGCGAGCCTTTGTAATTTTGGTTTTGGCCCCCCTTATTAATATGATATATATAGTTTAATCAGAGTAAATATAACAAAAAAAACTATAGCTTAATGGTTGGGGTTATAAATTTATGATCTAAGGTTAAGAGATCAAATCCTTATTAAAACAATTATTTTTTTATAGACGAATAGATTTATATTATAATGTCATTTCTATTTATTTTTTATAATTTAACATTCATATATTTAGTGTGTGTTTATATTTTTCTATCTTAATTTTAATTGTGTTTTTTCTGGTGAATTATTAGGAAACTATATGGAGTCAAAAACACCTAGTTTTTTCAAAACTAATAAGTCAAGAAGACTTAGTTTTTTCAAAAATAATAATTATAGGGAAGCTTCAAGTTTATTTAAGTCTATGATTTTAATATTTTTATAGCTTAACTAGTGTCTAATGATATTCATTTGGGTCATCGTTGAATTCGAATTAAGTGTTTCGGGTGGGCTTGAAATCGGATTTCGTGTCCACATTGTTTTTATATAATTGTAAATTTTTAAAGCTGAATCAAATTGAATTCGGTTACAATGTCGTATGAATTTCAAGTGATCGTGTCTGTTACTAATACCTCTATTTTTTATGTAGTAAAAAAGTTTTTTAGTATATCGTGTAACACCCAAATTTTTTCAAATCAAAAATCGTTAAGAACGAGAGGAAATTCGGGTGTTACATATCGACAATTCGGCCCCCCCTAATTGAAAATCCTGGCTTCGCCCCTGGCTAGTAAGGGAGGGGCAAAGGCAACAATACAAAAAATCGCATTTTTAGTAAGAAATATGGGCCTCTCCCGACCTCAATGTAGTTTCGCTTATGCTCACGATATATCGTTGTAGGAAGCAAATTCAAAGGAACGAAAATAATATATTATAATATAATATATCAAATTGTTGAACTAGTGCAAATAGTCGTTGATTGTTAGATTCATATTACGTATCCAATTTACTTGTATTATACTCCAAAATTGTCTCATCTATATTTTTTTGAAAATTAAAAATAATCCACTACGTTATTGGGTTTTATTATATGTAATAATAATAAAATGGTTTAAATAATATAATAACCCATTTAATTAAAAGGTTTAAATACTAATACTAGTGGAGGATTGAAGTGTTGCCTCGTTTTGGCTTTTGGCCAGTGCCTTCTAACCTTTAGACTTTTTTGCACGTTAAATTTTTTGAGTCAATTAGAATTCTAAATAATCATCAGTAAGTCTTCTGAGAGACCGTCTTTTTGAGAGACGTCTCTCAGGCCCAGTCTATTAGAGTTTAATTCTTACTCTTATTCTATATTTTTTTTTATGGGCCACTCAATTAGAGTTGGTCTATCAAAAGAGATCGTCTCTCACAAAAAGTTGTGAATAATCATCTATATTTATTTTACCATAAAAAGGTGTTATTTAGTAATTAAAATATAAATTTTTAACAAAAGAATAGGAGCTTAAACGTTGGCCCTTCTAGTTTTTTTGTTTGTATAAAAATTTTAGCTTTTCTAATTTATGATCTAAAATTCGCCACTAATTGTAATTGTCTTCATAATTATGATGTTTTATTATTGTGTATTTCTTTTAAGTGAGCTTTTAAGTTTGGGGGTTTATATAAGGGTTAGCTTTCCTTAATAGTGACTCAATTCTATGTTTGAATGGGTGAGTAATAAGTGATTTTTTATTTATTTACTTTATTTGGATTATAAGGTAGTCTGACAAAAGGGTATAAGCTATACGTGAGAAATGAATTCAAAATTTTACGTGAAAAAAACAATATCATACTATTAACTAAAAGAACTGGAAAATTCCATGTGGCATGCTCACAATGATTTGCCACATGGAATAATCTTTAGATTCTTGCTATATTTATTAATAATATGATTAATTAATTGCTATATTTATTAAACTAAATAAGGTAGAGTTGATTTTATTTTATTAACCTAAAACAAATCCACCAATCATCATACAATACTATAGAAATGATGGAAAATTCCAAGTGTCATCTTCTAAGGAGTCTTGACAAATGTAATTATTTTAGTGGACAATTTTTGATTACATGACAATATTTACCTAATTTAGAATTTGATTATTTTGAAAATTGGAGCTAAATTAGGTATAATATAGAGTATAATTTATTATAGCAATTATAAATGATCTAGAATTTGATATATTTAATTGAATGAAAAACTGATGTATTCTTTGAAGTTATGTTTTTATATATTTCATACTAATAAATTCATGCATTGCACGAGTTTCTATACTAGTTTATTATAATTGAGACAAAATTCGATTATTAGGGTGTATATAAGATATTTGAATAAAGATTTTTTAGTTGTTAATTCTACCACAGAAAATCACACATTTTACCCAAAAAATACACCTAAAAACCATGAGCATAAAACCTTTCTTTAATTTCAAATCCAAAGTTTATAGTTGTGATCTATTCACACCCTAAATAGTGAGAAAATACTACATATAGTTTATGTTTTTAGAAAATACTACATATTTGTATTAATGGTACATTGATACTAAATTATATACAAATATTTTTCCTTCAGAAAATGCAAAGGAATATAAAACATAAACTATTTCTGAAAAATATAAGAAAACTATTTTTTATATGTTATACTCCCTCCTATTTATAGAGAATGGAACATTTGTTTTTTTAACACTATTTACTTATTACTCTTAATTTCTATTTTATTCTTAATTTATAAATTAGAACATATTCAAGTGAGATCTTGTTTAATTCGTCTCAATGCAAAGATTATTAATATTCACTTTTTATAATATTTCGTTATGTATAATAAGAGAAATTAAACATTGAATAAGTGCATTGGATAGCAAGGGCGAAGCCACAAGGGGGCCGGCGGAGGCCCGGACCCCCTTGCCGAAAATGCGAGTCTTTGTAATTTTGGTTTTGGCCCCCTGACTAATATGATATATAGTTTAACAAGAGTAAAATATAGCAAAAATTACTATAGCTTAATGGTTGGAGTAATACATTTATAATCTAAGGTTAATCAAATCCTCATCAAAACAATTAATTTTTTATAGACTAATAGATTTATACTATAATGTCATTACTATTTATTTTTTATAATTTAACATTCATCCTTTTTAGTGTGTGTTTATATTTTTCTATCTTAATTTAATTGTGTTTTTTTTTTGGAGAATTATTAGGCAAATAAATAGAGTCAAAAACACTTAGTTTTTTCAAAAATAATAATTATAGGGAACTTCAACTCTATTTATTATTAAATATAATTTTTGCAATGATTCAAGTTTATTTAAGTCTATATGATTTAATATTTTTATAGCTTAACTAGTGTCTAATGAAATTCGTTCGAGTCATCGTTGAATTCAAATTATTAGGTGTTTCGGGTGGGATTGAAATCGGATTTCGTGTCCATATTGTTTTACATAATTGTAAATTTTTAAAGTCGAATCAAATTGAATTCGGTTACAATGTCGTGTAAATTTCGAGCCATCGTGTCTGTTTTTAACACCTCTAGTTTTTATATAGTAAAAAAAGTTTTTGGTATATGACAATTTTGCACCCCTAATTCAAAATCCTAGCTTCACCCCTGTTGAATAGTGTGAAAAAAACAAATATTCAATTCTGTATAATTTTTGCAATTTCTAAACCTTACCCAATCTCTCCAAATTTAAATATCTATGTAGTTCTATTCTAACTATAATTAAAAATAGTCCGAAATCACATTTTTAATGTCACAAATTCCGCCATGGCACACAAATCTAAGCGCAAAAACAAAACTACAAATATTTCTCTTAGTAAATTTCCTTAATAATTTTCATATAAACTTACATATTTCCGAAAAAACAAAACAATTCATCTAAAAATAATTTTTTACATATTTCATAAAAAAAATATTATATCATATGTCCTTGCGTCCTATCTCGTTATCAACAGACCAAGATTCCTCATTTTGTAAGTCATTTTATTAAGAAAAGAAAAACCAAAAATTGGAGATGCGGGGTATCGATCCCCGTACCTCTCGCATGCTAAGCAAGCGCTCTACCATCTGAGCTACATCCCCATTTGCGTTAATATATTTTTACATATAGTAAATGAATATGACTGTCCTATTTGCCATTTTGATTTTTTTTTTTCACTATGGACACATTTTATAATGAAATTAAACAGTTTATGACTATCAATTTATTTTAATTAGTAGTAAAATTAATCAAGTATGCAAATCATTTAAGATCTTAAATACCTAATAACAATGACTTTTAGGTAAAGAAAATAAACTTAAATGATGATAATCAACTAAATCTAGAGCATTTTTTAAATTAATGACTAAAATAAAAAAATTAATAATAGACGTGCAACAACAAAAGGGTCGATATTTCCGTTGACATGGGACCTCGACTGGTCGTCAATCCCATGACAAATAGACAACCATTATTTCTCGCTCGGTATCAAATTTGGGCATTTAGTATATTGTTCGAAAGCTTTTGAAGTCTTATTTCCAACTTAATTGGCTTTATAATAAAACGATCTTTATAGCAAAAGTCATGACTAAAAAAGTGAACATGAATACATAATGTGTCAAAATTATACATAACGACTTTGCATTATGTACACTATTTAGCTCTTTTTTGGCAAACTTCTTCGAATCAATCAAAATGCTAAACTTTACGATCTCAGCAATTTTCTTGAAAGTTAAAATTTCATTCACTAATTTTTAAATGAGACGGTCTTATAGTGAGACCATCTCTATTGGGCTGGCCCAATATACATTTTTTGTCTTAAAGTGCTCACTTATAATGTTTAAGTGATTACTTTTAATTTTAAAATAATTACTTTTTGTAGTATAAAATTATTACTTATAACCTTAAAACGATCATTTACGATCTTAAAGTATTTAATTAAAGCAATAATTAGCAGTTTAGCACCTTAATCCATAGAGAACCAAGAATCATATTTAAACAAACGAATTATTCACTTTGTACTGCTCTATCTTCATCATCATAAATGGCTCCATAATGAAGGATTCCTCTTGTATTGAGTACATTTGTGAATGTAACCACATGCAATTTCATTCCATTGCTAACCGGCTCTCACTTAGAGTGGAATTTAAAAGGTCGGATGTACGCAATCTTATCAAAAATCACCTCAAAATCAGTCGTAAGAAACACGCATATGAGCAGCACCGCTACC
The DNA here is from genome assembly GCA_019425755.1 of Amaranthus cruentus. Lineage (NCBI taxonomy): Eukaryota > Viridiplantae > Streptophyta > Magnoliopsida > Caryophyllales > Amaranthaceae > Amaranthus > Amaranthus cruentus. The sequence continues at coordinate 21,469,912 of CM033454.1, forward strand.
AGTCACCAAACACATGACCTTGCTATTATGAAAGAACTACCAACTACCAGCTACCAACTACATCATCTAAACAATACTTGAGCATGGAATGACCCATGACCATGAACATGTCAAGAATGAAGGCATCCTCCCACGAAAATTTGAAATAGATAAGTGATTTCATAAAAAAAAAGCATGTAATAAGATACTTTAAAAGTTATTTTCATTTATAAGCGTCTGACTCCCCAAAGCTAGCTTTGGATTAGTTCGCACTTACTAACTGTGAACAAAGAGAAAAGGTCAAAAAAAGTCAAGAGGTCTGTTCGCAGTTAGTAATTGCGAACAAATGGGACGTGGTCAAAAATCGTCCGTCGTTACAGCGGACCCTTAACATCCAAATTTAACAAAAGTCAAAAAGTCAACAAAGCTCTTAGTAACAGCGGACGATTTTTGACCACGTCCCATTTGTTCACAATTACTTAATGCGAACAGACCCCTTGACTTTTTTGACCTTAGCTTTTTATTCGCAGTTAGTAAGTGCGAACAAATCTTAACCTAGCTTTGGGGAGTCAAACGCTTATAAATGAAAATAAGTTTAAAGGTATCTTATTCCATACTTTTTTTGAAAATGAATCAACTTTTCTCCTCCCACAAGGCACAAAGTAACAAAAGAAAGAAAATCAATTTATAACCACAACATACGATCGATTGCAAATCCAAATTATTAAAGTCGCTAACAGTTCATTGTCTTTTTGGGTGCAGTCTAACCTATAATTGATTGCAAATCCAAATTTTCTAACTAAAATTTAGTTGGGAGTCACATAATGACACTGGATAATGTAATTCAGTGTATCAACTCAAATGAATATATCCAAAATACAAAGTGTTTCTGCTGAGAAACTGTCGAATTTGTAGAAGGGAACGCCTTGGAGGAAGTGTCTTCAAGGTAGGGAAAAATGGTGATCCAACCGCCGCGTGTGGTATACCTGCAACCACAAGGAAAACTAAACCGGGGGCTGATGTCCCGGGACAGCTCTCCGATACTTAAGTCAGATCAGAAGAGGGGCACTACGAGTGTATGTAGTTTTTAGAGTTAGGTCGCGTAACCTTGCTTAGGTAGAAGAAGAGGGTATTTGTAAAGATCCTGGGACATCAAGTGGTAACTGCCGGGAAGTTATCTCTGGACCCATAACTTCTGGCGAGTGTAATGGGGCGAGTGACCTTAGTAGGGCGGTTTACCCGTGATTACGGACAGTTATAAGAGGGGGTGTCTTCCATCAGGACAAACTAATTAACTGCAATTCAGTTTATGGATCATCCTTGTTTGACCAAGATTAGCCATGTTGACCTTGACTCGCATGTTTGACCTTTGACCCGCTGACCAAGGGTATTATAGTAATTTCGGACATGTAGGATTTATGATCCCCAACATTGGCCCCACGCATATAGGATAAGAGAGTAACTTACTGTGGGGGAAGTTGAACTTGGCCCATATGCGGAAAGATCACGTCTTGACGTTAGGATTTTGATAAGTAGCTTTTATGTCTGAAAATTCGATGTCTCGGATTTCTGAAGTCTCGGATTCCTGAAGTCTCGGATTCCTATAGCATACATAGGTATACTTAGCCAGATTTGGCCCCAACACTTTGTAGGGTCAAAGAGGGGGTCCGACTTATGGAAGTCTCGGACCTTATGAGTATACATAGGTATACTTAGTCAGATTTGGCCCCAACACTTTGTAGGGTCAAAGAGGGGGTCCGACTTATGGAAGTCTCGGACCTTAAGAGTATACATAGGTATAATAGGATGATTTCACTCAAACGCTTTGTTGGGTTTAGGAGGGGGTCCGACTTATGGAAGTCTCGGACCTAAAGAGTATACATAGGTATACTTAGATGAGTTCACCAAACAGTGTAGTTTCACCAAATAGCATTAATGAGATTATTAAATACTCGCCTACCACATTCTTGGAATCTTATTCCCAATTCATTCTAGTGAGAGAATTTCCACACATTCAATTCATTTTCTAGAGAGGAGCTCTGACATTTGGCGATTTCTGATAGTTCATACTTGGAACTATTTTTTCACCAGGTATGCTCTAAATTTTGGATCAAAATCATAAATTTCTTGATTTTGTCATTTGATACTCAACCTGTTCTTCAAATCTTCATCCATTGTTCATAGATCTTCAACCTTTTCTTGAAGATCTTCAAACTGTTCTTGAATAAATTATTTTGATTTATAATCTGTATAACTGTTCATAACTTGTTGTTTATAAAGATGGTAACCTTATACTTAGAGGATTTATGTAGAGAACTTCCCCAACTTAACTTGAATAAGGACTCGAAATCCCAGAACCCAAGGACCAGGATCGATTCTGATGAGTCGGATGATGGTACACTAGTAAAAAAAGTCTCGTTAGTAACCCCCTATTAGTATCGTTTGTTGAAAAATAAGATACAAATAATGCTTTTTGTATCTTTTATTTTAACAAAAGATACAAATAACTATTATTTGTATCGTGTGTTTAAACACGCGATACAAATAATAGTTATTTGTATCTTGTTTTTAAACATCCGATACAAATAACTATTATTTGTATCATGTGTTTAAACACGCGATACAAATAATAGTTATTTGTATCTTGTGTTTAAACACCCAATACAAATAACTATTATTTAGTTATTTGTATCGGGTGTTTAAACACAAGATACAAATAATCAAAAAATGAAATTAGAGAAATTAAAGGCGGGACCGCGGGACTTCAGTTTCTAATTTCTAAACCTAAAACCCTAATATTTCCAATCAAAAAATCAAAGAATCAAATAATTTGTTCATCAATTGCTGTTTGCTTCTTTCGTTCATCAGTGGTTCCTCAGTGCTTCGTTCCTCCTAAAAACCTAATCTGCTTGCTTTCATCCCTGCTTTGTTCATCAATTGCTGCTTTCATCCCAGCTTTCGTCCATCACTACTTTCATCTGCTTCGTTCCTAAATTTGCTGCTGCGTTCATAAATTTGCTGTTGCGTTCATCAAAGTTCATCTGCTTCGTTCATCACTATTCATCTCTAATCTGCTTCGTTCCTAACAATTTCCAATTGCTGCTGCGTTCGTCAATCTTTGTTCAGGTAAATTTGTTGTTTGTAAATCCGTTCATTCGTTTGTATTGCCCATTGAACTGAAGCTGCTCGTTTTGTATTTCTGAACAATTTCAAACACATTCTAAACACTTTCAAATCACATTCTGCATTTCATCAGCCACGCACATTCGATTTGTATTTCTGTGCGAACAAATTTCTTCGTTTTGTATTTCAGTTGCTGCGTGTTTGTTCATTCGTTCGCTTGTTCTTTATTTCAGTCATTCGTTTGTTCTTTCGTTTTGTTCAGCCCCCATTCATTCGATTTTTTATTTCAGCGCCCAATTGATTTCTCTTCTATCAATTCTTTAATCCTCTTTTGACTTATATCAATTTCCTTTTTGTTTTTTACTTTCCAGATTCACTCCATTTCTTGATCTACTCTTGCTTCTGCCTCCATTCTTGTTCTTATAATCTCTTATGCTTCAGATTGCAGAATTAGGTTATTTTAAATTTTAACAATGTCGTGGCTTCTTAAGCAGTAGTTTGTTATGAATTTCTTATATATATATATGAATAAGAATTTAAAGGTAATTTTTGTAGTAGGTTATTATGAATTTGTTATATAGATATGAATAAGAAAGATAATATCTGTAGTTGGTTGTTATGAACTTATGAATATGTTTTGTTAAGTCAAAGAACATTAAAAAATTACTTCTTGATTATTTGTTGGATATTATTAGATGATAGTTGTACCAGGTTGTAAGATGTTTATTTGATTTTAATGAATAGCTCAATTTAAGATTGCATGCTGATTATTTGTGGGATATGAATATGATGTAGTATATATTTAATTAGACTAAGTTGGTTGTCAGAACCATGTTTCATGTATGTCTTAGTTCCAGAAAAAAAGGGATTTGTGGTAGAACTTGAGCAAACTAGATTTTACTTCAAATTAAGACTTTAATTGAAAACAATATATTTTTGTATTACTTCCATCAACAAATATATGTTATTCTGTGTGACGAATAATTTTTTTTCTTGTCATCAAAGTAGGAGATGATTAATAGTGTTGGTTTTGACTTAAAGGTAGTTTGGCAAAGGATAAGATAGGGGAATTTGAAAGTCAGGTACAAAGTTGAAAATGTGGTTGATTGAAGTAGGCTTGGAAGTAAATTGAAAACTGTCCATACATCCTTGCATATGATCAAATCCCTTTACTCTTCAATCGAACTTGTACTTTTTCTCTGTTTGTATGTTACTAAGTTCTAGTGTGCAATGTGTTTTGGTTTTTGTAGGGATCTTACTATTAAAGTTGGGTGACCTTGTTATGGACTAATAAGAATCTATTGATGTTATTCTTATTCCTAGTCATTTTCTTTCAAGAAACAGTGTGTTTGGAATGGTGCTGGTGCTCACTCTAACTACAGGTACAACTATTAATGAGTTCTATCACTGCTCGTCAGACTTTAGTAGTATACCCTTCGCACTTCATTATTCTCTTTCTGAGAATATTTAAGTTATATTGCATTTAATTTAGCTTATTTTTCTAATTTTATTAGTGTGCCCAACAACCTGGCGGGAGAGAGTGTGGCTACTATGTCATGAGGTTTATGTATGAGATGGTTAAACAATTTAATCAATGTATGGGTGATTTGCAACAAGTGAGTTTATTTCTCGATATTTTTTATGCTTTCTAGCTATGTTGCTTAATTTGTTGATGTTTTAGGATAGTTGTTTAGTTAAATAGTTTTGATTGTAAAAAAAGTGGTTATGAACACCACTTTCATTGTACTTTGGGAAATTATTTGGTTGGTACGGGAAGGAATGAAGGTAGTTATAAACACCACTTTTATTGTATTGCGTTTATTTGCAGGTATATAAGTTTAAAAAATTTTGGATTATTCATTTTACAAACGGAACTCTGCCAAATTTTGTAGGTCGTTATTGTATGGATTGCGCGCGTTCATAAATAATGTATCTATTTTAATTTATTTTGTTTATTATTTGTTTTGAAGGAGTATATTGCAAGATCAAGTACATATAGCCAAGATGAAATAGATGAGGTTCGTGAGCAATGGGCAAAGTACTTTAGATTGAACTTTTTGTTAAACTAAATTTTATTTTAATTTGTACATGTAATATATAGTAGTGTACTACATACTATTCGATCATATATATATATATAAGTGTAGTTGTGGATGTTATGTAATACAATATTTTCTAATTAATGTACATATTATTTAATCGTATATTATATATATTATAGCCTCGAATGACTTCTATAGATATATATTATATTAATAATCCCGTGTCGATATAGATATATAGGCTATATATATTTTTTTAATTAAAAAAAAGCCATTTGTATCTAAGGTTAAAATAGGGGATACAAATAACTGGGTTATTTGTATCGCCTGTTTGAAACCCAAGATACAAATAAGGGTTATTTGTATCGCCTGTTTCAAACAGGGGATACAAATAACCTATTATTTGTATCGCATTTTTCAAACATGCGATACAAATAAGCTGTTATTTGTATCGTGTGTTTCAAACATGCGATACAAATAACCCTTATTTGTATCTTGGGTTTTCAGGTGATACAAATAATATGTTATTTGTAACCCACTTGTTATTAACCCCCAATATAAGATACAAATGCGCTTAAAAACAAGATACAAATAAGGATTTTTTTTTACTAGTGTCCCAGGTACCAAGTGACTCCGCATTATGAACCAATACCAAGTGATGATGAATCTGACGTTTCGCCTTTTTATCCACCTGAGACCATTTTACCTTACCCTTAGGAAGTTTCTTTAGCGTTTGTTCCCGGATACTTAAGTGTTGAACCTAAACTGTTAGAGTTGGTTCATGTAGATATGAAGAAGATTCAAGGTCCGAGACTTCTATAAGTTCGACCTACTATTGGCCCTACAGAGTAACTACCTCTTCCAATAACTACCCCTAGTCAAAGGTCAAAGTCAATATAAAAGTCAACGCCTAAACTACCTCTTCCAATAACTACCCATCACTCCCAAAGTAACTACCCGCTACTCCCATCTACACAAGCATGATCATCATGAATTACCATGAATGAGGTAACTACCTCCACAATATTTCTATAAATACTTCATTTATCTACATGAAGAAGGTACACAATTCTACTCTTATACAAAAACTTACACTTATTACATCTATGATTCCCGGTCTGACTTAAGCATCGGAGGGCTTCCCGGGACATCAGCCCCCGGTTTAGTCTTCTTTGTGGTTACAGGTACACCACTCGCGGCGGTCAGATCATCTCATTTCGCTTAATTTGAAGGTACTCCCTACCTAAAATCTTTTTTATAAATTCGACCGTTTCTTAGCAGAAACACAAAGTTTTACAATCGGTGATTTCTTTTCCTTAACACTAGTCTTGATATACTCACATCATATGCATTTCTTTTAATTTGGGCCTTTTTCCAATCTTACCAAAACATACAAAACTTAAAATTCTGATGAATTCTATCATCTTTCTGCTGAAACCTCGTACAATGGAAACAACAAATTCCCTTCAAGTTGAATCTTTTCCATGGGCAGCTAATCTACAAAATATTTCCCATGATACTGTCCACGTAGGACGACTTTTTTTTAAGCAGACTGCTAGTAAACCGCTATGTGAGACAGCGGTTTACATTACAATTAAAATGGCGGTTAAGGCAGCAACATATTCTAAATTTTTTGGTGAAACACAAACCGCCGCTTTACATGGCGGTTTTGGCTTGAAAATTTTGTTTTTATTTAATCAAGCTTTTGTTCATCACGTAGCGTTTTATCTTTAATGTAAGCCGCTAATTTACAATTTTTTTATTTAATCAAGTTTTCTTTATTCAATTCAAGTACAAAACTAACAACACCATGAATATATACTAAATCCATTAAATTGAAAAAAATTAAGAGTTAGATTCATACCTTAAATGAGGATAAGAATAAACAAGTAATCAAGGAGAAGATGGCAATTGTAGTTGATTGATTTAGTTGAGTGAGAGGAATTATGAATATGAAGTAATGAGAGGAGTGAGGAGGGTAGAGGATGGTAGAGGAAGAAGCTGTAGACCGAAGAGTAAACTAAGGAATACTGTGGTTGCATGAGAAAGGGATATGGAGCCATGGATGGTAGAGGAAGAAGCTGTAGACCGAGGAGTAAGGAGTTAGGCATGTCTGGAAAGTTGAACAAAGCACGGCATGTCTGGGAACTTGAACAAAACAAATGAGAGCAGGTTATTTTGTACAGACTAACTTCTATTAAATTTTTTTTTAATTTTCCATGTATTAAGAAAACGCTATTTGAACTAACGGTTCTATTTGAATTCATCACCAAACCGCTGTTTGAGATAGCGGTTTTATTAAATAAAAAAAAAAACCTTTGCCCAACTGTCCTACGTGGACAGTAATGTGGGAATTATTCTGCTGACCAACGTAAGGTTGAAAATATTTGTATAATTAGCATTAATTTGGAAAAAGATTCCTTCAAGTTCAATGATGCTCGTTTATTAAATGGTTTTAAATCACAGGTTATGTAGCGGGATTTTGCTAAATATGTAAGCTCAAAATCCGTTATAGCGACTATTATGTAATGTAATTGCGTCATTTTTATTCCATGCATAATTTTTAATTTGGGCATCCTCCAATTCTACCACAACATACAAAACTTTAAATTCTGATAGATCCTACCATTTTTCTGCTGGTACAACAGATGTACAAATTTTTCGAGCGAATGAAATATTGACAAATTTTCCAACATGCTCTACAGGAGGCCAATTTACAAGGGAGAGGAGTTTGAAAAGTATTTTCAAGATCAGAAGATTCTTTGCGGTGCAAAAGTGATAAAGATACGAAAACAAGAACCATCTCCGCTGTTTGCCTCTAATTGGAATATTGTATGCATAATACATACTACAGAAGATTTGTGATTGTGATGAAATACTGAACGAGTTGGAAAACAAGCAAATTCAAAATACTTTTGGTGCATAAAAATGGCAGAAGTCATTTCCAGAAGCGAAGGCGAGGTAATTGCATCATGTTTGGGATGGGTTTGGTTGGAGCAGCCAATGCGATCAAACTGCCGCAGCAGACGATGCTTAAAACAAACATAAAGATGATGCTGACTGCCGAAGGAAACGGTAAATGCTTCGAGCTTGGGTGATGAGCGAAGGAAGTGGAAGAATGCTCAGAACTTGGCTTATATACAGAATTAACAGGTAGCTCATAAACTTGCATCCCATCACAATAAGGCAAGACTCTTCCTGTCACAAAAAAGCTCCCGTCCACATGAACTCGGCAATATGCAATTGGTGTTTTGAACTACCAAAAACAAGCAACTCACCCATTAGACATGGATCATCTGAAAAAATACCAAAGAAATGAAAATCGTCATAAAAAGCGAGATATTCCAACCAACGCATCATCAAGAACAGAAATTTCTCGTAGCAAAACACACTTTGCCTTATTTTGTTCAAAACTTTACACAGAAACACAACCAATTCTAGTTTTCTATTTAGTTTACCATGTACCTTGACCTGTCCTAAAAAAATTCAACTTTGAACATCTCAGACTACTGAGTAGTAGATTAGTAAGGATAGGGACAAATGAGGATTAAGACTTTAATGTTGTGTTGTTCTAACTTCTCAAACTAATCTTAACTTCTTAACAGTTCTTCCAATTCCATCTTGTTCCCTTCATGGCTTCATCATGTCAATGGTTCATATTCAAGAGTAACAGTTTATAACTTAAGTCTGAGAGGTACGTCAATCACAGAAAAGTTAAGTTTCCCATCAATTTCTCCTATTGTAACTTGTATACTAACCTCAAAAATAACAGGGAACAAAAAAATACTTCAAATTTCTTGAATGCAACTACATTCCTCAAAAAAAAATAACATTAACTCAAAATATACATCTCGTGCTACCGAGACAAGTTGCTAACTCCCACGGGACACCAGAGACTGTTACTCCTAGACAAGGTTCAATATTGAAAAACTTGTGAAATTATACCACCAAAGCTAGAGATAGAGATGAAAGTGCATTAACATGCAATCACTATTATGTGTAGAACAAATAAAAACAGAAAAGGATGATTAAAAAACACATTTACGGATGGTATTTTATGATAATACTACTTCCATCATCAAATTTATTATTTTCATATGTAATTACACTCGGCTAAAACTACATACAAGTAAACAACACATACAAATACTCACAATGTTGTCGCTCACAATTGGATACAAATTACTATTTAGCTCTCTTAGCGTTCGCACTCCCTTACATTTGTTTGAGTTTTGACACTCAATCTTAGTTTCAACAAACTCTCAGCTCCGGCTACCCACACTTGCACCTGCACCGGCCGTATATAATCTTCCTTTGAATGGTAGGAGATCAATCAATATTGCAGGTTAAGAGTTAAAATCATCAACTAATAGAAGGGTAAATGCAGGTAAGGAATAAGCAACAAGCATATTACTTATGGCATAAAATAATCTAGCTAGTGAGTATTATTCATGTGTCTCTCTAAACCAAACCATTTAAACGTGCATGTGCTAGTGCTGATGTTCCTAGGAATAGCTAAAAGTATAGGTTGCATTTTAGTTAAGCACTTGCGTTCCTGCGAATCAGAAGGTGGAACTGGATACAAGGGAATACAAGTATTATTTATTCATGTAGCACTAACTGAGCCTGCAACACAAATACCATTGTAACTTATGTATTCATCTCTGTAATACCGAGTTACTTCTACTCAAGGATAACATCATCTATAACAACACAACATTTCATTACCCTTAAATCTCGGTTGGATTTGAGAGTCGGATGTACGCAACCTTATCGGTTGTTTGACTATTGGTGATAACATCATCAAGTTTCAAAGAAAATGTATCATTTATACATTATATTTCAATCTACACCCTTAAATCTCAAAAATATAAACTTATGCACCCAATGAAGATAAGAAGAACTAAACAAATCATGTCACAGGTAAACAATTTAAAAAAGCTTCAAGTATTACAACTCATAAATAAATCTTGTATTTGTTAATATAGAAAAGTAACTAAGCATAGTTTTGTTTCACAATAATTAAAATCCGAGTTTTCATAAATTGTTAAATAAGAACAAAATCCCTCAACAACGCCTAGTTTCCACTTTGATTGAAGGTAGAGAACAATGAAAATAAGTTCCTCAAACCCAATTGCAATTGCAGAGGGGAGCCCCTATTTTCATGACTCAATTCCCAAAGTTTTTCAGATTACTAAATGTTTCATCATTGGGATTTTTGAAGTTTATAAATCCTATTCAAGAAAAACATTGACAGAGGAAAAAAATAGGAAGAAAATGAGTTACGATGAAATTGGATGAGCAATGAACAGATATTATTTACAGCATCTAACCTTTTATTGTGTTTAGATTTAGATTTTTTATTTTAGAATCAAACCCAAGAGGACCAAGACTTATCCGATTCTCTATTGTGTTTACTATTTAGGGTATAATTAGTCCTACAAAAACAAAAATTGAAATTTAGTCCCACAACTAGAATTGATATTTAAAAGCGAGTAAATACTTAAATGAACCTTGAAAATTATTCAAAAAAAAAAAAAAAAACCTTGAAAACAGCACTGTCGTTGGAGCAGCCTGAGATTCGCCAAATCACTTCATTGGAATGGCCAAGGAACAGAATGAGCAGATCAAGAAAAATAAAATCCTTCGCGTGACTCTCTCTTCTCACTCTACTCTTCGAGCTTCTTTTGGAGATCATAAACATCAAGTGCTCACACTTTACCGCACATTGATTTTGATCTTCAAGACCCCTTCTTAAAAACCATCAAAGTGATCATTCCTCGAGTTCTTCAGATTGAGAATTCATGCAAGGTTGAAAACCCAAAGTTCTGATCGAGTGCTCATTCAAGCACATATGGTGCTCGTTCAAGCATCCCCTTCTCAAGTAGGAGCAAGATCAAGCACACATATCAAGCTCAACGGCACGTGCTCAATTCACCCAAAATGCCGCCCTCTTGTTTCCCGTTCGAGCGAGTTGCTTGCTCATTTGAACAACTCTTCCAGCATTCTTTGCAAATCTACTTCACCAAAGCAGCCCCTCCAAACTTGCCACTCTTGTTTAGCTTTTCTTCAATGCTCTGAGCTTAGACATCCTCTACTTTAGATAGATGTGCTCTTGTTATCTTATGATAACAACACCCGTCAATCCGTCATCTCGAATAGAATTCTAAGCTCAAATGGCTCCCCAGCCCCCCACCAAAAACAAACATAGCTTAAACTATCACCAGACAGAAATCGCTAAGTATCAAAGAATCAAAAGCATAACCTTAGAAAGCAAATAGCTTAAGAATGGCACCATTAAATAATTTTATTCAATGTAATGAATTACAGCCAATGACCAATCAATTCACAACAGTAATATTTACAATAATGCAACAATATGTTTAACAGATGAAATACAATATGTACATTGTTATATACATCTAGATTCTGAACAATTACCAGTAATATTTCAACAAACAGCCCCGATTCTTAAAGGAACCTTTTCTCGCTCCTCAGTAATAAACCGAACGACCTTTTTGAATGCGAAATGCAAACAGTTAGAGAAAACAATCCAACAAATAACATCATAGACAAAATCAAAAGCCGGATCTTCAGGATACGAAGATGACCAATCGTTCCAATTAAAACCTCCACCACCACCAGAACCATCGAAATTCCAACCTCTACCACCGCCCAACCCGCCGTAAAATCCTCCGTCATCACCGCCAAAAAATCCGGAGTCATCTTCTCCATCAGAAGAAGATCGGCGACGAGTACGACGTCGTCTTTTAAGGAGAGTACGACGAGCAGAAGTTCGATGAGAGCAAGATCTGACAGGAGGAGGAGCGACGGCGTCAATGGAGAAAATAACGGAATTTGAAACTTGAAGGGAGTCAACAACGGAGAGGTGGAGAGTCTGTGAGAGTGCGTCCGCCATTGATGAAAGAGCAACGACGTCCGCCATTTATTCTTCGGCTGGAGGAGAATTGAGAAGTAGGGTTATGACTCGGTGGGGGAAAGGAAGGAGATTTTATTTGGGCAAAGAGCAGGGATTTATGGAAGAAACGACGGCGTATCGAAGTGGCGTGTAAGTATTGCCACACAAAGTTTGACACGTTTCGGTTGGTATTTTGTAAAAGAAAAGAAAAATCAGAATTAGCAAACCAAAAAACCAATCCTAAATTTTTATAATAAAATTAAATTATTCAAAATCCTTTTATCCATTTCCATTTTAATATAAAAATGAGGAATAGGATAGTAATTAAATTCCTTTTTTTTGTTTTCAAAAAAAAAATTCTTTTTTTTATTACATTAATTATTACTTATAAAATATTTAGGAGATTACTATATACTCGGTGACGAATTTAGATTTAAAATCCAAAGTTAATGTCAATAACAAAGTCAATGTTATATAATGGAATTTGCAATTATATCATTCAATAAGTCAATTTATATTTAATTGTCATAAATAAACAGTGTGAATATATAAAGCATAAAAATTTCAAATATTTATTGTTTGATTGAGAAATTTAAATTAAAACCAAAAAATTATAAGAAAAATGTTTTTCTCTCTTCCCCTTTTCTCAAAAAAATTGTATTGTTTTTTGGCTACTATCAATCTTATAGTTGATGGTAAATCCTTAACCTCTTTTTTTTGGCAAAGTAAATTTTATAAAATGCCAAGAAAAAGGCAAAGCTTTACATCCTTGTAACAAAGACTTAAGAGCCACCACCAACCTAAGCTCTAAGGGGCCAGAACAAGCCCCTGGTCATACCCTACGTGGGAGGCGGCACCTCAAAAAGAGCTATCATCTAGCCTATTCAAAAGATAACAATCCTATACAAATTCCGATACAAAGATCATCTAGATCAAACATTACATTGCAAACCAAAACAATTAGGATCTAATAGCAACATAATGCCACCATCAGGATCACTAATCAAGGCAAACCAATAGCCCATGGTAGAACAAAAATCCGATTTAACCAGACAGCAGCTGTATTACTGGAGGTGTATCTTTACATTGGGCAGACGCCTGCTAATCAACCCAAACCAAGACCCAAAGGTTGGAATCAAATTGGAGCACGACCACAACCCTCAACAACACTCCAGACGGCTTTGAATCCCGCTGGAAAACAAAACAGCAGCCTCACGCATCACCATTATGAGTGGGTTTTAAGAGCACACCTTCGAAAAGCGTTGGTACAACACTATCATAAAGGACCCACAGCATACATATCCGTCAGATTCAACATCTCAAGTTGAAACCTTGAATCTGTGTAGACCTAAGACCGAGAAACCCAAAGCTTGTGTTCAAATCCATTAAACTCTGGCAGCAAGCTTCAATTTCTTTCGAAATCTAGTGGAACAGACCCATTAAAACAAGAAAACGAACCAAGTTTGATTCCTATGAGACACACGAAATTCAGCAACGTATAAGAAGACTGTAAGTCCAATCGGAGTTGGATCTTATAGTTCCTCCATTACTTAATCTCAAGGTGGAAGGAATAACCAACAGTGTGTTATCCTAAAAGACAAAACCGCAATCGCAATTTAGACCAAAGACTTGGATCTTCAAGTTTTTAGATCTAGAGACCATTCGCGAACTAGGGCACCAATTTTCTTCTATTGGTACTCTTTAACGGTGGATTGACATCAGAGCACTAGCACGCCGGAGATCTCAAATTTCTCCGTGGACGACCTCGTCGCCTGCCTGCCATGGCGGGGCAATCGGAGTCGCCTAGCAGAGGAAAGGTCAAGAGAGAAGGAAGAGAGATAGCGACTCTAAAACTAATTCCCCTTAATCTCTTTGTTTTTGTTTAATATATATTACTTTTAAAAAACTCAGTCTTATGCAATTTAATCTAAAATTTCCAACTTTGAATTATTATTTAAAATTTTCAACATTAAGGGTGATTTAATTTTAAAGCATTTAATGAACAACAAATTAAAAGTAAATTTTGAAGCGTTAAATGACCAACTCAGTCTGGGTGGTGGTTGAAGCGAAGATGAACGGTGGTGGTTCTGTTGCGTTTGATTGAGGTTTGAAGGGAGGGGTGTGGTTCAAAGGTAACAAATTAAAAAAATGATTTTTTTTTTAGATAATACCCCATTTGAGTCTTTTTATTCTTTCCATTTACTTTTTGCATTGTTTCCAATGTAAATTTTAAATCTCAACATCCTAAATACATAGAATAAAAAATTATAAAAAATACATAATAAAAAATATATATTCAAACGAATCTAACAAGATTTCAGATGGATATATTTTATCTTCTAAATATGTATCAAATACATTAATGCTATGTTTGGGAACCATGATTTCATTTGGAAAATTGAAATTGGTTCAAATTAATTGTTTGACAAATCAAAAACTTTCAAATTTGGATTTGGATCAAATTCCACAATTGGTTTTAAAGTAGTTAAAGTTGAGAATTTTAGAATGACTACCCAATCCTTGTCATTCTCAAATTCTTCATTTATAATTTCATAATTGAAATCCATAATTAGAAATGAAATAGTTATTCCCAAACACTACATAATTAAATTTTTCACTCCTTAAGGTGGAATATTCCAAATGGGAAGAACATTAAAGAACCAGAGGAGCAAAAGTGGACCGATAAAATAGTGCCACATAGGATGTTTAATTCCCTTTACAGGTTATCAGAGGATCAAGTGCTTTGATATTAGACAACCCTCAAAATGTAAATTTTAAATAGTAATCCAAAGTTAGATTTTTAGAATTAAATCACCAAAATTTAGGATTTCTAAAAACAATATTCCCTTTTATTTTTTGTTTTGTTTTATTGAAAAATGTAAGAGTTCTATATTCATATTGGCTTTATCTTTCATCTTTATTGTTTGTTTTTGTTATTCTATTTTGGGTACCCTTTTATTTTGTATTTTCTTTAGGGTTAGCTTAAAGAATTGTGAGTTTGTGTTTAACAAATTTGTTAATTTCAACTATGAATCAGATGGTATTTCCTTTGTGATGCAATGACATCAAATGTTTTAGAGGAGCATGCCAATAGCGATTCTATTAGTTAAGGTCATTTGTTATTTGTGTTGATAATTTAGATCTAATAATTAAAGTATAATATTTATGTTATTCGAATGAAAATCAACCATTTCATCCCATATTCCTTTTAAAAATTTCTAAATGTTAAAGTGGGTTCAATTCAACAGTCTATTTTTTTTTTCCTACGTTATACATAACAAATATACTTGAATTTTCAAGAGTCTGAACAATCAAGTGATACCAAATGACACATATATTCATTTGTCCAACTCAAATATATCTCACCACTTTTGCTCACTATATTTCTTATTTCTAAATAAATATCTACTCTAACCCACTATGCTCAACTTCTGAGTCTCTATTTCAAAATTAAATTGAGCAAAACTAGTAAAAAAAACTCTCATTAGTAAACCCTCTATTTGTATTTTTTATTGAAATAAAAGATACAAATAATGTTATTTATATCTTTTGTTCTAACAAAGGATACAAGTAAATATTTGTATCTTATAATTAAACAAAGGATATAAATAATACTTATTTGTATCGTTTATTTAGACAAACAATATCGTTTGTATTAACAAACAAATAAGAGGTATTTGTATTGTTTGTTTAACACACGATACAAATAACTGGATAAGATAAAACCGCCCAAATTTAGAGAGGTCTAATGTTTTGAGTTGTATAATGTAAAAATCATGGATCAAACGTGATCGTGGTAATCAATGATATTGATTGAATTTTGTACCATAGTCGAATTATTACATCGTTTTTCAACCATGACATTATCGAACTTTTTTCCATTAGAAAACCGAATTCTTTTTCAATAAAAATAAAATAAAAAACTTTTAAAAATGAAACTCACCCGAACACCCCACCCACATACCCAATCTCCCATTCCATTAGTGGACCACCAAACCTCCCACCCCCGGTAATGGCTCCCACCACTCCAAGTCCTCCCCTACCCTAAGGGGGTGTTTGGTAGAAGAGATTTGGGGGAAGGAATGGGAATTTTTAATTGAGACTTTGAATGTCTTTGTTTGTTAGGAGGGAATAGGAATTTAGGGGGTTAGGGAATGAGACTTTTTAATGGTAAAGTTTCCAAGAAAAATGTCCTTGGGGGAGGTGGTATTTGAGGTTGGGACATGGGACTTGAATAAAAAGACATAATTTTTAATCAAGTCTCATCCTTTATCAAACAAAGACATGAGACATTCTATTCTAAGTCTCACTTAAAGTCTCTAACATAAGTCTCATCTCTAAGTCTCACAATTTCCATTCCCTTCTACCAAACACCCCCTAAAGGTCATGCGATTCTAATTCCTCACCACTCACACCTAAGGATCCCCCATAACCACCACACTTTCTGATCGCACTCTCACCCACAACCATCCATATTTACGACTTTTCCTCTCATCCACAAAATACCCATAACCCAAACCTTATAGTGAGAAAATATACTAGGCCAACCAAAAAAAGCTTTTAAAAACCTCTTATTACAATCAACCAAATTTTGAATCATAAAGAATCCGTTTTTTCTCAACAACTCTCCTCCAATTGGAAATCTTTCAAACCCTACAACTCCACAACAATTATTAAATAAGACCTTATAAATAATAAAGTTCGGGAACAAGTTGAAGAATCATCTGCTTTTGTAACCTTGTTATACTTTTTATTGCTCTTCGTGTTTCCCTCTTTTATGAAGTATGACCATATTCTTTAAATCAAAGTAAAACTTTTGCTAGTCATATTCTTCAAAGGGGAGCAAGCTTATAGTTAGGGGGAAATCAAAGAAGAATAACACATAAAAGGAAATGTTTAAATAAATAAATTAAGAAGATAAGAGATATAAATGAATATAGAAGAATTGACTGCAAAGAAGGTGAAAATCATGGGTATTTTAGAAGGTTTTGGAAGTGATGAATCAGTGGTAGGATTCAGATGGGTGAGTTTGTTTGGTCGGACAAGTGTGGGGTCTACACAATTTAAGTACCTTTTTTTTTATTCTGGTGGTTAAGTGGAAGGAAATTTGAACTAAGTTGGTCAGAGGTGAGAATAGGAGAGGGTTGTGGTGGAAAGGGTTGAGGGGGGTGATGGGTGAAAGATGTGATTTTTTTTTTTCAAAAATAAGAAAAATAAAGGCAAATACCATCCTCTTCTTTTCTCGGTCTGCCTACCTTTTTTTGCTGATGACCCTTTCCCTTCCCCTCGTGTTTTAGCACTATGTCTAAGCAATATTCCCCCAAATTATTTAGCACCAACAAAGACAAAGAAAACCATTTTGATTTTTTTGAGGGAAAACCATTTTGATTTTAGAACAATATAAATTGTAATAAACTGAAAACAACTACATATACCGCTAAACGTACTTGAACTAGTACTTTACCAAACAATTATGTTAGCTTTCATTAGACCGTAAAAAACTACTTACATCAAATAGAAACATACACTCCATAATTACTTTTTATTTTTTTTATTTTTTTTATTTTTTTTATTTTTTAAATTCCCATAATTAGGTTTAGTAAGTATAAACATTTTTTCCTTAAAAAACTTTCATTCCATCTTGTATGAGATCCTCTCACGGTGAGACGACCTCAAAGCAAAAAGACCATAAGCTAAAAGTAACCCAAGTATGAGACATGTTTTACGATGAAACCGTCGCATATAATAATTTGTGAAAAACTTTTTAACTTCTTCCAAAGTAGGTGTTCAATGGGCCGGGCCCCCATTTTGAGCCCTTATCCAGCCCATTTCTAGAAGGGCTTTGTAAGGGCCGGGCAAAAAACGAGCTATACTATAATTAAAATGAAGCAGGCTATAAAAAGGCCCAATAAGGACCGAAAACAAACCTTTACAAATAGTATAATTAATATATAATTTAAATATTATAAAGGACAATGTCAATGAAATATATTATTTTTTCAATCTAACAACAAAAATTCTTACTTGATACCATCTTTTGTAAATACGACTCTTAAAAGCCTAGTCCAATCCTAAATATATATTATTACAATTCTAAATATAAATTTGGGCTAGACTTTTAAGAGTCATTTTTACAAAAGATATCTCTCGACACAGCACCTCATCCGACTATTCCAAGGTAAAAGGAAAAAAAAAAAACGAAATCTAGAAGAAGCGGAACATATATGAAGAAATGAAATTAAAACTGGTAAAAAACCTTCCATATTTGACTAAGCTCTCTCCTTCTCTCCTGTTTCTACCTTCCTGCTAGTTAGTTGTTGCACGCAATTTCATCAATTTCTTCTCATCGGATCTCTTAAATTCCTACAAACGATTTTCCAACGTTATTTTCGGATCATTTCAACTATTTAATCCAATTCAAATTCATTCATTCGAATTCTTCATGATTTTCCAGCTTTTTCAGTTTTGATCTAACATAATTTATACCAAAAATGGCATCTGAACGGTTAATCGGGCGAGAGGCTCCCACATACATGCAAATGGAGTCAGAAGAGCCAGCATCGCCACCATTTCCAGCCAGAACGACGTCATCTTTCTTCGCGTTTAATCAGAGCGACGCGGTTGAGTCGACTCGGATTTTTGAGGAGTTACCTAGAGCGAGTATAGTTCAAGTTTCTAGACCTGATGCTGGTGATATTAGTCCCATGTTATTGTCTTACACTATTGAATTGCAATATAAACAGGTAATACTGCTACTTTTTTTTTCCTGCAATTCATTCTTTTTTTAACAATTACTTCATTTATATTTTTATTTATGTGATATACTTCATGCTAAAATTTACCTTTTGTGTTGGGGTTGTGTTTTTGTTTGAATTTTCAATATGATTTAAGAGTTTTGATACTACACTAGTTTGTCGTACTTAATTGTGACGAAATTTGAGCTATGGATTGTAATCAAGTTTTGGTAATTTTATGGAAATGCCCATCAGATGGATTAGGGATATCCTTGTCTTTGATCATAATTTAGGATTTATAGTTTTATACTGACTATGTGGGTTTTAGCATTTCTCCATCCGAAATGGAAAAAGAAGAAATGATTTGGGAAGGAGGATCTTTATTCTATTTTTTGATGGGAAATTATACCAAATGTCAATGGGAAACAACCTATTTGATATTACAAACAAGGGTAAAGTTGCCTACATAGACCCCAAACTTCGTCTAGGTAGGAGCACTTTATGGGATTGGAGTAATGGAATGTTGTAGTGAACTTGTTGAAAACTCTCCTTTAAATTTGAACAGCATTGTAGGATTGTGAATACAACATATGGTTTGCACTGAACTGATTTTGTTAGGTTTGAACTTGTGGCCACTTATTCTTTTTTGTTTTGGCATGTTACTCTCACGCCTTTTCGTGTCTACAATATTCTTGATCCGCATTGAGTGTATTGGTGATGGAACTGATGGCTGATGCAGCGCATTCAACTAATATAACAGAATGGTCGAATAACTTATTTGCAGGGTTATAATATTATTACACAATTTCTGGCTGTGTGTAGTCGTTGGCAATAAAGTTGCTAGTTGGCTTGATCCCACATATAACGTGAGATGCTAATAAAGAATGATTTTTAGGTTTGTTCTTGGTGAGCAAGCTTTAGATAATATTATTAAAGTCTCTGGTGCATCTACAACAATGCTTACTTTTTCCTTTATAAAA
Organism: Amaranthus cruentus; assembly: GCA_019425755.1. Lineage (NCBI taxonomy): Eukaryota > Viridiplantae > Streptophyta > Magnoliopsida > Caryophyllales > Amaranthaceae > Amaranthus > Amaranthus cruentus. Next base: position 21,489,689 of record CM033454.1, read on the forward strand.
ACGAGAATAGGAAAATTGAAATTGATATGTTCTACTTCTAACCACTATAAAAACTAGAATGTGGGGTGTAGCTCCAGTCTAAGGCGACCCAAATCGCTCAAGGTGTCCGTTTCGTCTTAGTTAGAAGGGAGGACAATGTAGAGATAAACCTAGAACGATGATAAATTTTGCTTAAAAAACAAGGTTTTTGTAGCACCAAAATAAAATTCATTTTCTATACATAAATGTATTCTGTACATAATCGTTGTCAAGTTACTATAGGTTGCTTTTCACTTTCACTAAGACATAGGATTGCCTATTAGATTTGCATTATAAAAACCTCTCTTTTCCATTCATTCCTATCTTACGCTACTATAGTCCTTTAAACCAAGTCCACTATATCCTTACCTTTACCATCCAAGTTATTTTTGGTCAAAACTCTTTTGTTTAAGTGTTCCAATAATCAACTATATGTTATACGGAGGAAAAAATGTATATAAGATACTTGAGCTACATCCCTGCTACTTGAGTTTCATCACTAGATATTGTTTCACCTATAAGAAATTGGTCATAACAATTTAACTTTTCCATTTGTTCCTATCATACACTACTGTTGTGATTAAGTGTGACTTGAGTGCACATGTGTTGTGTGTGCATTCATGAATTGGAATCCTAGAAGGATTAAAGATGGGTGATTAAGTGTTAAGATTAATTGGTGAATTGATTAGACACTTAATTGAGGTTTTTATGGTGAGTTATGAAGGGTTTTATGATGAGTTATGCAGAAATGAAAAGATGCTCTACTATTCAAGTCGATCAGAAACTGTCCAGGAGGGATCTGGTGGTCGCTCAACCTCCGCTCGACCCGAGCAAAAGTGTTCTGTTTGGTCGAGCTACAAGTTAGGATGCATTCAGTAGCTTCTGTTTCTCCGCTCGACCAGACCGCTCGACCCCCTTGGTCCGCTCGACCGGTCGAGCGGTTCTTCTGACAGCATAGGATGCTGTTTTTGACGGATCAATTGCTTGGAGGGAGTTACTACTCATTCAACACAGCTGATAAATGGTGTTAATTGTGTTATTTAATCATAATATTAATCTTGTGTAACTCCTATAGCTTCTAGCACTATAAATAGAGCACTTGTATAATCATCAAAACACATCCACAAAATACCCAAGCCAAACACTAGCCTTAATCTCTTCTCTTATTGTAATTCTCAATTGTTATAATATAAGAGATACTACACCACGGGGGACGTAGCCAATTTTGGGTGAACCTCCTTAAACATTTGTGTCATTTTATTATTGCATTTTTTATTCCTACAAACATCAAGTTCATATTGTTTGCGTAATTTGTTTCACAAGACTTCACATACTTTCGATCTTGGTGGTATTGGAGATTGAAACACAACGTTCGATCCCTAATACGTCATCGTTTTCAACTACTATGATTCTTCATACTCAATCCCACTATATCCTTACCTATAGCATTCAAGTCATTTTTTGTTTATGTCAATCTCTTTTGTGTAAGTGTTAAATAATCAAGTATATGTTATAAGAAGTATAAAATGCATATAAGATACTTGTGCTTCATCCTTGATTTATATTCCTTTGAGGTGTAAAGAAGACCCAACAATGTAAAAGAGTTGAGGGAAACCTAAATAACACAAACACTACATGTTATACATTTTGTGCCGCGAGGGGATATGAAGAAGCAATGCACGTATTTGTTCAACCTTTCGGTTGCCATCGTAGTAGATTTCCGACCCCTCTATATCATTTCACCCTAAATTCAAGTAAGAAAATCGTAGAGTCAAAGAGATCATAGTATAAAATAATAAAATTATAAAATAATAAATAGACTAGCCTAGAGAGCTTTTGAAGGTAGCAATTAAAATCTTGTGTAATGATTACACTTGGTAATCAAGCAATAAAACCGAAGTTGCAGCAAAGCAGAGAAAAGAGTTGAGAACTTTTGTAAGAAAAAAGAGAAAGATGTAAGAAAAAAGAAGATATTAGGGTGGAATGCTTGTATATTATGATAGTAGCAGAGTGCAACCTCAACCCTTCGAGTGGTTGAGTAACTCACAAATATGTAAATACACGAGATAGTGAATACAAGCATAAAATTTTGTGATCATTCCTTACCCCTATTTATACATAACGTAATATCAGAAAATCTAATAATATTGCATACCAACTTCATTCTATAATTGAACAATATTTCCTATCGAGAACTAAATTTTTAAAAGCTTCCTTTTGCCAAGTTGGACCATAGTGTAAAAGTAAGGCCGCATTGCATTACCTGCGATGTAAAGGTTTTCAAAACAAGCGAACCAATATTCTCGCGTTGTAAAGGTATAAAAAAACGTATTTTGGGTCGTATCAAGGAATATCTTATGATTTGACCGATATTTAGGTGTTACGATAACCACATCACTCCCGTTACCGCATCACCGTTCCATTACCTTGATCGTGATCATTACCGCATTTTCACACTATGCGTGGACTTGCCTTCTTAGTTAGGCCTGACTGTGTATCATTCATCTCATCATCCTTAGCAAATCCCTTTTTAAAAAAATAGTGTCAAAGTAGAACATTCATGAAGAGTTTTTTTCATTAAAAAATAGATTTCAACTTATACCAAAAAGAATAACGAGCATGATCTTGTTTGACATTATCACTAGGTCTTTAGGGGGGAACACCAAATAAGAATGAACTTGTAAAATTCATCCATGACGATCATCTTGAATCGTGCTATCTCCATGATATGTTGGCTGATGGTAGTGTACACCACTATGATTGATTACCACTATGATTGATTGTACCAGGATTGTATATACACACATTGTCAATTTGTTTTGCAAATCAATTCCCCCTCTCCAATCCCTAAATAGAAAAAGGAAGAATATATCACATTATAACCTAGCAAGGCTTTTTTTAATCCTATAATTCTATTTAGTCGTAACTACAAAGATGAGGATGTGAAGTCTACCACATAGTGCAAAAATATACGATTTCGGTCACACTCGCGGTTAAGGTCATAGTGCAAAAATGCATCTCGATCGCTGTAGTGGAACGCCGATACGGTAAGGGGAGTGATGTGGTTACTATCAAAAGCATGAGATATCCCTTGATACGACCAAAAATGTGTATTTTACACCTTCACAACGTGGGAAATATCAGTTCATTCTTTTTGAAAACCTTTACAACACGAATGGTGCGATGTAACCTAACCTTGTTTTTGCACTATTGCTATGGTCACAAAACGAATATCACAATTAATGCGCATAATTTTGCTTCCGATGCCGCTTATATTTCGGTCGCATTAAACTCAAAAAACTGTACTATAAGGTTGCGGTACACTAATGTGACATTTTTTTGCACTTTGGTCTACCAACTACTTGCTCTTGAAAGTTTGAAATTGGGAACTTTTATATTCAATCTATAGGGTATTCAGAGGCATTTACTTAAGTGGACTTGTATTTTTAGTGTTTCACTTTTTTTTTATGGCAAGGACTGGTCTTCAAATTGTAAGTTTTATTTCTACAATAAGATACAAAGAATCCATAACTATGGCTGGTAAACAAGATAGAGTAGAAAAGGCACAAGCATCTTAGCATTTATAAGATATGTAGTAAGATTTGTACATATGCAATTTTTGATAGCTTCTTCACTTCTAAGGATTGAAAAGGGATAGAAGTGAGAAATGCTAGAGCTTTTTGCTGCCTTTCTTTTATCATTCCCTACAAAATTACTTTAAGAAACTTTAAGAAACAACAACTGAACACTAATTTATTTAACGTCCCTGGCATTTGATAATTCTTTTGTGATGCTATTGTAATATTATTCATGGGGCATCAAGTGAAGCTCATCTATTTTCTACCCTATTTTTCTTTTTAATGGGCTGGTTTTGTGGTCTGTAGTTGATGCTAACTCTTGAATATTATGTGATGGTATTATTGATTCAACACAATTATCTTGTAAGGTAATCATATTGAAGAAACTTTATGGCGTACTTTTTTAAAGTGGTGCATAGAAGATAATTTCTTATATTTGATATTAGTTGTTATCAAGTTATTTGTTAATTTCCGAAATCAATCTGATATTTATATATGATGATTCACTTTGCAAGTTTAAATGGAAATTGCACAAGAAGGCTGCACAAGTGTTGTATTTGCACTTTGCATTGAAGAAGCGTGCGATAATTGAGGAAATTCATGAGAAACAGGAACAGGTGTGTCTGAATAGTTGGATATATATTTAAGAAACCTTGAATATTGTGCATAGAGCATTTGGTTTCTTTAGATATCATCCCCTTCTTAACATTCTTTTCATTTCATTCGTAAGGAGTTGGTTTTGATTCCATTGGGTATATTTTAAAGGTTAAAGAATGGCTTCAAAACCTTGGCATAGGAGATCATGCACCAGTTTTGCAAGAGGATGACGATGCTTTAGATGAAACTGTTCCATTGCATCTTGATGAAAGTGCCAAGAACAGGTATACTTGTTCCTTGTTATTTGCTTAGAAGGTTTCTCTTAGTGAGCCTTTTAAGTACTCTGCTTCTCTCCCTTTGTTTCTGGGGAGACTTCTAACCTTGAGTAATACTGTTCAGAGATGTTCCATCGAGTGCTGCACTTCCAGTTATTAGGCCAGCACTGGGTCGTCAGCATTCTATTTCAGATAGAGCAAAGGTGGCCATGCAAGGGTATCTAAATCATTTCTTAGGGAACCTGGATATTGTCAATTCCCGAGAGGTGTAGTTCCTTCTGTCTTTTTAAACTGCTCACAATGTTTTTTATCCTCCAAGTAGTGGTTAATGTGCAAAATTCTGGATTTTTATGGTCTGTGTGTCAGTGACTCGGCGTCCTTCAGTTACCAACTAAGCATGTTTTCTTTGCTTGCTAATGTCTTTACAGCTCATTAAATGTTTTGCTAAAACCTGAAGATTGATTATACTCGTACCATAACTTGGGAATTGGGATCATGTTGACTTTAAGGCACTGATTGAAGTTAAAGTGCCATTGCGTTGCGAATTCAATAGGGTTTGGCAGTTTCAAAGTTAAACGTGGGAATGAATATTGGTTTGGCAACTTCAAAATTTAATTCAATATCCAGTGAAATGAAAAGGGTCTTTAATGAATCAAGATTATACACAATTTTTTTAAAGTAGTTAGTAAGAATATGTATCGAATAATTGCAATGTATCTTAGCATTTTGGGAAGTTCCAAAACTGAGCACTGGTGTAGAAGCAGCTGAAAGCCATTGATAATGCTCAAATCAATTACTCCGACAGATACTTATGTCTCTTACAAGACCTCTTTTCTCTCTTATGCCTAATATGTTTTTCTTTGCTCTTGTCTAGCTGGCACACAGTGATGATGCCAAGATTTCTGTTAACGTTTTGTGATTTTGTTATCTTCTTATCTTTCCTTTATTATATCCTTCTCATGCTATGTGTCTTTCCTTCTACATCTGTGTTTCACTAGGCAAGATTTGGCCGCATCCTTTTTATTGCTAGATTTGTGGCTACCCTTAACAGCCTTAAGAGTTATCGTGGAGGTTTTTTTTTGATAAATATAGCATGAGGTTTGTAAAGCTTGGTGTAGAGCCTGGTTGCATTGTTACCTGGAACGACATTCGGTTGGGAATGGGGAACGGGAACACGGAACGCAACCTAGATTGACTCGGGAACGATTGGGTACGAGATATATTATGTATAAAATGTATAAGGGAAATTCTACATGGTAAGCACCAGGTTAAGGGAAACGCCTGTAATAACTAATCTTGTTTTCGTTTCTACATGGTAAGCACCAGGTTAAGGGAAACTATCTGCCGTAACTATATGGGCTAAAAAACGTTTGAATAGCCGTTAAAGGGTGAAATTACCATATTGCCCTTGTTTAATTCTCCATCATCATCTTCTTCCTTTGCATCCATACCCATCTCCTTCCTTTGCATCCATACCCATCTCCCTTTGCATCCATAGTCAATTACAACCTAGATTATAATCTCAAATTTTGCAATTTTAGGGTACATTGTTGAACATTGAGATTGTATTTTTAGGCCAATTTCATTGTGGTATCAATGGTTCAATGGGTAGTTGTTCTTCCCGACTGCATCATGCATGTAAGATTATAATCATGTAATTAATCATCAATCTTTATTTGATGATGATAATTTTTACTGGAAATAAATTAAATTGCTTTGTTTTGTATCTGTGATGTAGAAATTCGAAAATAGGATAGTGGTTTTTGCGGGTCGAAAATCGGCTAAGAAACTGAAGAGAATTAAAGAACAACAGAGTGAAGTGAGATTGGAGACTAGTAAGAGTTCATTTGATGATGAATTTGCCTCTGTGGGTAAGAAAAATGAAGTGAAATGTGTGAAATGAAGAAGATGGAGCTTCCTTTATTAGAATTAAACAAGGGCAATATGGTAATTTCACCCCTTAACGGCCACTTAACGTTTTTTAGCCGATATAGTTACGGCAGATAATTTCCCTTAACCTGGTGCTTACCATGTAGAAACGAAAACAAGATTAGTTATTACAGGCGTTTCCCTTAACCTGGTGCTTACCATGTAGAATTTCCCAATGTATAATTGAAAACAAAATTAAATTAAAATGATTTTTTTGCTTTAAGAAATTATTTTCAAGTGAAATTCTTTTAGATTTCTAGGTTTCTTCTCATTTTTTTATCCTTTCTTTAATTTTTCTACACCGGGACGTCACCTTTAGTGATTCGGGTCGTGCTTCGTGGTGATTGGGGACGGACATTCCCGGAACGCAGATGGTGGCTACGTTCCACGTTCCATGTAACTATGCCTGGTTGTTCTGCAAAAAGGATTTCCTTGGCTATCATTTTTGTTGACACTTCTCTCCTCCTCTCATATCATTTCACTTTGAATTGGCTTCAATACACGGGCAATTAGATTGAACTAAATAAGGTTACCTGGAAATATTGTCAGCTCTTTCCCCAATTTTTCATGGAGATATGAAGAGGGAGGAAACAGAGGAAAGAGCAGTCAAAAAATTTAGTTGAGAGAGCATCACTAGATATCTGTCTGTTTTTGAAATGAAAGGGTTTTTTGGGAGAAAATTGCTGATACCAGTGGTCGCCCATATTCTTGTGGGTATTTTGCTCGTGTGCTTTTTGCATTAGTATCATTTAGGGTTATATGGGAGTGACTGTATGCCATAGATGAATGTAAAAGCAGAGTTGAGAGGTAAATTACTTAAAAACAGAACTTAAAGATCCTCACATAAAAATAGAAGATTTGCTACAACATTTACTCCTATTATTCTGAAGTTGTACAATTTCAAAATATTTTGGAACTGGATATTCCTCAAAAACTCTTTTTCTTGTGTCTCCTTTTCAAATTCATAAACGTTGTTATGTGGACACACCATTTGCGTTATCCTGACGGTGTCCATCGGGTACATTTGGGATATTGTTGTGGGATTCATGTCTGGTTAATGAGTTGCACTTGGATATGCCAACTTATGGGAGTGGAGAAGCCAAAGAACCCCTGGATATACTAATTGGAGGTGAATGTGTTCAGATTTTGTGTGTAATGTACGTTTTTTTGTAATTGGAGTATGATGTGAATATGATAGAGGTTGAAACCTTAGGCACACCTAAGCACTAGTCACTTAGTAGGGCACGAAAATACACCCCGTATCTTGAAATTTCAAATAAAAATTCCGCTCGTACCCAATTTTAAATAATTGTTGGTTTTTAGAGTTGATACTGGTTATACTTTCACCTTGTTTCTTGGTTTTGATTTTTTTGTGACGTGTCTTATTTTATAGCACGTGGGTGAATGTTTTATAGGTTTGTAGGTTTTTGGAGGTCTCCAGATTATCATTTTCGCCTGAGTATGGTCCCAAGCTTAAAGAAGATTATGTCATGGTTAAGCATCTTGCACAGATTTCAAAAGATGATGATCATAGGAGATGTTGTACTTGCAATTTATTGAGTTGGTGCAATGACAATTGGCAAAAGGTGAGATAACTTCACATGATGAAGTGTTGTCCGGCTCAATTAATTTTAGTTTTGAACTTCTGCTGAAAACACTCTATACTTTATTCTAAAATACATGCTAGACCCCATCTTTTGGGATTAAGACTATGACATTGTTGTTGTTGTTGTACAATACATGCTAGCTTTGTGTTTCAACTTTTCTAAGGCATCATATACCCATGTTTTGCTGATCTTATACACTTTTATACTAATCCGTCCTCTCATTGAATTTGTTACATTTGCATTTTCTCTATATGAAGTTTTTGGTTTATTTTTGGAGAGAGCAAGGAAAAAATTGAAATGTGTGGATGATATAAAGAGAGAGATTTAATGTATAGATGAGATTTGATGAGAGTGGGGTTATTTACGAAAATGAAAATGTAGCAAACTCAAAGGGATGGAGGGAGTATTATTTAATTTTACAAGTTGAGGATTCATTACTTGATTGTGCACACTAATAGCAGAAGTTACTTTTGTGAATTCTTACGGATGACTTTTAGTTGTTGAGTTTGGGGTATTCTGTCCTTGAATCGATATGGATTATGTTCTCATATTTTAAACTTATAATTGGCACCCTGTTATCATTATGTATTTCATTAAATAGTTATCTTGAGGCATTCAATTGTTGCTATAGCTATTATTTTCAATATATTGACCTTTTTAGTTTCACTAGCACATTTTGAAGATTAAATAATCTGTAAAGTTTTTCCTGGATTGGTCTGTGTTTGGTAAATTGTATCAAATTGAATATTGGTATATTTTGCGCAAATTCAAACTTCTTTTGCAAAAAAAAAAAAGGAACTGCTTATCATCATACCTTGCTCACAATCAGTCAAGTTGCTTATGCTGTTCTAAAAAGTCGAATTGTGTGTAGGTCTGGGCTGTACTTAAACCTGGATTCTTGGCCTTTCTTGAAGACCCTTTTGATACGAACCTTTTGGATATTATTGTGTTCGATATGCTACCAGCTTCTGATGGTAATGGAGAAGGCAGAGTTCTTTTAGCAGAAGAAATAAAAGATCACAATCCTCTACGCCATGCATTTAAGGTAGAAAGGAAATAGACATGTTAATGACCACTGGTTCTTTCATTTAATTTCTGTTTATAATGTTGTGTTGGCAGTCTTTTATTGTATTTCTTGTCTCATTGTACTTCTTTGCTAATCCTTTGCTTGCCTTTCAATATTGATCTTTACCCCTTTGATAATTATGGTCTTTGATACTTATATGATGCTGAGAAAGTTCACATAATGCTTTTCTCCGAGTAGGATTATAGGTTTTGATTTGTTCACATTTGTGTTCTATGCATAGTGTAAAAACAAGGCCACATCGCATCGCGTCAGCTGTGTTGTAAAGGTTTTAAAAACAATGAACCAATAGTTCCGCATTTTAGGCGTTATGATAACCGCATCACTCCCGTTGCCGCATCACCGTTTCACTACCGCTACCACAACAATAACCGCATTTTTACTCTATGGTTCTTTGCAAGTGATATTCCCAAACTGATGCTTTGAGTGGGCTGGATTGATGTTATGTTGTTGCAAGAAATGTTTTTTTGTGAAGTTGTATCTTGAGGCTTATATTTTTAAATGATGCTGCAAGTATATACTTGCATCCTGAGAATTTGTTGGTTCAACCTCTTATTTTATAAATTGATGATATATTGATTTCACATGAAAATGTTTTTGGTGATTGGTTCCCATTTAGTTTGCTTGTAATTTGCAACATAAGTAGCTTATGCGTGCTTGATTTATTTATAATGTTGAAGGTCACTTGTGGAAACCGTTGCATAAGTTTGCGTACTAAGAATAGTTCCAAGGCCAAGGACTGGGTTGCTGCCATAAATGATGCTGGGTTAAGACCTCCAGAGGGATGGTGTCATCCCCATCGCTTTGAATCTTTTGCTCCTCTGAGAGGATTAATTGATGATGGTAGCATGGCCCAATGGTTTGTTGATGGTCAGGCTGCTTTTGAAGCAATTTCCTTGGCAATTGAAAATGCAAAATCAGAGGTATGCTCAATCACACATTTATTTTACACTTTACTTGTACTTTTAATATCATATTTGATCATTGATCATCTTTGCAGATTTTTATTTGTGGCTGGTGGGTTTGCCCAGAGTTATATCTCCGACGCCCTTTTAAGGATTATGCTTCATCAAGGCTTGATGCTTTACTTGAATCAAAAGCCAAGGAAGGAGTCCAGGTACCCACGTTTAAGGCGTAATTATTGCTTTCTAATGGTACGCTTAGATAAGAAAATTATGTAGTAATTTTCACCCCCTACCACAGGGTGATTTACCCTGCAAAAGAGAGGAAAAGCCGTTATCCTTCATGTCCACCTGTACTTCTTTTCAGCTATTTAGTTTGTCTTTGTTTGATGTTTCTCCTATTAGGCTATCACATTGCTCCAATTCAAGCATGCTCTATGATTACAATGTTTCTTGAATTAGGTTTTGCTTTTTGCTTGGAATTGTGGTCTTGTCAATTTTTTTAACTTGCAATCGTATTTGGTACTTTTTGGGAACTTTGGATCATCTTTTGCTTCTTTTGTAAGGAAATTAAAGCTATTGATGTGTGTCAGCAAGAGGCCTTTCAATGCTTGTTTGTTGCTTCTAGCATCTCTTTTTTACTGATCGAGTTATTGTTAAATTTAGGAAAGCAAAACTAACAAACAGAAAAATCTCTCCATTGAAAGCAATACAAGGGCTACAGAACTGTCTTTTATTTGTTAGGAATCAGTTTCTCACTTTTTTAGTTTTAAATAGCACACCGTCAAGGTAAACTCAAGATAATAACTTTTCTTGTGTGGGCTAAGCGAGATATGGAAGGGTGCGCTCTTTTGCACATTGTGACTTTTGCGCTTTGTGTGCCTTTGGTTTTACTTTTTATTAGGAAAAAATATAATTTTTTTTTGATGTCGAACATTGAATAACTAGGCAAAATAAAAGTTGTCTTCTTCATAGAGAGAGAAAGAAAAGCAAAAAGGATTCGCTCTAAGTTTCAAAGAGATAAAAGGAGATTACAGGAAAAATATGGATTTCTTACGGGCCAGTGCCTCTACCACCACTAGCTACCGTCGTTTTTTTTCTTTTTCTTTTTCTCTTCTATCTTCTTTATTTTTGAGGATTTTTCATCTTAATACATTTTCTCTTCGATTTTGAGGCTTTTAAATTTTTTGTCTTCTTATTTGGTAGTTTTTTCTCCTTTCAATTTTCTTTTGGATTTCTATCTACTTCTTTTCGTTGGTTTTTCCTTTTTAATTTTTCTCTGTTTTTCTTCTTTGCATTTTCCTCTTCCTTGATTTATCTATATATTCGTCATTTTTTACTCTCTTCTTCTAGGTTCATTGTGCTTTTCTCTTCTCTTCTTTGATAACAATTAGACATAGTGCTTTAAAATGTAGGTTTGGGCATCCTCTTGTGCCATTTTCCCTATATTAGAAGCTTAGCACAATGATATGAAATCTTTGAGATCTTTTATGTAGTTATTTATCAATATCATATTGCTTCAAGTTCAAAATATTTAAGAATTGTTTTATAAGCTTTTAAACCCTAAAATGCACTTCACCTGGGTAAATCTCGTGCTTTTGCTTCACACTTTATGATTCGATACGCCTTGCGCTTTAGCAGATTTTTCTGATTGAAAAGGGATTTTGGTTATGCTTTGCTTCTCAAGGGGACCATATGCAACTAAATTTGCATTATTTAGGAAGGGAAAATGCAGAAGGTTCTTTTCAAGTGAGCATATGACTGTTTTAAGTAATCAGGTCATGAAGTTGAGGTGTTGAAATTGAGTGATTATTTTGTCTTCTCTGTGGTCTGTGGTTTCTGGTCCTTGTTGACATATTTTTTCGAAAGATTCTGTTTGAACGACATGATTTCTAGTATTTGATAATACCCATTCTTCCTTCTTTACATTTTGTTTTCACTTTTCCTTCAAATAATATTTTAATACTTCCTCCGTTCCAAAATACTTGCAACGTTTGCTTTGTCACACGGTCCATTGCACTAGTTTAATCCTTAATATCTCTAATTATGTATAATAAAAATTATAAAAATGAGATATTAGTAATCTTTGCACCGAGACGAATCAAACAAGATCGCACTTGACTATGTTTTAACTTATATATTAAAAATTAATTACAAATTAAGGTATATAAGTGAATAGTGTAAGTATTTGCAATGTTGCAAGTAAATTGGAACGGAGGAAGTAATAATTAAAACAAAAAGTAGAAGGATCTTGTCCGTGAATCTGTTGCTGGCTAGTTGAGTTAATAGGCTTGGGATTTTGTTTTCTCCTTCGTAGTTTGATGAGCTGAGAACAAAGGAAGTGCAGTGGTGCAGTTGATGTTGGTGCATAGCACTGATGTACATGGGATAGACAACGGGTTTTAACAGGATGCAGAACGCTAATCTTTTTAAACTGAGTGGACTTTGAATTAATGTGCTAGTGTAATCTTGTATGGGAACTGGGTATACGTAAAATATTGTTTAATCTTGATATATAGCCATGCTATTATGCCTGTTAGAATTGTGACATTTTTTCAAAAATAGATGATTCTCTGTACTGAATCTGACTTTAAAACTGCTAAACTTTGTTGTTTGCGATTTTGGCAGATCTATATATTGTTATATAAGGAGGTTGCTTTAGCATTGAAAATCAACAGTGTCTACAGCAAAAGAAAGCTTCTGAGCATTCATGAAAACGTTAAAGTATTAAGATTTCCAGATCATTTTTCAACTGGTGTTTACCTGTGGTATGCATTTTTATTGGAAGTAACTCGTAGAATTAATTGTGCTGATGCAAGTAGAGTTTGATTTCCGTTTTGCTTAATATGGTTTATGCTTACACATGATATGAATTACCTGAGTTTGTATATGCATGTAGGTCCCATCATGAAAAGATTGTGATTGTTGACAACCAAATATGTTTTATTGGTGGATTGGATTTGTGTTTTGGTCGATATGACACATCTGAGCACAAAGTGAATGACTATCCTCCAGTTATATGGCCTGGAAAGGACTACTACAACCCAAGGTGAGTTTCCTTTATATCTGCCATTATAGCTTACTTTAGTTGGGTTTAGGGCCGTATTGGACATTTTTGGGGTCCTAAACGAAAGCTAAATAATGAGTTCTTAAAATACAAACGTCTTTTTTAAGTGACAAATGACAATTGATAAGTTACTAATTTTATCAACTAGACAAAACACAAATATGCTCAATTAACCTATTAACCTAGAAAATAGGATAGATCAAAAATACCATTACTTAGTTACTTAAATAAAATGATTATCAATGAAAAAAATACCAAACTATATCCACCAATCAGAAACCCAAAATCAAACAAATAGTCATTAACACGGTCACGAATGACCATAATTTATGGAAAATCATTGCCATTGATTATATGATCAACTTTTTCGTCTATGTAAAAATATTGATTATATAACTCTTTTTTAATATATAAATAAAAATTAGATTTATAAAAAATTTTAGGCCCCTTCAAATAATAGGGTTGAGTCGTTGCTTATGGTGCTCTTGTAAAGAGCCCCCCAGGTTGGGTTACAAGTTTTTCAAATTTCAGCAGTCTAACCTTCAATTTTTTTTTATTGTTTTGGAACTTCATTACATAGAGTCTTTTCATATGTTGCGAAAGGATATGCTAATGCATTTGATTATGTAAGCTTAAGCTCACCGCATTTGGAAAGTGGAACAGTACCGATACTTGTAATTATAGCGTAAAAATAAGGCCGCATTGCATTGCATCGACCGCATAATAAAGGTTTTTAACATAAACGAACCAATATTCCCCACGTCGTAAAGGTGTAAAAAAATCGCATTTCAGGTCGTATCAAGGGATATCTTATGGTTTCGACTGAGATTTAGGTGTTACGATAACTACATCATCATTCTGTTACCGCGATCGTGACCGTTACCACATTTTTTACACTATGCTTGTGATAGTAACATGGCTCTTAGTATGTGAAGAAAGGACTAATGAATATATCCAATGTGCTTGGAAACCATTTTAATGTGGAAATACAAGGAAATTTAGAACTATTGAAGTCATTTAACTTGTTTGGTATTATATTATGGAAATATCATCATCATCAACCCAATATCCCACTCAAAATTATTATGGAAATATATAGAGAACAAAGCATTACTATGTCAAATATTATGATTTTTACACTTTTCCATGGATTTTCCATCCATTTTGAAGGAAGAAATCATATCAACCCAATTATAACTAAGTGATTTCCTAATATTTGCAAATACATTTTCTTCCACATTTTTCCATGTTAATACAAAAAAATTAAATACAAGGATTTCTCGCATTTCTATCATTTTGTTCATAGCATTTTATTAACTTAAAACCAATCCTCTTCTAAACTGGAAAGGTTTTTCAATATTAGAGACGGGTTTCCAAAATCCAAATTCAGATACTCTGGTAGAAACTTGTATCTCCACTTCAACATTTTTATGTTGTAGACTTGTAGTGCAACTAATATTTACAAATTAATTAGCATCAAATTTGACAACCGTAAACAAAACGTTGAATTGTCTGATTAGTACTATATATATTGAAGCTTTGATTTCGTTCGCTCACCTTCAATGTCAGACAATTATACATTCAAAAGCATTCACTTGTTTTCAATAAGTTTTGAGGAAATTCGAAAATCAAAGAAATAATTATTCTGAGAATTATAGTTAGACAATTCTACATAAACATAGTTGCAGTAAACTTACAAATCCTCTCTTGTTCTGCTGGATCAGGGAATCTGAACCAAACTCTTGGGAGGATACCTTAAAAGATCAGTTAGATCGTATGAAATATCCACGTATGCCATGGCATGATGTTCATTGTGCTCTTTTGGGGCCTCCTTGTCGGGATGTGGCGAGGCATTTCGTTCAACGTTGGAATCATGCAAAGGTTGATATTATGTTTACAATTTTCCATTTCCAGAAAAGGTTTTTTTGAGTACCTTCATCCAGTCACTGGCCATATATGGACCATAATGTGGTGAGTGATGTCATTTTTTTTTTATTTCAGAGGAATAAAGCTCCAAATGAGCAAGCGATTCCACTTCTTATGCCTCAACACCACATGGTTATCCCACATTATATGGGGAGTGATCGGGAAGAAGTTGAAAATGTGAATGGGGTTGAGGATCAGTCTTTGAAAAGGCAAGATTCCTTTTCTTCCCGAGCATCGTCTCAAGATATACCATTGCTTTTGCCTCAAGAGGATGGACAGGAAGAAGTTTTAAAGCTGAATGAAGTTGATGAGAGCCATGACCATCAAATGAAGCTTATTAGAAATGTTCCGTTTTCTTTCCGGAAGGCCAAAATTAAACCTTTAGTTTCAGATATGCCAATGAAGGCGTTTGTTGATGACTTTGACGTAGTGGACGGTGCAACACATGTTGGCATGAAATCATTAGATAAAGAGTGGTGGGAGACCCAAGAGCGTGGCAGTTTGGTGGTTCCTTCCATTGAATCTGGACAAGTTGGACCTTGTGTCTCCTGTCGTTGCCAGGTCAGCTTATATTTCCGTTTAAAGTAGTGGATGATTTGATTTGCCGATTCTCTTATAATTGTACTAAAAAAAATTTTATACAGCTGGAATGATATTATAAATTCATGATAAACTTGTAGTTGGAGATGTGGATTGACCTGAATCACATTGCCTAGAAGTCTTAGCTCTGACCCAACTAGCTTTAAGAAATTTGTTGGGAGGAAGGAAAGCCAGAGTTGTGTCCTATACTTCAATTTAAAGCTTTAAAGTGTTTGAAGTTACGTTTCCTAGAATACATGCTTTCAGAATTTATTGGAGAGTAGTGAAAATAGCATTCCTTCTTTGTATTAGTTCTCCCTTGGGAATTCACTTATGCTTGAACACCCTTTCATTTTTTATTGGTTATGTATTACTTCAAGTCATAATTTCTTTTACTTTTACGTTTTTTTTTTCTTATAATGTCTTCTGGGAATGTCGAATTCCGAAGCATAATTTATTTTTGTCAATAACTAGAATTTGTCTGAGTTACTGACTTGAAGGAAGGCCGTCTTGTCTGGATAGTTCGTGGAATCTGGTGTATGTTTTTGAGACATACTGAGTTCACTCATGATATTTCTTTCCATTGGAGATGTCAAAGATTTATTTGTCTTTTCCTTTTAGATTATTAATAACTAAATCTAAACATGTACTATTTGTTTTCCTTAATTGCTGTGAAGTAGTAGGCGATTGTGGGGTTTTATACCAAGGTTCAGATAGCCTCTCTGATATCACATGGAGACAGCTATGTACATGACGTCATGAACTCCCTTTTACTCTACCTTCGGTGAAAGTTTCTTTAGACGTTAGAGGGAATAGGGGAATGTTGATCTATAATTTGATTTTGTATTAGTAGTGTTTCTAATCTTGTTTTTCAAGAATTTGAGAACTTTGTGTTGGTACAATGATCAATAAGAAAATTATCAATTAGTTTGAACTTATATCTACTATCAACTCCCTCTTTATTATAATGTTCTTTCCACTCACTGCAGCAATAAGTAAGTGGGGACTAGGAAAAAGTAAGTGTGTATGCATTTTACAAACACTTAGAGAACTAATCACTATCATTTTCTTTACCTACAAGATTAATAGTCAGGATGTTGTGATAAACTGAGTTCAAACCTATTACTTTAAGCAGCCTTTTGGTTTTTTGATGTTTTTTATTGTGTGTAGAGCCCTTTATTTGAACGTTGTTCTGAAATCCAACTTTTTGAGGCATCCTGATGGTTAAATGTGTCTTTGTCAATGACTACAAGTTATTCCATGCATCGGTCTGAAGTAACTTCCTTATTTAGTAGCCTCTATTGTGTTGCTTCCCCTTGATTTACATTCTTTTCAAAGTCGGAACTTAAATATGGTTAAGGTCTCAAGATTTTTACTGGCAGATCTCAAACTCTCAATTAACATCAAGAGTAATTGAATGTTCCCTGTGCTGCTCTTTCCTTATGGAGAGTAGCACATGTAAACCTAGGACTGAGAAATTACTTTCCATAATACTTCTTTAAGCCCTTCGGAATCTGGAGAATGGAGGCGCATTGCTAAACAACCTTTAAAGTGTGTGTGAAGCCAATTTGGAGTTGTTTGGTTTCAGATTATAATGGTTCATCAATATATGTATACTTTTTATTAATGTTAAGTTGCCATCTTGTGGATGATGTTTGCTATCAAGGGTCAATGAGAAACAACCTCTTTGTTAGTATAAGAGTATGATTGCTTACCTACAACCCTCTAAACCGTTCCTAGGTTAATGGTTTGGGTGATGAAATGTTGTTGTTGCTGTTGTTACTTAGGTCTTTATTACTACATTTATTGTCTCAAAAATGCTGATGTAATCTATAAATAGATTAGAGAGATACTACCGAATAAAAGTTCATTGTGCTCTTTTGTCATCCCTGAAGAATCATAAGAAAGTGGTGCTTTCATAAGTTTAACTCTATCAATAGTTTTGTAAGTTTCATCTTTTGGTATAAATTATGATCGGTTCAACTTCTTTGCCTTGTTTCTGTGGTATAATAGTCTAACAGAAGGAATCATAGCTGGTGTTTGTCTTTTCAAATATCCATATGGATGGAAGTTATCAGAAATAAGATGGCTAATCAGCAGATTTCTTCCAATCCTTGTGGTTTTATTTTGGGATTTCATAGAACTCATAACAATCTGTGAATTCTCTTTTCAGGTTATAAGAAGTGTCA
Source organism: Amaranthus cruentus (assembly GCA_019425755.1). Classification (NCBI taxonomy): domain Eukaryota; kingdom Viridiplantae; phylum Streptophyta; class Magnoliopsida; order Caryophyllales; family Amaranthaceae; genus Amaranthus; species Amaranthus cruentus. The sequence goes on from CM033454.1 coordinate 21,507,440, forward strand.
GTCAATGGTCCGCTGGAACAAGCCAAACAGAACAAAGTATCCATAAGGCGTATTGCTCACTAATTGAAAAGGCAGAGCATTTTATTTACATCGAGGTAATCTTATGTAAACGATCACGGTTATTACAAACATATAACTTAAAATTGTACCTTCTCGTGCGTTAATTATGCTATCCACTACGCAAGTGATAAACCGAAGGTTGCTTTTGGTATTTTGTGAAGGTTCTTCAAACAATTATTAAAGAACTTTGAATCATTAATATGCACTTAATGATACTTCGATGTCATTTGTTGGAAGAGTATCAAACCACCGAAATACGTTATAACGAATTGTCAGAAAATGCAGGTTATAATGTTAATTGTGTTATGTTTAGTTCTCTTTGGCAATGCATATATATATTCCAACTGGCTTGTCAGTCACATTGAATTTCTTACATGGTGCTGTCATGGAGGTAGTAACTCAATTTCGTTACTTCTACATGTGGCAGTAGCTGCTAAAACCTTGTTCCCATTTTCTATAGGATATTTTGTACATGTTTTGTTTACTATTGTCATTTATGCTTCTCTTTGCAGATAACATTAGTAAATGGCTTTCTGCTCTAACATTTTTTATTTCATGTGTGATGCTACCAGAATCAATTCTTCATATCTGGTCTTTCAGGAGATGAAATAATACATAATAGAGTATTGCAAGCGATGTACCGGCGCATCATGAGGGCATTTAATGATAATAAATGTTTCCGGACTATTGTTGTATTACCTCTCTTACCAGGATTTCAGGTACTAGATGGTGGCCTATGATACGTCTATACTGTCTGACTAATTAAATCAGTTCCTGCTCAATTATTAAGTCGTTTGCTGGTTTGACAGGGGGGTGTAGATGATGCTGGAGCCGCATCTGTGCGTGCAATAATGCACTGGCAGTATAGAACAATATCAAGAGGACTGAATTCATTATTACACAATCTTTATAATGTTATGGGCCCAAAAGCACATGACTACATCTCTTTCTATGGTCTTAGGGCTCATGGTAAACTGTGTGATGGTGGTCCAGTTGTTACCAGCCAGGTATCATCTGCATCAGTCTATATGTTTCCCATATAAAAATCAATAGATAATACAATTCTGACATTTTCATGTAGATCTATGTGCATAGTAAAATCATGATAATTGATGACTGCATGGCCCTGATTGGATCAGCGAATATCAACGATAGGAGCTTGTTAGGTTCCAGAGACTCTGAGGTATTTATCTTTCTAGAATTGCTGCTAAATCTTTTGTCTTATGTCGAGCCAACTAGTAACCATCATTTTAATAAAGACATATCTGTCTTAAGGAAGCTTACGGTGAAACTGTAAGCACATGGTCACTTTATTGGTTTATCCTACTATTCCGTCAAGCTTGGCATTGTGCGGCATTGTTATTGATCTATTGTTAATTCTGGCAAACATTTACATATTTCACTTTGTTTTTTAATGTCAGATTGGAGTTATCATTGAGGACAAGGAAGTAATAAATTCACGTATGGGAGGGAAACTGTGGAAGGCTGGAAAATTCACTTTAAGTCTTCGCCTTTCATTATGGGCTGAACACCTTGGTCTTCGACCTGGAGATGTGAGTAAAGAAATATTGTAAAATCATAAGATTGACACAAATTTTCTGACGGTACATCTGCATATATGGAGTAAATTAGTTTACGTTTTTAGGGTTTACTAGAAAAGTAACTATGAATGAAAGTGCTGCTATTTAATTGGGACAACCCAAAAAGGAATATTGAGCAACTAAATTGGGATGGAGAGAGTAATTTTTAAATTTTTTGCAAATAAAAATTTAACAACAGCACGTGAATGCCCATTCCTACTTTGTAGTATTGATTTTAGAACATCTTGGTTCTTAAAATGTTAACACGTGCTACAAGGTATATTTTCGGTATAACCTAGAAATTTATTCACAAACTCCTGCAAAGTTTATCTTCGTTTACTTTTGAGCCATGATGGTATTGCTAGAGACTTGATTATCATGAACTGCTGCTTCCATAATCTGCGGTGTGACTGAATATGATATGATTTGTTTTCTTTGATATTCCTAGAAACCATTAGTAGTAAGCTACTAATTGTTTGAATAGTATGCCTTATGTTTTTTAGTAATGTTGGTGTATATGTATTTGCAACAGATCCCTCAAATCCAGGACCCTGTGATTGATTCAACCTACAAAGACATATGGATGGCAACTGCAAAGGTAAGAAAATATTTTGTTGTAAAGGCCATAGGTACCCTGATTCGGATTAGTTATAATATGTTTAAGATACTATCTAAAAGATCACACACTATGACAGTATGTTTTGCTTCTTAATCATGCTTTCAGTCTCCATGAGTTTGCTCAAATGATCTTGGAAAGTTCTCGCAAAATTTTGGTCAATGTAGCTATCTTATGAGGCTGGAGGGAGTTTCTTGTTTATGTAATAGAAGTTACTAACGTTTGGATGCATATCGGATTTCCTCTTCAAATGAGTCCATATATTGAGCATTTGATCTTGTCTTGTAGCATGCAAGTACTCCCAAGTCAATGTAAACATTCACAAATTTGTTCTCTTGTTCAATATTGATCCCAGTAAAGGACTGAGATCCTGACCTTAGGGGCAGTCCCAACTCTGTAATACCACAGCCTGAGTTTTGTCTTTGTCCGACAATTTTGGGGAGGATATTCTTTCTTGTGTCCCCAAAGAGAAAAGGGACTAAAGCTCTGTTCTCTTCAACTGAATTTTGCTGCGGTGGTTATATTTGCAAGTAGCCGAGTACTAAAAATGAGTGAGATAAAGTCTTTTTTTTTTTTTCTTCTTAAAGTTCTTACTGAACTATATTTATTAGCAACGAAAACGAGTAGTTCAAGTTGAAGATAAAAAGTAAGACAAAAAGACCAAATGTTTGCTGCATATGAGATTTTTTTGAGAAGTAAACTATATTGTTCTATACCTCGGTGACATCTGAAATATATTTTTATCTCGACCCTTGAAATATTATTTACGTAAGTGATTCATGTGACAGACGAATACAATGATCTACCAAGATGTCTTTGCCTGTATCCCTAATGATCTCATACATTCCAGGTATTGTAGGTTTCTTTCTGCCTCATTTTAACTTCTCCTTTTTCAAGTCTGCTTTTCTTACTAATCATTTGTTCTTATATTATCCAGAGCTTCACTTAGACAGAATGTGGCTTACTGGAAAGACAGACTTGGACACACTACCATCGATCTCGGGGTAGCGCCTAAGAAGTTAGAATGCTATCAAAATGGAACCCTCAAAGATTCTGATCCTCTAGAAAGGCTTGAATCTGTTAAAGGGCATCTTGTGTCCTTTCCAGTTGAATTTATGTCACAAGAAGATTTGAGACCAGTGTTTAACGAAAGCGAGTATTACGCATCACCGCAAGTCTTCCATTGACATAATTTATCACCAATAGTTGCAAATTAGACGAGCATATGTACAGCACAGGCATCATTGTATAGCACATGAACAAAAAGTTGAAAACCAGAGCAACTTGTCTTGGCAAAGTTGAATCTCAGAGAAGGGTTTTGCCTTTTTGATAGTATCCTTCTCTTGCAAAGGAAGTCGAGTTACAATGACCGTTTAAATTTGCTACAGAGCTGTAATAGCGTTGAGATCTCACGCTTGAAGAGAGGAGTTTTTTTAACGGCGTCTTGCAATTGATGTATAGTAAATTATTGTTGTAAAATTCAATTCAATACAAGGATATGATTTCAAATAATATCCACCCAATTCTGTAAATGAATCATACCCCTCCTTGTTTGCATTTAACACCTTTTTATTGAAAGAATGGGCCTGAAAGACCCAAATTTGAGGCTCGAGAGATTAGCAAGAAAAGTAGTCTCGATGAATCATGCTTTCTTTGTTTCATTTTGCTCGATTTTTGTCGTCACCGATTGTATTGACTCTTAATCTCTTAAAGAGTATATGAGAGGAGAGGTTTTGGGCATCAATGGAGATTGGAGGGTGTGAAAGGATAAGTGTTGAAAATTCATCCAACATCATTTACAGAAACCAGTTTAAATGGTGATAACTGTGCATTTCAATGGAATTCAAAAGTATTGAAATTTCTAGGTTGTTAATCCAATTTGAAAATAAAAAGATTACACCTCCTCAAATGGAGTTATATTTCATTAACTAATAACATTGCATTAACGAAATACCACTCACAGTTTTTTATCACACACTATAAAGCATGAATCTTGCACCTTTAATGGTGCTCATTTATCTAATATAAGAAGAAAGCTCAAGGTTACCCAACCCTTTGTTTCCTTTGTACTAGCTTCTTTCCTCATTGTTCTAATCTAATATAGGGTTCTTATGTAGAAAATTTGAAATAGATAAGATTCTTAATCAAAAAAAAGCATGCAATAAGATCCAAATCAAACTTATTCCAAATATAAGCGCCTGATACCCCAAAGCACAGGTTCGAGCCTGTGCGAACAATAATAAACTGGTCAAAAAAAATTAAGTGTTAAGTGCGAACAGGTCAAACAGGGTCAACATACTGATTTTAAGACAAGAGTTGTTCGCACTTATTAAGTGCGAACAGTCTGTTTCAGTTTTTCAGTCTGTTCGCACTTACTAAGTGCGAACAGCCCGAACCTAAGGTTTGCGGATTACACGCTTACTTTTGGAATAAGTTTGATTTGGATCTTATTGCATGCTTTTTTTTTATTAAGAATCTTATTTATTTCAAATTTTCTCTTATGTATCCTCCAAAATAGTAGAATAAGCCTTACTCCAAAAGACCAAACGTGCCCGCCAAGTATGAGCTAAAATAAAAATTCGACTTTGCCCCAGTTTAGGGTGTTTTGGTTTCTCACATTCATGATTCAACAAATGTCACCCTTCTTCGTAACTTACGTCTTGCACAGCACCACTCTCAACATGATGTAGATCTTCACTCCTTAGCAACACAACCATTGTTGCCTTTGTCACCTTTTCAAATAAGACTTCTCTCTTCTTCCCTTTGATCTTCTCTCTATCTCCAACCTCCATTGTTGGCTTTTCACCTTCTTTAAAAATTTCAAGTTACGAAGTTCTTTCTTCAACTTGTTGTAAGAGTATTAAATATGACCTCTCTTTTGGCAACGATTGCACACTCAATCCTATCCCACTCTTACTCTCTTGACTCTGATTTTATCTTTAATGCCTTTTAATAGATTTTCCTCAATGATTTTACCATCTCCCATAGACGAATTCTCAATTTCTCCTCACACCCTTGGTACTAAACCTAGTATCTTTCTTTAGTTTTTCAAATCTAAACAACAAAGACTTTATCACTGTTGGTGTATGATCGACGAGTTCATTCAAGTTATTGGGTTATATGTTTCAAGTTGGTACTAAAATTAACTCTTGTGTTCACATTGGTTTTACTTTTACACCCAGTCTGGTAACCAGTACTAAATGGTGAAAATGGTAACGGAAAATTAGTTTAATTTTGATAGAAATATCTCTTGACAAAATTGATGGTCATGCTTAATTTCCTTCAACAATTTCATTTTCTTCACAAAATTATTCCTATACATTACAATTTAAAATGTGGTTTTAGGTGGTAATGAAAAATTGTAAAAAAAAAAAAAATTTTGTTATCAAAATTTAATGTGAAAATGACATGATAGATATTATGAAAATTTATACTACAAATCAATCTCATTAACATCAATTACTATTGTTAACCAAACGGGTCGTTAAAGTAATTATCAATTTATTTTAAAGTCATGTGAAAATTAAATACCAGGTAAATATCAAATCATCCACTATTTTTTAAATTTCTAAGTTTGTATGATTTATTCAAAAAATCAATTTGTGGAGTTTTCATTGTGCACAAAGATTTAGCATACACAAGAAGTCGGACTATCTCTATCAATGGCGTCCTCTGTGGTGACTTCTGGTTCTTTGGTTATTCTCGAAGAACTCATACCATCTTCTCCTCTTTTTCATCATGGGGCTTCTCTTCGCGTTACTGGAAGGTCTTTCTTTCACTTCGTAAACTTCCTTCATTTTCCCATTTTTCCTCAATTTCTGCAATCTTTTTTATTAGGGATTTTGTTTCGCACATTGCTAATTATTTATTGACTAACCATAATTCGACTATGATATTGTTTTATTCAATCCTTTAGAAATTGCAGACTGATGCTATTTGAATTTTATGGCATCAGCATTTTTCTGAGGGTTATCGCAACATCTGCTGCTGTATTTACTCCTCTAATAATAGATCAAAGTAAGGCACAAATAAATTCAAAAAAAAAAGTAATGCACAAATAAACAAAATTATTAATTTTAGGTCACTGAAATCATGATTTCCACTCGACGGTCCGATCAGTATACAATATTAGCGTCTTTATTTTTATCTATTTTGTATAGAATAGGTAAGCGCAGACATTATTGGCGGGAAATTGTTAATAATAAACCAAATTTGTTATATTCAGCGAATATGAATCCTAAATTCTTACTAACAACGAAGACATGATTATAAAGAAAAGTTGTGTTTATTTTTAGTAAATTTACATAATAGATGGGTTGATTTAAAAATAAATAATAGCTGAATTTATTTTCAACGGATGGCTTATATGTTGGTTTATTTTTGACAATTTTCCTAATGTGGGCACTTCCATTTGCTTTTGATGCATAAGAACGAAGTTTCTCTATCGTGGTTAGAATCGCTGACCACCGAGTGTCATTGGTTTTAGACTCGGATGAAATATAAAAAAGGACCCACAATTTTAACCTATGTGGAACATCTAGTAGGTAATAAAATTTTAATTTCCTTTAGAGTAGACATTTGCGTCTATTTGAGCATTACTTCAAGAAAAAATTTAGTTTTAGGGCATGCTTGTATTGTGATTTGTGTCTTTTTGGTAGGTTATTGGAATATTCTGTTGAGAGTGCTATGGCTGTTATTGCTGATGGAAGTGCAACGCTTAAGATTGACACACAACACTTGAAACTAAGCTATAGAGTGGACTCCATCTATCAGTTTATAGGAGAGCTTTACTTTGAAGTTGAGAATCAGGTGAGATTGATGTTGCCTACATTCTTGGAATAAACTAAAGGAACACTATTAATGATTAGTTCTTTGTTTTATTATAGCCAATACTTAGAGCGCGGGTTGGTAGGAATGTCGATGGCTTGGACCTTACTCTATACCGTCAATCCTTGCGCCTCTTGAAAGAGTTTCAGGCTGAGCAAGCTAGTAGCTGAGCAAGCTTGTGATAGAAAATTGGATTAAAAGTAGTTCTTTCTTCGCGTATGCAGTGATGACTAAGCCGTGAGCACTCACATTTGACACCTGAAAATATGCAAGTGCAACTAAGCTATATCATATTTCTTCTGTCCCATTGAAATAGCCCCTGATAGTGCATATTGTATGGGAAAATGTCACTATCGGGAGCAAATTCAATGGGATGGAGGGGTGGTTAGTATTTCCTTTTACCACTATATGGTTGTATCTTTCTTTTTAGGTTTATCTATATTGGATGAGGTTATTTATGTAGCTTTCCAATCGGATATTCGATTAAGTCGAGTCATATCAGGTTTATGTCGTGCTGGCAAGTGTATCTATGCTGAACAAATCACATTTGGTTCACTCCAGGCTTCTGTTGTTTCTCTAGTCAGTCATTTCAGATTCCTCTTTATGCAAGGCTGTCATCTTCTGGGGGTAAATTGACCGCTTTCCTCTAGTATTCCCTCTCAAGGGAGTACGGGTATGGATTGTCCGTCACATTCTCTCACCAAGACCCTGTTTTTGAGCGGGATATTAGGTTGTTGATGATGATGAAGTCGGGATTCTCCATTGCTGTGAGCTTGAGTCTTGGGGTAGAACGACACGTTGAGTATTGATTAAAAACTTATTATGTTTGTCTCATCAGTTTTAATGTTATGTGCTAGAAATGCATTGCAAATGTATGTCAGTGTATAATGTTAAGCATGCAACTTAAATCTAAGAACACATAAACAACACATATTCTCTTGAGCTTACTTTCAACTTTAAGTATATAAAAAGTCCAGGTGAACAACTTAATCTAAAACTGTGCTGGTCACCCTTCCTAAAGCACCTTCTCTTCAGCTGTTTAATGTCATATAAGAATAGGGTTTAGACTTATACAATTCACAAACTGTCGAGACAGTTTCACGGTGAGACTATTTCTATTGGATTGATACAATATACATTTGTTGTCTTAAAGTGATCACATACACTTTTAAAGTGATTACTTTTTATCTTAAATTGATCACTAATAACCTCAAGATCGCTTATAATCTTAAAGTGATCAATTAGATAAATATGTTAATTATATGGACTCGTCTCATGGTGAGATGGTGTAATACAAAAATTGTTAGAAATAGTATTTGTTTTTCTAGAGAATCATTGGTTAATTGAATGTTTGATAGTTTTCCCTTTATCTTAATAAGTTGTGATAGGGGTTTTGTTACCACTAGGGCACTACGAAAACTTTGTTATTTCTTTCTCTTGTTTATAGAGGTTTTCTAACTACCTTTCGTATTAGAAAAAAGTTATTGGGTTTTGTGTGAGAATTGGCGAGTAATTACTAATGTGAAATAGATTTCAATGGCATAAAAATAAAAATATTACATTCATTTTTATTTGGCTTTTAACAAATTTATTATTTTAAGATAAAATATCAATACTTGATTATTACACTAAAATTAGCTTAGAGTAATAATAACTCTTAACTGTTACTTATGAAAATTTACAAAATACTAAAATTCTTTCAAGTTTTGAGTCACAGTCACAACACGAATTCATATGAAAAAACTCTAATAATTTCTATATTTTACGAAGAATATCACACATATCAAATAGTATATGTGATCGTTTCTCTAACGTGAGGCGCAAGAGGGCCAACACCTTGGTGTCGTTACTTCACCAAAATACAAAGGTATAGTGGCAAGACGGGATCGAATCCACAGGGAGGAGGTCTTGTGCTTAAACTATATTAGAGGTAAGAGGGGGTTGTTTTTAGATTTCGTTTGGTTAAATGTCTTCAATCGAGAAAACTAGTGGGATAATGAATTAAGCAAATAAGAATAAGCTAGGACATGGGGAGTCCATTCATCGTCATGCAAGGGGCTACACAATCAATAAAACATGATGATTAAATGAGCGTAGAAATGAATGAAGCTAGCTCTTGTGTGTCACCTCAGCTTCTCGGCCTTGGTGATTTAGACATACAAATTAGGTTGGAGTGTGGGCTTCTTGGCCTTGAACTCAACTAATCCATAAGTCTTATCTTAAATCCTAGCTCATGATTATGCAACTAACTTGATGGATATGAAGGCTACTACAAACATCATCAAATACACACCTTCTTGGGTTAGTAGATGACTAATGATGGTTTCAAGCTTCTTAGCTTTTCAACCATCAACATGAGAATGATAACTAAACACATCATCAAGAGAAATCATAAAATCAACTAAGTTTAGTGAAGTGGGGAGCACTTGCACTCCTTCTTGGGATAGCTCATGTCCCCAACCTCACTAAACTAGCAACATCCAAGCTCTATAATCCAAAGTCTAGCACATACACCCCATCACATATTGATGAACTTCTTTACCCCATGCCCTAGAAGCTAAACTACTCACAAATCATGGATATAAGCATGAAAATAGACATGGGACGCAAATCAAGCATAATTAAGAATCAAGAAGTGAGAATGACCACCTTGAAGCTCTAACAACTAGGAAAAACTAACATGCAAGTGTTGAATTAGAAGTAAAAGTATGCAATGAATTACTTTAACTTAGGATAAGGTAGAATCTAACAATTAGAAGCAAGTATTAAGCAAGAAAAACCACATGCAAGGAGAAATGTAAAGATGGAAATAAAATTTGAAAATTTCATTAACTAATAGAATATAGTTACAAGGTCTTACTTTCTTGAAGTAAGAGCAAAACTGAGCACAACTTAGGAACTAAGAAATGTTTTTCCTTGGATCTTCACCTTAAATTCAGCAAAAGGAAGCAAATCCCACCATAAATGAACTTTGGAATTTGAAGACAAGAGTAAATGAACTAAACTACTCTATTCTAATGTTTCTGCCTGGTCTCTTACATTTCGTGGAGACCATATATATACAAGAAAATCTAAGGGCAATAGAGTAAATACGCCTAAGAAACAAAAGATGACCCGCTGCACAAGTGCTCGAACGAGCATCCCATGTGCTCGAACGAGCACTAGCCTCCAGGTGCTACTGACTGCCAAACAACAAGTGCTCGAACGAGCATTTCATGTACTCGAACGAGCACCAGCCTCCAGGACCTACTGACTGCCAAACAACAAGTGCTCGAACGAGCATCCTAGGCGCTCGAACGAGCACCATAGCCCAGTAGCTTCTGATTGTTGGAGTGTCTTTGCCTTGAACGAGCACCTTAGTGCCTTGAACGAGCACTGGACTACAAGGCACTAGAAAGCTCTTTGGATGCAAGGAATGGATTTCGCGCTTCGCCAAAAGATGAGATGAGTCGCTCATGCTATCGAATCACGTCCCGAAAGCGAAGAACCTACACAAATGAGGAAAGTAGGGGAGGGAGAAAAAAGGCAAACAAAGACAAAGGGGAAAAATGCAATAGAATGCACCTAAATGAACTAAAATGTACAAGAATGCAAATATCACTAACCAAGTCAAAATATGAACAATTAACTAACATAATAAGGATAGAAAGCAAGTAAATATGCGAGAAATGGACCCAATGACTACCCGATGAGTGACATAAAATTCACTCATCAATATGTATTGCAAATGTTGGGTTGAACTTTAACGTTAGTTTTTTTTCTAAATTGTTATGGTTGTCTTTTAATCTGATCCTTGCTCTTATGTGGTAAGATTTGTTGAAGTGTGGTCTGGTTCATTCTAATTCAATGAGATATGGTCTTATCCCGTCTTATCTGATTCTAATTTAAGTTATATAGTGGTGTTGTGATAAATATAATAATAAGTGATAGGTTATGGTTAGGTCTTCTAATATGATATGATATGATCTGATACAATAAGAATAATTGAGTAAGTAATAAGAATGATACGTTTTTAGATGAAATTAGGCGACAATGTGCAAGTCTATGGTAGGAAAATGATTGTAACTTGTGAAAGTAACAAAAGTAGCAAATTAAAAGAGATACTGAAAGTTCATAATAACCAACTTTCAAAGACATTGTTGATCTTAAGAGATGAACAATGGTGAAAGCTCTTAAATGACTTGATGGGCAATCACGAAACCTCAAAAACTTGATGCAATTCTTTTCGCACATTCGATCAATGGAGCATCGTCGCAACACTTTTGCAGAAACTTAGAAGCTCTAATGGTAGAACGGTCTCCCTTATTGCAACAAGTGGTAGGTTTTGTTGATGTGAGATGCTGCAAGTCTGCAACCTCTTTGAAATGGAAAGCTCAGTTTGCAACAAACGAGAGTTCACCATTCTTGACTTGCAGGTCGGAGCTCTTATGGCCGGAAATATCTGATTCAAATGTGCCATTATTTCAGGTCATTAACAGTAATGAGAAGACCCATCAAGATTCATCGTCCTACAGCTTTGTTTGCTTTGTCCGACTATGATTCTACTGTAAAGAAGGCCTTGGAAGTAGACTGTAAGAGAAACAAGTTCGAGTGTCTATCGATATTGTTGAGAGCTTGTTTATTACTCGGTCATGGAAGGAAATTTCAGAAGCATGCATTCAATCTGATTGATACAACTAAAATTACAAAAATGACAGCTCACACAATGCACCATGCGGTGTTAGTTTCATTATTCTATAACTACACTTTTAATCAATAAGCAGAGACGTAAACAGAAATTATGCCGGTAGAAAGTAACGCACCGGAAAACAGCGGACTATTAACGTCAAATATGCTCAAGGCCATAGGCTCGTGGAAAACGTAACTAGTTTGAGCTACTTCAATGTTGAATGCTGCTGTTTCTCTTCAACAGTTGAAACACACGCTACTTACCATCTAGAGAATCACACAAAATAAAAGAAACAACAATTAGTTTTTGGAAGCTAGTGGTGCGCAATGATCTATGAGCACCTCTACAAAATAAAAATTAAAATGTAATTGCATCTAGTTCTAAATTGCAAATACCTGACAAAAACAAATAATTCATGTTCAGCTCAATTAGACGAACTTCAAATCTTCAAGTGTACGCTAGCTTTTATGGAGGTGCGCCAAGGGCGATTTATAATATTGTAATATTGCAGGCAAGAATACAAGCTTCTTGCAATCTCCTAGAAAGGCCCGCAGCTTGCTGAACAGGACATACATATGAATGTCACCCAAGAACAAAACCTCTCTTTAAATACTGTAAACACGAGAAAGGCATGTTTAAATCCCTGTTGAGATCAAGAGCCTTCGAATAAAGGATATTCAAAACCGAATCTTGGTCAAAACTTCCTACAGCGGCACCTAAACCTCTAGACACAACAACAGTTGTATTGCACAACCAAGGTACTGAAACAGCAAAGCCCACTCCTGGAAGTTTTTGTCTACCCGAGGTTTTTTTATCACCCAGCAACATATCTTCGTATGCTTGGAGAACTCCAGATACATATTTTCCTATAGGCATAATTGACGCGTCTTCACGGAGTACATCATCATCAGAATGAAGATTTACTACAACAGTGCCGTGATTAGGATGAAGTCTACTACCAAGGGCTATAAGGAAGGGAGATTCTGGATCTCGTAGTTTGTGAGGGAAAATATCATCACCATCATATGCGTCAATAAAGATAATGTCATACTTATTTTCCGTGTTGAGGATGAACTTTTCAGCGTCTGATTCATAGAGGAAAAGTCTCTCGTGGATGCCTTTCCATAGAACTTCGTCCATAGTATTGGGTTTTGGGACAACATGATGACCAGGAGGAACTGCAACTGAGAATGACGGAAAGCCCATTGCTTTTATAGACGTTGTAATTACAAGAGGATCAATTTCAACAATGTCAACAAGAGCACCTAAACAAACCATCAAAAAGCAATGATCAGGATCTTCTGTATGAGTCGTGATCCTCAAACCACCAAAAAATTAAAGGAAAAGATTTAAAGAACAAAAGAAAAAGGATTCAAAAAGAAAAGCGCATTAATAGGTGAGAAGACTGAAGACACGGGAGTCAAACCCGAGCCAGCTTTTTTGCTTCATAGGGAGGTCTATAGCCAAGGAGAGATCCTCAACAATACTACATCAGCTTCCTCAGTTTCATAACCTAGGATAACATAGGAAAACAAAAAGAAGGATTTTGTGAACGATCATAGGAGATTAAGTTATGGTTCATGTAACGCTTTGGTGTTGTTGCAGTTGTAGTATCTGACATCCATTCATAATTTTTATGCCAACCAAAAAAATGAGGAATTAATAGCTAGTTACAAACTTAGTATCCTCAATTCTTCATCATTGTCTTTCGCATTAAAAATTAATTAAATTTGTCCAAAAAACCGTGTAGTGCACTGAATCATACTCATATAGTATGACCATTTAAAGACCTCTTCATAAGTACCAAAGATTCACAAGTTGCAACTATTGAGTGTATGTATAGTACAGCTGTGTAAGTCGTAAAAGTTGGACATAGCTATAGTTGTGACTTGTGAGTGTCGGTAGAACAGCATTGGTGCAAAAAAACTAATTCCTAGGCATCTTAACGTTTGAAGGATTTACAAGAACAAGAGTAGAGGGGGGGAGTAACTCTACCTTGTATTTTAGAAGCTATAAATAATGGTATGCTTCCTCCACCGTGACCTATACATAAGACACGCATTGTTTGCTGTCCACTAATTGCAGTCTTGAGATCATAATCAGTAGATGATAGGGCTGTCAATCCAGCAGCTACCATGCTTTTTGTATCTGCAAGGATGTCCGATATCAAAACAGAGTCATCTAAAAGCCAAACTGGCAAGACTATGAAACATCAATTCTCAATAACACGTTATAAATTAAGATTACATGTATGCAAAATGCAGACTTATAATTGATATAAATTAATAAAGTGTCATCAAACGGATTCAGAACATTAAACTTTAACTTTTTCTCTTGTCCAACAATGGCAAAATGCGAGCGGTAGCAATCGTTTTTTCTTGTCCACAATGTAGCAATAATGTTGTATTAAAAGAATTTCACTCTTTTTTGTTAAATCTAACTTCTGTTTATTATCAAAATAAAGAGAAAAGATAACTCAAAACTCCATTTTATCTTCATATCCAACTTCATCTTCAACATTCATCTTCATTAGCCATCTTATTTTTCATCTTCCTCATTCAACCTCACACATATTCTCCTCCCACCATAAAGAACATTTTGATTTCTATTTCCTATGACCATAACCACCACCTTTATTTTACATGTTTTCTCCAACCACCATAGCCACTTTCAATACTTGACCACTTTGACCACCTTCAATCCTTGACCACCACTCTGCATTGACTGGTCCGTGACCACCACCCTTGACCAGTGTCATATGTGTTCTCCCACCTTGATCTTTGTATCTCTCTCCTGATCACATTTCTCCACCAAAAAATTCGATCCATTAACCATGATTGAAGATTCTAGCTTCCAAAGTAACAAACTATTAACAATAAGTCAAACCTGAATCTACCAAACTAGGACAACAATATAGAGTCTTGATTCCAGCAATATGGGCTCACCTCCTATCTGAACATAAGTCAAAAACCATATTACACTTTTCTATACTACATCCCCGCAATCTAGTCATCAAGTTACTTCTTCAAATTACTCCTATACTAACAACATAACATTTCATTCAACATGCAGAGATATATAATTAAGTAGCATTAGGGCATTCAATTTTGTTATAAATACAGAAAATTGCGTAATTGGGATAACAATGATATTTTTTTGATTTTCTTTTCTTTACTTATATGTGTTTTCATTACATTAGGTAAAGGTAGGGTACTTATATTTAATTGTTAGGTTAGATTCATAAAAATAAGAGAAGGACAAATTATATTTGATAGAAGATGAAGTTGAAGATGAAGATGAATGTTTAAGGTGAAGATAAAATGGAGTTTTAGGGTTTTGTAAGGGTATACCAATCTTAGCCTACCATATAACAGATTTTTTAACAAATTCTTTCATTAATGCTATGTGACTTAGTTTTCTACAACTTCAATGCTACCACGTGGACAAGAAAATTAAAAATACTACCACTCACGTTTTGCCATACTTTGGTGCTACAGCTATCATGCGGAATATCCCTTTCTTTAACATATTTTCTTTCAATAAGAAGCTTGTTGCAAGAGTCACATACGTTAATGAACCGAAAGAACCTAACGCACTTATGAAAGAAGGTTATAGGTTTCTTGAAGTAACCACCTTTAAGTTCTAAGGTAAACCAATCATAAAATTTAAAATTGAGTTTAAAACTACAAACAAATAAGCTGCACACAATGAGCTGAGATCAAAAGTTTTCAGCTTAACACACTTACAGGGAACAGCCAAAACATGTGGTTGCTGCATGTAGCATACTGAACTAGGATCCGAGACTCTTGAAGCTAACATTAATTTCACAGCACTTTGGCGTGTTGCATCATTAAAACGAAGAACACGCCATTGATAACCAAGTATTTTGAAATCTTGATCATTCTTAGTATCAGAACATACTTCAGCATATCTTTTTCTAAGCCAGTCTTCAGTTCTCCACCAAGTATTTTCATTCTAACAATTTTCAAAAAAAAAAACAACTTTAGCTAATTTCTTCAAACATCATCTTTAAAATGCCAAATTCCCCTTTTTATGAATGATTGCAGAAAGTTAAACTAGTTTACAATTATAACCAGATTTATAGCAAACCTTTACAGGCCTTTCAAAAGGAAATAGATATCATTGACAAAAAAGTTAAAATCAAAGATTACCAAAAATTGAAATCTTCCCACTAAATCCTGTCTTGGAAACTGCATTCCCGAAAGTCTAAATTAACGTTCCGAAAACTCCAAATTAATATCCTAATGGAAAATGTTTAAATCTATAACTGATTCAAATATTAGAGGAGAATAAAAAACCATCAAATGTTCCTTTCCCGAAACTCTAAATTAACTTTTCGAATTTCCTTTTTAGTTTCCCAACCCCGTGCTAGGTACCATATGTCGTCTCTGGTAGCATTGGTCAAAATACAAGTTCATAAATCATAACTGTTAATCCAACTACTTAGACTAATTCAATCATTTGGGGAAATATTCTATCAAAATTTTTGTGAATGATTGTAGTTGCTGCATGCTTAGACTAATTCAACAACAGTATAAACGGATTTGAAAACAATAACGTATATGAACATAACCGTTGAAAATTTAGCTGTATTACTCCGAATGCAAAACCTGAAATTAATTGGATAATAATAAGCAAAAAAAGTAAAGGAAAGTAAAAGGGAAAACTAACGGGAATAGAAGAAGGGTAAGCAAGGACGGAAACGACGCCGTTTCCATGAAGAGAGTTAGCTTGGAAGACAGAGCGAGAATGGTGATCGGAATCGGAGCCCCACCACTCAGGAGAATAAGACCATGAACCTTCATCTTCAAATTTCGCTCTAAATGATGTTGATAATGCCCGTAATGTTCTTTTGGAACTCAATATAGGTATTCGCCATGGACGCATCGTCAAAGAACCTCTACAAAAGCTTGCTAATTGCTAGTTGCTACGGCCACTTCTTCCTAAAACCCAACTAAAACCTTCAAGAATCAAGGGCTGATTAGAAAATTTGAAATAGATAAAGCATTTGAAAATAAGTTTTGGCTAAATTTATTTCCATAAAAAAAATTTTAAAAAAATTAAAACAAAAATCTATGGTAAAAAAAGTCAAGTCTTGGTCAAATAGGGTTAAATTTTTGTTCGCAGTTAGTAACTATGAATAAAAGTTTGACCTTATAAAACGTATCTTCTTCAAATTTTCGGCTAACTACATGACCTCCAAACTTTGAAATAAGGGAGCCCAACTAAATAAATAATAAAATCATTAATTGTTTCTTAAACTTAACTATTATAAAGATAACGGATATTTCACATGGTAGCATATAGTTTTCATGAAATGCCAATAGTAGCATTTTTGTACGATTTTTCCACATGGTAGCATCCAATTTATGCACTATCTAACTGTTGTAGCATTTAAAATTAACTCAAAAAATCATTCTAACAGCTAGACATTTAGTAACAAAAAAAATTATCCATTAGTAATAGCAAATGATTCCTTACCACAATTTTAGACAAAGAGACTCTTAATTTTGAAATCATGTTTAAAGGAGACTTATTTTTGTATATTGCCACTCAAATCGTCCTTATTTTGCACCTGAAAATAAATGAAATTTAATGAAAAGAGAAATTGAGTTAGAGAATGAGACAAAAACAAATTAAGTGGTTAAAATAAATAGAGATTATAAGTTTGTAGATGAGATTAAAAAATAAAATAACACCATTATAAAAAAAAATGCAAAATTAATAAAACAATTTAAAATGAAAAGTGGTACAAAATGAAAAGAATAGAGAAAATATTTACTTATCATAAAACTAAATGGCGCCCACCATGAGGCATAAATAAATGGATTCATTCATATTCTATACTAACGGATAAAAAATTAACAAGTCTACGTTCCAGCTTCGAGTAGAAAGAAGTCAATAAAAGCTAAAAGATGTTGCAATTAAAGAATGTGTGATACATTTATATTACAAAAATGTAGGTACAAGTACATTTGCCAATAAAAGATGTTACATAGGCTCTAGTGACCTTCAATTACATATGTTACTAGTTATTACTACTATAAAAGAAATAACATTAAGGAAACAATGGGGCATTGTTATCTAATCTAAAGCTAAAAGTCATTTAACTCGGAGAGTACCTAGCTAATCTAGATAAAACATAATTATCGAGCTGAATCCAAGTCAACTGAATCAACTAACCGAGATCTACGCCTGCGCTTTCCATCAGGAGTGCACCTCAGTCCATTCTTCTCCAGCTTCGTAGAGAATTTACAATTTGGTTGCAATAATGTAGCTCTTGATTTAGATCCAGACGATGATGATGAGCCAACTGACGGAGATTTTCTCAAATCGTCAATCTCACCTTTGTCGCTTTTCTTGATGGGAGATTTTCTCCTCTTTTTTGATAGCTGAAATTGCATTTTCTTTGGCCCCTTGGCATTGGTCAGAAGACGGACACGAAATGGATTTGTAGCTGTGTAGCAGAAAGAATCGCTGGTTGAACCGCTTCTATCTAAATCAACTTTTCTGTCGTTAACCTACAAGCTCAAGAAGCCGTTTCACATTCGATCAAAATGACACTAAAAACAGTATAAAGTATAAACCAAGAAAATCTGCAAATGCCCAAAATCTTACCAGCTGCAGAAGTGCAGAAAAAGTCCGAGCAACGTCATGTTTCTCTTGTCCTTTTACGACATCTCCAAAGGACAAAACATTTTCATCATCAGCTAGTGATAATTTATCCAAAACACACTCACCATAAGCATGTATGTCAAAAGGAGGGCGTGAATCCTGAAGTCAAAATGGATGAACGTTAGCAGTTGAAAAACAGCAAACGATTGATTAAAATTAAAGACAAAATCTGACTTAAATTTGTTGTGTAAATAGGTTTAAGAGCATACTTCCTCCTCCAAGTCATCTTCAATTCTCTGCTTCCACGATGAAACACGAGAAGCCAACTCGGTCTGTTTCTCATTTTCAGCAATGCTAGCAAGAAGGGAATCCTGTGACAATATTCATGACCCAAATTGGCATTAGGGTTAGATGAAGGAAAAAAGGACTGCAAGAAACTTATTATTATTAACAAAAACAAACTTGTCCATAATCGCGCCCAATAAAAAACTTTTCTACGCGTATTGATGACTTCATGTTGCCTTTTTGATAATTACTCACTAAATCCATTTGATTTTGCTAAACTTTCTATTTTGGCTTCACTTTGATTTTGCTACATTTCTATTTTTGGCTTTAATTTCATAACTTGTGTCTTAATTTCATCAGCAAACTCATTTACTCTCTTCATTTTTATCCTTCTTGTTGGTGGTTCCGGTGTATAGTGTGATTTGGTCTAGTGGCCAGTCCGTCTGGTTTTGGTTGGGTACGTTGTTTAGCCCCTTTTGGGTTTTCGTCGCTTTTATTTCTTTTGTTTTTAAGGGTTTTAGTAGCTTTTGTTTCTTCCGATAGTTCCCCTTGTACTTTCACTGTTTTTTGTTATTATATAACTCATTTGCAAATAAAAATAAATAAAAAAAAAACTATCAAACACAAGTGCCACCCCCCTCATCCAGCACGAATCTCATTCCATATGCCAGTAAATACTGAATTACCTCCAAGATATACATGTATTATCATTTATCACCATAAACGTCTAAAAGTATACCATGTAAATAAATTCGGAACAGATGAGGCAACACACAATTGCACCAAGTACTCTTCTAACCAAATGTTTGTTTTAGCGTGCCTAATCTTTTGTCCTCGATTCACCAACAATTGTCACCAACTTTTCTCCGTCAAAAGCTTGGTTCTTAAAAAAATTCATTTTACGGAATTAGCAATGCAATTACTAATCTCATATTAACAAGGTCTAGAGAATCTAAAGATGGCTACTGTACACACCTTATCCTAAACAAGACAAGGGACCAAGACTAGTCAAGCAATAATGTCAAAGACCCAGAAAAGTTCAACAGAGTGAATGATATCCAAAAACATAGAGTATTGACCCTATAAATAATAGGACATCATGAAAAAGTGCAACTGTACCAGGTGAGCACGACAGAGATCCTCCAAGCTAAGTTGAGAACTTGGATCCTCTTTTAAATCAGCATTGTCAGCACCATAGTGGTCAGCAAAAGCATCATGCTGGAACCAGAGACAAGTAAATAAGCTCAAGCATTCTTCCATAGATTGATGTACTGGACTTTCTATATCACCAAAAAAGATAAGATACTACAGGAAAATGGCTTCACTAACCAAGTTTGGCTCAACATTTTCTTGTTCATCCATATAATTGACATCTGGCATGTCAAAACCAGTTTTTTCAAAATCATTGTTCTCGTCATCAGATACATCTTCTGCGTCACCACTCACGGGAGGGCAAAATCCATCTTGTTTAGCATCTCCACCAGCAAGTGTTTGGCGCAACTGCAATTAGATAGTCACACATCACGTAAGCACAAATGTGCAAAGAATGAATTCTAACCATTGACATAAAAACAGACCTTTTCATACAACGGAACTGGTTTGGATTCTTCTTTCCCTTCACGGGCACCAAAGTGTATCTCCCATATACCAGTGAGCTCAGGACTAATTGTTCCATGAAGCTTTGCTAGAGGAAATTGAGAAGCTACACTAATTCTGCTCGTCAGCCCAATCTTTCTGTGAACTTTAACTAGTTGAACATGAGAAAAACCAAATTGAAAATCAGGAACAAGAATATCACAACGAGACCTTGAAAATAACAAATAAATTTAGAACCTTTCTTGAATGGCTTCACTTTTAAATTTCCAGGTTCATGGGGATTCAATGGTTTCCAAGGATCATCACCATCAGAATCATCAAAATCCTCATGCTGATTTTCATCATCTGATCCATATCCATAGTTTCTATTATCAGGAATATCATTATGAGAAGGACCAGCCTCGTCATCATTTTGAGTTTTATTGGCACCACCAACGGGTGAAGCATCCAACCCTTTCTTCATAGATGACTTGCGTGCTGTCCCTCCATTGCTTCTGGGAGGAGATAGGAAGCTCTTGTGAGCTTTTGAAATCAATGAACTCCCTCTACAGCCACCATGATGTCTGTCACCCGCTTTCTCATCCTTCAGGAACAAATCAACTGATACTGCATCACACGGGTCTAAGAGGATAAAATCACAATAGAGATTGTTTGTGGCTAACTGCAACAATTGATACAAGATAAGCTTTAATCAATAGCAAGACAGTAACTATTATCTCATCAATTAGAAAAATCATAAAATATAGAGCTACCAGGTATGATTCCAGTTCTCCGCCACCATCGGTGGAGTCTAAGCAATCGCCTTCAATTACAACTAGGTTAGCAGGTGCCTTTACAACGTGATCAAAAGAAGTGTCTTTGCTGGCTGCATTATCCAGACAATTTTTCCCATCCACTGCCATAGAAAAAACGATAAGCCAAAGAAAAGAACAAGCAATATAGCTCCATTCCTCTCCCCAACCACATTTTAATTGTCAAGGAACCAACAAGTTATCAGAATGTAACATAATACCAGGAACATCATCTGAGACCCAAAACTGATCATCCTCATCATGAACTGCATGAGATGAGCTCGCTTCGGGCTGAGCTGAGGTACTTTCCACATGATCTTGCGATCTATTCACAAACATAAAAATTAATGGCACCGTTAAAAAGTGTTTACTCACCCTAGGCGCCTTAGAAACTCAAAGTCAGAATCCAACTACAAATCATGTCAGTCCTAATTAAAAGAATGTGATACAAAAAATGTGCTAAATCAATAAGGCCGTCTGAAGGTCAGAGATGCTTGGAACTAGTTTCTCTTCGTAAATTTAAATAATAAAAGTATGATCCAATCAATTGTAATCACACTGGGGATCAGCATTGAAGTGCTAAGGAAAAAATTTCATCAGTGTAGATTTGTAGAAATATCAAATACCTTAATGAAGTGCCAAATTAGAAAAAGACAAAAGAAATCATGTATGAGATGTTCTAACAAATCATCAAAACTTCTAGGACAATGAAAGGTTTGTGTTATAATGTACATGATCAACCACTGGAAAAGAGAAAACCAGATTTGGTAACAAACTATATACTAAGGCTATCACAAGACAAATTCATAAAAGGAAATGCATGGCATACAACTTTTTACTTAATCAAAATGCCAATAAGACATACAAGAATATCAAATCTTATAGCAGAAATTGTTTGTTACCATATTGCCAGAGTTCCAAAAGCTATTGCAATTACAACATATTTTGAGACTGTAGCGAGATACCTCCTATGTTTTGTTTATCCACATTTGAACCAAAATGCTGCAAGCGTTTTACACAAATAGAAAACGAAGGTAACAATTTGATTTGATTAAATAAGGTATATTACTATTGTCCGCCAAGACTAGCAACAATTGAGATCCCATAAACAAACGCTTGATGCCTATCAGCCATCACTAACTTTCAGATGGTACTTCTCTTATCCATCCTAACGTTTTTTCAATTTTAGGAAACATGATTTTAACTATGTGAGGGCAAGCTTTACTCACGGCTCAAGAAGTTTTTTATTTTTTGTAAGTTGTGTGAGGGTAATCCACTAAAGATCTCAAACAGTCTAAGAGGATTCAACAATATCAATCAATGTAGGCATAAAAAAGATATAACGGAAAACACTTTATGTTGCCACGTTATGTTTTCAGAAATTGTAAATAATGAAAAAATTTGTAGGCAATCCTAATGTGCTTAACATTTTCCTTGCCATAAAAAATGAGTCTTATTATTGAAGGAGTTAGGCTGCCAATTTCCATCAAACACCTGCAAGATCCCACCTAGATATGTATTCCGAAATTCATGTAAGCTATGTTCTTCAAACTAGCAATATTATATAGGATATCACTGAAACAAAAGATTGGACCCTGAAGCAGCAATTTTGAGAAATCACTAATTTTAAGATTTATCTTTATTTTCACTCACTCCACACGGTAGAGTTAAATCTAACTAATGCAAAGTAGTAATCTTGGATGAGGAATGCAAAGTTTTGCATCCAAAATGAAGACTGAACAAATATTCTATCTGTCATCATATCATAAATAATACCAAACCCAATTCAAAAAATTGCAATTCCATTAACATCATATATCCACTAAAAGAGAAATTTTTCAAGAAGTCCAAAAAGTACATCTTTTTTCCTCAACCCCTTCGCAACATCATACTATGAAACAAAAAGGAAGGGGAACGAACCTTGATTCAGAAATAAACTCCAAAGCATGCAACACCAAATTGTACAGGTACTCAACCTTACGACTATAAACTTGTACCGAACCTTGAAGCAATAAAGCAGCTGCAATTTCCCCAGAAAACAATAGTCGATAATTCAAATAACCCAAAACAAAAGGGAGACGAATATTAAAACTTGAAACAAAAAAAAAAAAGAAAATTACCTTCAGCGAAATTTACAGAGAAATGAGAATCATCTCCAGAAGAAATTTCACCAGAACAAATCTTCAAAAGATAATCTTCGAGGCTATTGACAAGATCGACACCCCAATTAGACTCAAGGTCTCTCAGCGGTTGAACAGTGTGAATTTTGCTGCTGCTATTCTCGTTATCCATCTTTTTACTAAAAGAATGACATTGCTATCAAAAATTTACTACCATTGCTATCAAAACTATAGAAAAAAGTGGTGGGATTTGGGTAAAATGTAGAAGTAAGAAGTTAGAACCCTAAAAAATTGAATTAGGGTTTAAGGGTTTGGAGATTCGAATAGAATTTCGTGATAAATTGTTGTTGTTCCGTCGAACTGAATGAAATTTGTGGAAAAAAGTGGCAAAATCCTGGCAGTGAGAAGAGATTTGGTTGAAATTTGGAGCTGTAGCAAAGATGGATACGGGAGGACGTTCAAAATTTTTAATGACCGTTTTCCCGCCTGCTCTTCCAAATACGAAATATACTCCTAAAATAGGAAATTAGGAATGCAGGATAAATAAATGGATAATGAACAATTTTATTTGTTTTTATTTTTTATGAATTGGAATTATCATCATTATCAGAATTTCGATCCCGATCAATAATTCTACGACCCTACGATCTAAAATTAGGCAAGGGATCCGGATCGTAGGTAGGAACTTATTGTTGGTAGAATCTTACGATCCTACATGGCTCCAGAATTTAAGTAGTAGGATCATAACACAATTCTACGATCCTACAATCTTATGATCCGATCCTACAAGGGTAATTTCAATTATAGGAAAATTTTATATCATCTAGAATTTACTTATGTATATATATGTATATATCTAAACAATTATATCAATATAAATAAAATCCAAGTTTTTCTTGATTCGCATTTTAAATATGATTATTAAAGTTATTTTTTTACAAAACTTAATAGTTGAAGTCAAATAAGTGTTGATTTAAACCTTAAAACTTAAAAAAGAACAAATACAATTGAAAATGAGTTATCTAAAGCATATTAATGCATGTTTGTAGGATCACACGATCCTATGATCCAATTCTACCGATTTCGATCCTACTGGTGCACGCGGAACCGTAGGTCGTTGATCGTTTAACTAGGTCCGGTCTACACAATTAATTTCGTTCTCCTTAAATAACCCTAATGACTAGCATTAGTGGTAAGTAAGGGGTCGATCCACAGGGAAACGCTTTGGTCAAAAAGAGTTTAAATGACAAGAAGGATTATGGTTTTTAAGTTTTTATAATGACAACAAATTTCAAATTTCAAGTTTAACAATAGATAAAAAGGCTCGAGTTTGGGGATTTTAGCTTCTTAGTTTGCTAAAGGGATGGGTTGAAAATATGTTTTTAACATTGTATGATAAGAAAAGTCTTTCTAATTTAGTTCCTCAACTTTTGGGCATAGGAACTATATAGCTACTAATATGGTTTTGGAGATTCAGCTTCTGGGCGTATAACTCGACCATACTAACAACTTCTTAATACATGCTCATGACCCCCAATTTATGTTAAAACAAGAAAGACTAACACAAGATGGGCATGGTTCATCATCCTAAAGACGGGTTAGGCCTCAAAGGAATCCTAATAAAGTTAGCTTCTGAGCTACTCATTACTAGCATGAATCCATACTTCCCAAGCATTCAAACATTCAGCAACATAAATTGTCCATGGATGGAGATCGAAATGGACTTTCGATTCCTTACCATGGAACTCACATATTCTTTCATATACATATTCATGATCAACCCATTACCCCACAAGCAAAATAATTAGCTAACTACATCCCCAAACTCTAGAAAGAAGACTACTCACTCATGTTGGTAATTAACATAAACACATAAAATATCATATCATTCATAATGCAACAACAACAAAGAAGAAAATTAAGTTAAAGAGACTTACTACCCTCAACTATGGAGGGGGATGATAATAACAAGTAATGATCTAGAGCTTTCAATATTCAAGCCACAAAATACTTTATACCAAGTACTAACTCAACCCAAAAATTCTGGAAAATACTTTGATTAAATACCAAAGGAAAGTTACTACAACTACTAGTGTTTAGCTACAATATTACAACCCAAATGTTTGATTAAAGTACCAAAGGAAAGTGTTTTAATGGATAACTACTACAAATTTCTGGACTAAAGAAGTGTTTAAGCATACAATACATAGTTAAGCATACAAATTTCTGGACTAAAGAAGTGTTTTATTGGGGCTGAATGGGTGTCACTTCCCTTGAGAACTTGGGGTATTTATAGGCAATTTCAAGTGCTCATCCACTTGCTTTCATGATGATTGTAGAGATGATCCAACAAGCAACCTTCTCCATCATTAGAACCAGATGCACAAGAGTAGGAGGTCTGAAGCACGCAAGGGGAAAGATTGGAGGAAGCATGAGGCAAGAAATCACGGGTCAAAAAGAAACAGTGATCTGCAGACCTGAAACAGTCGGGTCGACTGGTCCTGGTCGACCAGTCGACTGGTTTGTACCTGATGCGCACTGCGTCTTTGAAATGCTATAACTTGGTCGTTTCGTATCGGATTTGGGCATGTGACCAGTCGTTTCGAAGCTAACGGACCCAAGTTTAATCTCCATTAAAAATATCTATCAAATTCCAAGTGTGTTTAAAGATATGATCATTATAAGTGGACCCTTTTGCATTTGATGATCGAAAAATGTAGCATTTCTTTGGTTGGCCTTCTTTTAATTAATGTGACTTCCCTTTAGTCACTAACTTAGTTCATAAGGTCACCAAGCCTCCGAGTGTAAGACGATAAATATAATTAGTGCTTGAGATGGCTCGAAAACCTGCAAAAATTGACAAAACAACAAACACCACACCAAAAGAGTAATATCCTCGAAAATAAGCATAAATTGACTAAATCAGAAGAATGGCATAATATGAGTGAAAATTAGGAATAAAATGTACATAAATCATACGTATCACCTACCCCTTCAACGATCCTACATAGAATCTCGATCCTAACAACATTGATCGTATCTAATACATTATCTTCGTAGCGTATATAATTAAAGTCTCAGAAGAGATAGATAATGGTAAACGTTACACTGAATAAAGGAGGTTGTAGCCAGTGAGACCCTAGACTTAACAAAAACTCTAATCATGCAAGACAAGACAAATATAAATGTATAACAAACATATAGGTTCGAACCACAATAAACATGAGTACATGACAAAGAAAACTATACATAGTCTAGAACATGGATGTAGCGTTTCCAACCAGTTTTGTCCACAAATGAGTTATCAAATAAGTGCAACTCGCTCATGTCAATCTTAATTTCCTCTTTCCACGTTTTTTAGGCTTATTACGATTTCTCTTTCCATCAGTTATAATGTTTTCTACCCTTCTCACTAGTCGTTTTAAGTTTTCCTTTGCACATGTCTAAACTAACCGTCTTATTCTAGTTTAATGCTTATTTGCATAAATGGACTCAACCGATAGAATTCCTCTTAAACACTGTTTCCTAATCTTGTTGATATTGATGTGTCCACACATCCTCTTAGCATCATCATATTTGATAGATACTTTCATCTTATGCTCGTATATCTTCTTAATTAGCCATTACTCCATGTCATACAATAAGGCGAGTCGGACAACAGATCAATAAAATCTACTTTTTAATCTACTTAGGAATCTCTTAACACACAAATAATTGAACCAACTTAAATTTGGTGCATAACATCTTAATTAATTCTTAATGTTCTCGTACTTCAACAAAACTTATTTGTCCTGATTTTTAATGTACTTAAGTGCTTCAATGTCCTTCCTCCTCCTTAATCTAGCCTTTGTAAGCTGATATATAGACTACTCCCTTTCAATTAGAACCAATTAAATAATACATCTTCACCTCTAATAACTAATGATAATGTCCAACATCAATCACCGTATAGGTGATGCAAATATAACTCAGTTCTTTAAGGTTGTGTTTGAGAACTAATATTTCATTTCAAATTAATGATTTCAATTGAAGGGAATATGGTCATGAAATCAACGAAAACGTAATTATAAAGAAGCCAATTGTATGTTTGGAAATGATCATTTCATTTGTAAATCTGGATTTGACTTAAATTTAGTGTTTGACAAATAATAAGAATTTAAATTTGGATTTGAGTCAAATCCACAAATGTTAAAAAAGTAGTAATTAAAATGAGGATTTGAGAATAACACCCCAATTCTTGTCATTCTCAAATTCTTCATTATGATTTCTTAATTGAAATCCATAATTTGAAATGAAATTCTTGTTTCCAAACATATCCTAAAAGTTTTCGACGTCAACAAACAACAAGAACATTTCGCTACTTCAAGGGAAGATGTCCTTTATTTTTTGAAAAAAAACATTATAATTTGAGACTTAAAAGCTGAGAAATTGTGAAAATCATTAAGAATCTTGATTCAAAATAATTCTTTTGATTTAATAGTTTCAGAAATTATTAATATAATAATTTGGACCACATACCTCACGATTGATTTATATACTACTTTGACCACTAAATTTAACTTAATTTTGTGATATTTATTTAGCCTTTTTATATTATATATTTTCAAGAGGAAAAGGAAATAGTCAATAATAAATTAAACTTTGCTTAATTAGCTAAAAATAAGCCAACCTATTATTTATTTTTTAATAAACCCACCTATTAGATTTATTTACTAAAATTGAACCCATCTATTGTTTATAAGCATGCTTCTCTATCATCAAGCAATTAGAAACAAACATTAGTTGGATTTATTTTCAACAATTATATCAAATAGGGGTTTATTTAAAAATAGTCAATAGTTGAGTTTATTTTCAGCAGATCGAGCAAACATTGGTTTATTTTTGACAGTTTTCCCTATTTTCAATTAGCAAGAAGGCTGAATACACAAAAGGTTAAGTGTTTGGAGTGGAGCGAAAACGCGTTGTAATAACATGGTATATTTCATGAAACTTTATATTACAAGTCAATTTCATTACCATATTTTAAATAGGCCGTAAATACACCGATCTTTTCGGTGATTCTATTATAAGAACAACAAACCTCAATAGTTTTATGCCCGAATAATAACTGCTGATATCATGGCAAACCATATATAGCTAATTTGATAATCAAGGTTCGGTCGATCGAGAATCCTGGACTAACAATTCAAGATCCACACATGCAACAAATGTTATACAAATACATCAATGCTGTAATATACAAGGTTTATATATTTATTTGGATACAAGGGAACAGTCACAGATCCATGCTTCCTATCTCCCTCATTTTGGAGACTTGAATGCGCTAGCGAGGACTAGATGACATACTGCATTCTGAAGCATCAAAGCATAGATAGCCTACCTGAACTTACAAATGCGTACACAGAAATGATCATCTTGTATGCAACAGGAGTAGCTCCGGTTTTTCAACAAATGATTTCCACTCGTTGCAAAATTTTGCGACTGTTGCTCCGTCTAATACCCTATGATCAGCACCGATATTTACCTGAGAAATGTTCAAGAATATCAGAAATCCCAGAAGAATTGCAAGCTGTTATGAAAATTGATTATGTTGATCATTGAACCTTCCATTTAGCATAAATTGTTGAATGTGCCTAGTACAACCTAAGAGTAGATAGAAGATTACTAGCAATTTCAAAGGGCATACAAGATGTGAGAATCTAACACACGGGTCATTTCTAAAGTTCAGCATCTAAATTACACATACCCTACGCCATTGAACCTCTACCTTGGTTCTTCGGGTTTATAGGTTTTTTTCTCATAATACTTTTCTAGACATTGAAAGAAAATTCTTTCCAACAGCATATTATAGCAGGTATCTTGATTCCCCAAACTGGGAAAATTTTTCAGAAATGAGCCAGCAGTCTCGCACCCCTAATAAATATGATGAAGAATTATGACTTCAAACAATTAGAAATCAGTATTAAGTTACAAGAGACATCGGAATTCTGAATAATAAACCTGTTGTTTATGTTAGTGAGACATTCAGATGGATAAGACTTATGAGTGTCGGATGTGGGGTACACAACCCAAACCCAAGTGTTCAGACATGTCAAAGCTAAATTGTCCTGAAATTGGACATAGTTGTGTAGACACGGCATTCACAACAATACAACATGGCATTTGGAAATTAGTTTTTTTATAAGGTCTTTTGGTTGAATTTTGGTATTTGGCTTTTTTGTTGGTAAAACAGCAAAAAAAGGTATATTTGGTAAATAACTGTAAATTAGCTACAAAAGTTAGCTATTAAGCCAAAACCAAAAGACTACTCATAGTAGCTTATTTATAGGCTTTTGGCTTTTAAGCCTTAATCAGCCAACGGCCACCAAATAATTTTTATCAAACATCTCCTTAACAGTCGGCTTAAACAACTAACTTAAACAACCAGCTTAAACAGCTTTATTAGCCAATACTTATAGCTAGCCAACATTTTCAGGCTTTCATACAACAACCATTTGCCAAACATTCCCATAATCTTGATATGGTTGACTGTTTTATGAAATGTTCACATATAAAGAATTGTGTACACATTTCAACATAACTTCTACGCTAGTTTAGTCAAAATTTCACCACAGGTCCATTTGTGAGCAGTGAGCATAAATCAGTTATCACATATTGTTTTCGTTTTGGTATTTGCATTTTTTCGATCTAAGAATATGTTTGCATTTTTTCAAAAAGAAGGGAAAGAAGAAAACAGGAATTTGTAAAATATACTTACATTCATAACTGGCATGGGATACACAGTCCCATCATCAGCAATATGTGGAACTTTCTGAATTTTACCAATTGCAATTATTGCAACTTCAGGCAAATTGATTAGTGGAGAACCAAACTTTCCACCAATCGTACCAATGTTACTGAGAGTTATCGTTCCACCAGAGATATCATCTTGACTAAGCTTGTTCTCAATCGCCAATTGTTGTAGCCTTGAAATTTCCATGGTTATCTACAGAAGACAAAGTCAACACCTTAAAATTTTAATACAAAAATAAACTACAACCGTTTTTGTTAGTTGAAATTCCTGAAACACTTTGCTTTTTGGGTCATTTTGAATTAGTTGAAACAAGCCTTTGATGGCATGTGATTTTTTACTGTATATCTCTCCTCAACACACTAGCCCATTTTCCTCTACTCTATCCCTCCCTGGCTCTCCCCCCACTCTCTATCACTCTTATCACATGATTTTTCTTAAACACTGTGCAATACCCTTCTGTTTGAACTTTCAACTAGAAATCAGAGCGTACATAAAAATCACGCAATTGACACCTTATAAACTAGTTTCCAAAATAACAAGAAAGAATTCAGGATTTATGCATATAAATAATAATAAATCAATGCCAAAGCCTTAATTCCGACATTATGAGGTTGGCTACATTGATTCATTGAACCATAATAGCACTTATATATCAAGTTTAATGCCTTGTTATGAATGACAGCAGAAAAAACGTGCTACTTATGATGAAGCTTCAAAGGTGAAGGATCAACAGCCTCACTAATGGAAACTGAACAATTTAACATCAAGGGAGGCACTGGTCCATTCAAATTGCAGGTATAAGTTCCACACAAATAGGTGAGTTTAGAATGAAAGAAGAGTTTCACGAAGCCTAAGAAAACTCTTTTAAAAGTTGCATCTACTGACTTAGTTATTGAAGAATGAGACCATTCATCTATGTTTCCCAAACACTACACATGTTAATTGAAGACCATCCCTCCAGTGTTAGAGAGATTTGTAGGGAATAAGGAGATCCATCTTCCCCCTCCTTTTCTTTTTTGTTCATTCCCCTTGCTCTCCTTTATATATTCCAATCCAAACAAGATGTCGACTTGACATGGGCACATCTCTATCTCAGGGCACAAAAGTTTGGATTTCCTTCATGGAATTTATGAAACATATTTATGATGCAAATAACCTGTCGTGTTCCATGAACTTGAAATTACATACACATTACATATACACTGTACAAAGTAATGCACATTTAAGTATTACTCCTCCATCTCAAACTCTCAATCATTTTCCCCCAATTGCTTTTGGCACGAAGAATAAGAAGTTGTGCGGTGTTTAGAAATAAAAGACATAATAGAGTAAAAGTAGTAGAGTTATATATAAAAAAAATTGAATACAGATTCAATGGGAAGGACTATAATGAAAAATTGGGCAAACAAAGTGGACATAGGACTTAGAAGTTAGGAGTACATGGTAACAAAATGATTCCTTGTCAAAATCTTTTTTCATTTCCATCGGCGAGGGTCTCCTCTTTCCCCTTCACCTAGTTTTCTCTTACCAGGAAATGTGGTTCAAGAAGATTGAAGCAGCAAGTAAAAATCGAAGTATTGAACTATTGAGTGATGGGGCTGGACAAAGGGGCAGAAAAAGAAGACACTTACCTCCAATATAGAAAGAGATTGGGTATTCTTGATATTTGGTACAACTAAACCAGAGGGAGTGGCCATGGCAATTCCAATATTATGAGAGCCTGTACAATAAAATTAATAATAACAATTGATCAATATGGAAGTCTATATATTACTTTGCAATCACAAAATACATGTAATTGATGTAAGATATAGTGAAAAATCGAAACATAAAAAAGCATAGGCATGTATCTACTCCACCCTTTACTAAGTTGCAAAAATCTGGTGGAACAGCTCATGCTCAACTCAGCATTCCTTGGCAGTTATTACGGAAGTCATAGTGCAAAAACAAGGCTACATCACTCTATCGCGCATATTTTTCTGTACTGAACTAATTGTTAATGAATTATTTTAACTAAACTGAGCTTATTTTAACTAAACTGAAATATTTTTTATTCGATAGATTGTTTCTAGTTGAAGAGAACAGTGGCCATTGTTTGTTACGCTTATCGTTTCCATTTTCAGGCATGTGAGGGTCATCTTCACACATGATTGTATGCTTAGATACTTTCTATAAACCTCACACTGTTTCCTACAATGAATTTTTATCCCAAACAAGTTGAGCTAGTGTCATAATTGAAAAACAATGATGAAAGCTGCTTAAAGGAAAATTTTGGTGGTTTTGTACAAACCTTTGAGAATGATCTCATTCCTATCCTCATTGAAGCAACTATTTAGAAGGGGGTATTTGCTCAATGCCTTCGATAGTGATTTAACCAAAAAAGGAAGAAAAGTGTGCTTTATACTTGGATCGAGGTTTTCTTTCTGAAAAGCTGCTTTGAGTTTTACAAGTGCCCCACATTGAATCTCTTCAACATAATGGAAATGTGGAACTCTCGCAGCCATTGTCATGGACTTGACCATTGCACGCTGGTAACCCCTGAAGCACCATCAGTTCGAATTCATCAAATACAAGAGCAAAGACTTCAGAAATGACATATACTAAGCAAGCAAATACTCCTTATAAACAGAGATTTCTTGATTTAGCCGTCAATAAAAAATGCAAGATAGAATTTACGAGAAGTAGAAAAGATCAAACAATATTACATAAGCTTTGCTCAGGAAAACAGAAAGAACATCTCAAACATTACAGAGCAGCTACAAAAACAACAGATTATTGAGTCATTTGCTGTCATACAGTAGAGTACTACAAAGGAATAGCAAACTAGCAGAGAGCATAGATATAGATTATCAAGTCTTTTGTCCCCATATAATATAGAGTACTACAAAACACTAATATAAATCCCGTTCACATTGAACAAATGGCAGGAATTGGAAAATTTACATAAATATAAGAGTTTATGCATGCTTTCATAAAATCCTCTCTTCACAGAGGAACAGCAAAGCAGTAGTGGAAATAGATATCACGAAAGTTGGAAGGATTCCGATTTTGACGTAGAGGAACAAAACAAAAATTGTCTTTCACTTTCAGAATCACACTTCACATAGCTGAATCATAAGTAGAATTCAGACTGTACAGCAGTTACATAAATCTTAGTAGGATATAAAATAACATTTTTACTAGGCAAAGTAACTCGACTACATGATGAGCTGACTGTGACAAGACAAGTATCAGAAAAGGAACACCATTTATTGTATAACAAAAGAATACGATTGAATCTGAATAAGAAAAGAGGATATAATATAAGACCGACAAATTTCCATGAAGTGTTCAAGTGGGAGGGGTACTTTGAGTAGATCATTTTGTTTTTGGAATCTACTGTAGGAGAAGCATTTGTCAGTTGTGAACTCAATTAGAGGGCAATATAGGAAAGAAAACAGAAAACTGTATAATAGAGAAGGAAAAGTAGAGAGGTTTATGAAAAAATTTGAGAAGTATGTTTGTTTGGTTTGTTACTTTAAAGTCACAAATATTACAAAGAGGATGAAAGAGAATCGTTTAAGATGGTATGAGCTGGTGAACTGGTAACAAAGATAGAAAGTTGAAGCTTGGGTTATTTAAAAAGAGGGCGAGGAAGACCGAAGACGACCTGAAAGATTCAGATTTACAGTTTGAGATGGTAGAAATCAAAATGAACGGAGAAGAACTGCACCATGTTTGACATGGCGCAGTTTTTTAACACTTCGGCATGAGTGCACACGCTAGAATATGGCTAAGGACAAGGAGATCAATACAAGTTACAAAAGAGGACAAATAATAGCTTATAATTAGAAGTAATTAGATTGTTCTTGTATTTGTAAAAATAGGCATGTGAGTTTTTAATTAGTCACATGACTATTTGTGTTTTTAAAAGCCATGTGCTAGGCATGTGCTTCTTTTGTCTTGTGCCTATATAAAGGGCCATTTACTCATTGTAATATTTAGATTTTAATGATGAAACAAAACCCATGTTTTAGAGAGAATTTCTCTTTGAAATGAACGTGTGAGTGAAGCACTTTTCCTTGTCCATCCAAATTGTGAGTGAAGCAAATTGGGGAAGATAAGAAACCTAAACAAATCAAGGGAGTGAACCAAGATTTGATTAGGAGGATAGGAGCTTGTTTTAGTGAGTGAAGCCAACAAGATCACATCCAAGATTAGAGAAATCTAATCATATCCATTGTTCTTTGTAGTTGTCCTTTAAGGGCCTTTGTATTTCCGCAAACGACCCAATTTGGCCTCTTCATTGGGTCCATATCATTGGGTCCATAATTGGTGCAAGAACTCATCTGGACAACCACTGGATAAGATGTATTGGTTCATAGAGCCGACCCCAATCTTTTGGAATTAAGACTTTGGCATTTTTGTTGTATTTTTGTGACTTCTGGGGTAAGCTTGGTTATTACCAATGAGGCAATAGATGTCTATCTCTGTCAGGTAGTCTCCTTATAGCTATGTATGTTAATATGATAAAGATCCCACAGTTAGCCATTCACACCATGCACAAATCATAAGAAACCCTAGCATGGACTGAAAACATTTATAATTTTCTTACTGAAATGTAGTTGAAAGCGTACACATGAAATCAATGAGGATATATAGCATATGCAATTCAAATAAGAAATACAATTGACAACTTCATTAAATTGTTATTTTATTACATACTGATGATAACACTGGACCCTGGCCATATAAAGAAGTTGAGAGCATTAGCCATCACTCTAAATCCTAAGCTAGTATTGAGTTGGGCCTTGCGGCGCTTTGGGAAATCAAGGGACAAAGTTTGCTTCTAGAAATCAACTAATATTTCCCAAAGTACATAACATGATTTGCACAGCTACACAAATATAATTGTTGATTTGCAAACCTAAGGATTTAGAGTTGATTTCTAGAAGCTATATAATTGTTGATTTACTTTAAAGCAATCAACTAGAAATCAACTCACAGCTACACAAATATAATTGTTTTATGCAAACCTAAAGTTGAATGTTCAGAAAAGAAAGGTATTGAACATCATTGCATTATCTTGCACAATAACAGTAACAACATTGCAGTAGCCCAATGACATTAGGTGGGTCCCACTTCACCAAGGTAAGAGGAATGGGGGATTTGTTGGATGTGTGAACATTACCTTTGTACAAGTAGTAGCAAAGAGGCTATTTAATTGACAAAAAGGGGGATTGCACAATGCAGAAAATTCATAAGAGATATACTATCCAGCAGAGACAAAAACCAGTATGCATATGGGAGGAGAAAGATACTACACAACTTGTAAAAGGCATACAACTTACGAGTTTCCAGGTATTTCATATATAGCATATTGATTATTACCTAAGTTGTAAAGTCGTATCTTCGTAAAGTGAATGTTTAGACACTGATATATCAGAGCAATCAGGCAAAGAACATGGTTCAGTACTCCTGACATAACTAAGAATGTCTTCTTTCAAAATCCTTCCATCAATACCACTTCCTTTGATATCATTGACGTTGATTCCATGCTGCTTGGCAAGGTTACGAACAGCGGGTGTACACAATATGCCACTTGATTTATTTTCATTGGCAACTGAAGCTTGACTACATGAATTAACTTCTTCGATGGAACCAACTGACTTGGGTTCAGAGAAACCATCATTTACAGGAGGAGTGAATTCTTCGACAGCCATTTTTAGAAGTGTTTCTCCAACCTGCTTATCAAAACCAACTGTCAAGAAGGGGGCTAATTGGAAGCGTTAAAACTGGAGAAGAAGAAGGAAAATAAAAACTACAGCATCTTCTTATTATGTAAAAGTGCATTTGTTCTGGACTCTTTTAGCCAAGACTAATGCTCAGAATTTCCTAGATACTGATCCAGGTACTCAAGAAACGCAAAACCAGACAGGATGGAAAATAAATCAACTTCATGCAACAAGAAAATTTCTCTATGCTATTTATACTCCCTTCATTTTATATTAAAATTTCTAGTTGATTTGCACATGGTTATTAACAAGAGAGGTACCAAATACCAAGAAAATGAAAATTCTCATTAAAGATGAGGTGAAAGATACAGTAAAGCATAAGGACCCATGTGCCAAAGAAGTACATAACATGATTGACAAAACCAAAACTGCAAGTGTAAGATATTAGGAGTATATCAAATGAAGTGAACACAAATGTAAACTCTGAATACACCATGAATGCTTTGTAAACATTTATAATTTATTTATGCAGCAGATTCTTATTCACTTAAGAATACAAATGTGACTCTTATGAGAAGCCTATATTAGAGTATTGTCTAGAATTGAAAATGTAAGTCTACAACATCAGTAATCAAAAATTGAATGAATTGCAATCTAGAAAACCAAACTCTTGGATTACAAAAAAGGAATAGTAAGGCCTAAACCACCCAACTGAATGTGCAAGCACAAAGGGACAGAGCAAAAACCCTTAAGAGATGAAGTAAAGAGTTTGGAGTACCATAATACAGTTCATGATAGTCCAACATTTCTATATGAGCTGAACTGGACCTTCTCTAACAATAAGTAATGCACCACTATGTCACTTCAGGTACTAGTATAGGACTCTGATATGTGCCCAAAACCAAGTGTCAGAATGCTAGGACTTTGGCCTAGAAAGAAGCATCGAGTGCCATATACCCATATGGCAGCATTGACGATCAAATACAGGTACTTGAGGTGAAACAAAGGATTTGACAAAATGGATTCTCAATACTCAGATGAACGAACAGAGATCTGCTCACTACATGATCTATTTTTTGTTATCTTTCAAAAGTTATTCTTC
This sequence comes from Amaranthus cruentus, assembly GCA_019425755.1. Taxonomy (NCBI): domain Eukaryota; kingdom Viridiplantae; phylum Streptophyta; class Magnoliopsida; order Caryophyllales; family Amaranthaceae; genus Amaranthus; species Amaranthus cruentus. Next base: position 21,544,229 of record CM033454.1, read on the forward strand.
TTATATTTCCAACGTGTGGTAAACTATAAAAGCTACAGGCTGCTTGTTGATAATGCAGTCTTAACATCCATTTTAATGTCGTTTTGCTAGCATAGCCATATTATACATGAATAACACATACCTTCACTATGTCTCCTGGAGTATGAAGGATATGTGAAATCTTTCCTCTATATCGGCTTGTAATTTCTATGGTAGCTTTGTCACTCTGGACTTCACAAAGTGGTTGAAATTCTTCAACTTGGTCACCCTGCAAAAATGGTTAATCAGCAGTGTATTGCCGTCTCAAAAAATATACTACATCTCAATTTGTGGGAGGGTTGGGGAAGTCAGACGTAACCAAGAGATAACAAAGTTGTTTGCGATTGACCCTTGGTAGCAAGCATCTCACATATCAATATAATCCATTATAATCAAAAACCACAGACATCTAGGTGGGAGAGCTAATGCAGCATTGTAGAGTAAAACGGCTAAGCCCCACTCAGTTATTTCCAAGATTGGCAACTGTACACCAAGACACCTATGTAAATGCATAAAAACAAACTTGCACGACCATACATGTTACGTTGGAAGGTAGTTGGCTAGAGTTAATTACAGGAAAAAAAAGACGTCTAAACAAGACAATCATACTAAATCTAGAAGCAAAAAGCTCTGCAACATGAAAAAATTATACTAAACAAGACAAGGATCAATGATTTGGTTTGAAAAAATAGAAAAACTAAATCTAGAAGCAAAAAACTCTGCAAAAAGATTATAATAACAACATATTCAAAGATTACTCAAGCATACTGTTAAGTACTTTGACTCTAGTCCAGAGGCATTCAATGAACCCCCAGCTTCATTTTTCTTCCAAGAATATCATTATACTCAAAGGCATTTCACCTTTCTCATTATATTTGTAGTCTATATGTTTTCGTTTCTCAATTACAAAGTGAATTTCCCCATTTACGCTCTTAATTATTTCTTTATTATGTTTTTCCTGCTAATGTGTAAAACTAATTGAGTTTACTCACCTCCTGGACAAACCATTTTAAAAGCTCACATTCAGCAATACCTTCACCTGTTTGTGCCAGAGGTACATCAACCAAACCACCCAACATCGGGTCAACCGCAGCATGAGTTGTGAAGTAAGAAGCATTGATGAAATAGTGGAGACTCAACTACAATTCACAAGAAAAAAAGAAAATATCATAAGGAGGTACATTGCCTAGAGAAAAAACAGAGAAACATATAAAGATCTAGATCAACTTATAGCATAACTAGTCTCATACTATGTAAATCTAGATCAACTTATAGCATAACTAGTCTCATACTATGTAAAATTGAGCATATTATTGTAAGATGATTGGTCCAGACTCCAGGCATTGACTCCAGCAAATGAGTACCTATGCACTGTATTTCTACCCTCCTCTCAAGTCACACCACCATCCCCTTCTCCAATACTCAAAAGACGAAGGAAGAAGCTGGAAAGTCAAAACCTGGTTCAATAGAACAAAACACCGGTTTCTAATTTCATCAACTAGCAGATTCCTATCATCTTTCACTAGTAAATTGTAATTTATCTATTTGGCTCTATAAATTATATTTCATGATTTATTCTAAGCATCTTAATTTTCTCAGCATCTAGGAAAGTAAGGTACTCCCTACAGTTGTTAAGGTTCTCCCCTTACCCCTAAAAATATTCTAATAAATCTAGAGCTGCTGGAGATAGCACCTCAAACCACGTCGCCTTATATGCACCCATACACAGAATCTTGTCAATTATCAAAGACCCAGAGGAAATCTTGTATGGTACTAGCACACTATGTAGACCAGTTTAACAGTATAAAAATCCAGCTTCACATTAAGAAATTGAGATATACAATATAAGTATATTACAATTGCTATTTGCATGTGAAATTAACTGCTTGAGAATTTTCATATAAAATCAATCAAGAAAAAGTATCACCTGATCCTAAGTGTCTGCCTCAACAAGCCATCAAATCAATCACAACAAAGAACAGCTTAAAAGTGGGTAAACCAGAAAATCAGCATGAACAAGACTGAATTAACTTGAGAACATGTTGATTCGGCACAAAAAATTACAACAGAGTTCATTTATCTAAATGTTTTTTTCCATTTCTTTCGAGGCATAACAGTTCCATGCTAATAAGACTTAGAATAGGTTGCCGATTACCCTTGTATCCGCATACTGAGAGGGTTACTGGTCATTCAAAACCATAAAGGTTGAAAAAAATGCAGCAACACTAAGCTTTGGCAAACTACTTCAATAACTTTTAATCACGCTTCTGAAGAAGACAGTGATTAAAAAAACAAAAAAAACTCAAAATCATTCATATCCTTTGGTTGCCATTGAAATAAAAATCCAGTGGGAATTAATAATTCATTGGATGTTACCTCCCTTGCAAATCCGCTTTATTGTTTTGTTAACTATGGAAATCAAAACTGACACATAAATTTATAAATTCCAAGGGGAGAAGATTATTAAATTCTACATTTCATAAGAGTTTCCATTTACAGTGAAATTCTAATTCTCATGTTCTTTCAACATTTTGTCAACTAACGGAACCTCATTCCAACCAAACAACCTCAATTGCAGTTAAAATAATCATGTTACATTAGAAAACAGTAAGTAACCAAAAGAATGTAAGGTTAACAATTATACATAAACAAATCAATCAATCTAAAAAAACAAATTGATCAAAGAAGTCGAAACTAACGTAATTATTTGTAGTGATTACTAGAGACAATGCGGAACGACAAGGAAACCCTAAAACCCGACGGCGATTCTCAGAAACAACCGGAGAAGACGCCGGACATCGAGAAGAGTAAGTACAAATCCATCGAAGACTAGAATTGTGAGGAAACTTCCGCCATAGCTGTCGAACTAAGGTCATTGTCTCAAATTAGGGAAATCGTAGAAAAGCTTCCAACTAAAAAATGGTGTAAAAATGTAGTTGGCATTAATCAATGATACGTAATTAAATTATATAGTCGTGTAAATTGAAGTTTGAACAAGATCAGATCGATGATTCAGTAAAACAATACTTAAATTGTGCATGATTTTGATGAAGATCGTGTTTATTTTTTTTTATCATAGTCCTCCCCTTTACTACGTGTATACGTTATTGTTGAGTGGATTCCTGTGTGTTTCGTGTATATCTTTAAATTTGTTTGTCAAGTCCTCTTTTGAGAGACTGTTTTTTATAAAAACGATTCTCAATAGTGCGGCTTATATTTATATTTAAAGTTGTAATAATATATTATATATATTTAGAATTGGACTGGGCTTTTGAGAGCCGTCTTTACAAAAGACGGTCTCAAGTAGAGGTGTTCAACGGGGTGGGTCGACCCAAGGGTCAAGGGTCGGATCATATTTTAACGGGTCATTAGCGGGTCGGGTCAATAACGGGGCGGGTCATTAGTGAGCCTTGGTGTAAAGGGTCGGGCCGGGTCGGGTCGGATAATTATAAGAATTAATTACGGAAAAAAATTTGCCACTTTTTTTTATATTTTTAAATGATATTATTATAAACATAAGTAGATCGACCCAACGGGTCATAAAATATAATAAAAAAATTATTTTTATTAACTTTTAAAAAATGGGTCAAAGTGGGTCGAATTTAAACGGGCTTGACCCGCCCCGCCCCGTTTAATATTTGACATGACCTGCCCCAACGCCCCGTTGAACACCTCTAATCTCAAGTAAGAATTTGTATTTGTTAAATTATATTCTCTCGGTTCGTCCACCTAAATGAGTTTGAATCAAAGTTAAAATAATATTTTTTTTAAAGAATGCATGTGAAATTGGAAAAATGTGATATTCTATTATGTGATAAATTATACTCTAGGAAAAATTATTGTAAAAATATATTCAAAAATAAATAAAAATTATTGTAAAAATTTGATATTTTTTGAATTTTATATGATAACATAATTTTTGATTAACTCTTAATAATATGAACTTTTAGGCATTTTTTCATGTATTTAATTTTACCTGTTACTTGTGAAATAGATGATATCTACTAATATATATAAATTAATTTAAATCAAGAAAAGATAAACGTGTGGAGTATAGATGGTGTTGGTTTAAATTTGAAATGAATGTGGCGGTGGTTCGAACTTGGGATGGGGTAATTTGAAGTGGGCAGTTACAGAGGTTGTTTGTTGGAGTTGCGTAAGAAGTAGGGAGAGGCCATGTAGAGTGCCGATCAAGGGAGGGTTGGTGCGGTGGTTGGAGGGAAGGGTTTGGTGGTGATGGAGAGTCGAAGGGATGGGGAGTAAAACGATGGTGGGTGTTATAGAAGGTGGCGGTTGGTTGGGAGTGGGTGGGGAATGGTGGCAGTGGTAGTGGCAGTGGCAATGGATGGTTTTGTTTTTATTTTTTTCCTTTTTGTGTAAGTTGACATATAAATTATAATAGTAGGTTTCCAACAAGTTAAGGATGCTAAAGTGAAATGCACATAAAAGAAGATTAAATGAAAGTTCGTATTATTGTAGAAAACGTATTATTTATAGTAATTGTTGATAAATTGTATGAATGGTACTAAAAGAAAGTTTATATGTGTTGATGAGATTATTATTTCTAAATAAAAAAAATAATGCAAAATAGGTGAGATAACTCTAAATGAAAATTGATGTGTCACCCACAATTGGCACAAATATAGAGAAATTGATAAGGATTACTAATTGTATGTGTATGAATAAAAGTGAGAGAAGATATACTTATATGTGAATAAGAATTGAAAAAAGTGGTGGAACATTACCTAAAATAGAAATATTAAAATGTTAAATGGATAAATGAAAATGAAAAAGTGTAGCAATATGTGAAGGAGAGGGAAAGTATTTGTAAATGTGTTTTGTTGACCTAAAAGTTAGAAAATAAAGCTATTTAACTTCTAATAAAAATTGTTCTATGATATAGTTTCACTATAAGACGTGTTCTGTATATGAATAAAATAGTTTAAATATTACAAATTATGAGAATATAAACTTTTTGTTTTGAGACATCTCATTGAGACACACTTTTACTAGAGTTCATGAACTTTTAATAAGTGAAAATCAATCTATATCAGTTAAAAGATATTTGTTATTTATTATATTTTGTTATCTAACTATGCAAAAACTTTGTATAAAAAATATGTTTTTAGAAAACTTCTAATAATAAGGAAGAAACTTTAAACCTCTATGACCCGCTGAATTGACCTAATATTAATGACTTGATTATAAAAATAATGCAAAATAAATAAAAATAACCTAAAATAAAAGTTAAATTCAAGTTAGTGGGTAACTTTAACAAACACAAATTATAACATAGAGGTACATTATGACATCATCCTTTATACTGTACTTCGTCCGTTCCATTTTACTTGCAACACTTATTATTTCTGGAAGTTTTATATTACTTGCAACATTACTATTTTTGGCAAAAATAATCAACTTATTTTATCCTCACTTTATTCCTACCCCACTATCATCATCAATTATACATCATCCCATTCATTATTTAATATACCCACAAGTCACAACCATTGTCTACTTATAATAATTTTTTTTATTTCTATCTCACATATCACCATCAATCATACATTATCCCTATTTTTATCATCCTGATTTGACGGCCCTTAAAAATGTGTCAAATCCAATGGTGCAACTAAAATGGGAAGTAATTCTTTTTATAAGTGTCTAATTGTCTATAATTAGAGGTGTTCATTAGAAGGTAATTATGTAAAAAGAATAATAATCAAATGAAGACAATCTGGAAGATAATAAATTTATAAAGTGGAAGAAGAAGTAGAAATTGAGAAAACAGACATCCTAAAAAGGTATTTATATTTTAAGCGGGTCAGCGGGTACCCGCTTCAATTAATATTTCGGCCTATGACCCGACCCGGTTAAGGCGGGTTGAGTACCCGACTTGTAATTTATGATTTTTTTTAGAAATTGACCCGCCATTTTTATTGCGGGTCGGCGGGTCAACGGGTCGAATCAAGCGGGTCGGTTTTTTTGAACAGCCCTATCTATAATCGATCTTGAACTTGAATATCGCTTCGGCAACATTGGTTTTCATAGAGCAATTAACTTTGTGCCGTCTATATCATACACCAAATCCACCTAAGCCATATACGGTGGTTTCAACAATCAGACTGCCGCTATGCAAATTTGGATACTAGAAATGACATTCCCATATCTACTCCCTCCGTCCCATTTAATTTAATTTGTAATATTTTTTATTTTAGTACGTCTCACTTAATTTGTATCATTTTTATTTTTGGACTATGGCCCACCACATCCTTATAATCCCATTCATATACTCCCTCCGTTCCAGTTTACTAGTCCCATTTGACTAGTCACGGATTTTAAGGTAGTAGTGGGGTCCATGTAAAAGGTGGTAGTTGGGTATTTTAATTGATTAAATTAATTGTAAAAATGGTAGTGGAGTATTAGGAATTGGAAAAGTGGGGGTATTTAGGTAAGAAAAGGATAGCCAAAAAAGAAAATGGGACAAGTAATGTGGAATTGCCAAAAAAGGAAATGGGACAAGTAAACTGGAACGGAGGGAGTATTTTAATTCTCTTTCATTTTCATCCACACAATTCATTCGCTCTCTTTATTTATTACTTCCTCCGTTCCATTTTACTTGCAACACTTACTGTTTTTGGAAATTTCATATTACTTGCAACATTACTATTTTTGGAAAAATAATCTACTTATTTTATCCTCACTTTATTCCTACCCCACTACCACCATCAATCATATATCATCACATTAATTATTTGATATACCCACAAGTCACAACCACTATCTACTTATAATATTTTTTTATTTCTACCCCACATATCACCATCAATCATACACCATCCCTACTTTTACCATACTGATTTGACGGTCCTTAAAAATGATTCTAACCCAATGGTGCAACTAAAATGAAACGAAGAAAGTACCATTATCCATATTTTTCTTAAAAAACAATATTTTTCTCTTTAGAGACACATGGAGTATTTTCAATCCAATTTGCATGTCATATCATGTCATAGATGCCTATTGTCTAATGACAATGACTAGTAAATGATGAAAAAAAAGTCATGATATACTTTCTAGGTTTCATAATACGAAGTACTTGCTATTTTTAAGTATGAAGAATTCCTTTTAACACTTTAAAACTAGTTTGAATCTCGTGTCAAGCACGAAAAATTTTAAAATAATTTCTTAAAAATAAACAAAATTAGTTTACATGTATTAATTTGTTATTTGTTAACTATAATAAATATAGAGAAAATACTATTTGACGTGTAAGAGAAATTAAACGTATCACTTTATATTTTCTTATGCATGTAATATCGAGTATTATAGTAATCACAACTTAATCTTTTGAATATCTACTTCTATGTGTAGTTTTTTTAAATATAATATAAAATACTCCCTCCGTTCCTTTTTGATCTTCCACTTTGGGTTTTTCACAAATATTAAGAAAGAAGGAATCTTTGGTGGTAGTGGGTATTATTTTAATTATATAGTAGTGGGAAGTAATGATTGAATTGGAAGTATGAGAGAAAAAATAATTAAATATTAGTGTAAAGTAATGATTGTATTGGAAGTATGAGAGAGAAAATAATTAAATAGTAGTGTGAAGTAAGAAAAGTGGGGTTTTAAGGGGTAAAAGTGAGATAAAAACTTTCCAAAAATAGAAAGTATTCTAAAGTGGAAGAACTTTTGAAACTACCCGTTATAGTAAGGTGGAAGAACATAAAAGGAACAGAGGGAGTATCTAAATTTTGTAAACTCATGAGTGCTTTTGTGTGTATTTGATGACCTAAGGGAAGATATTTCAAAAATGATATTTTCAATAGATGCAGTAGTGTAGTAAAATTAACCTCAAAAAAAAGAGTAGTGTAGTAAAATTTTGTTGATCGAGTAATCAAATTAAATGTATCAATTGACTATTATAACCTGATCAATTAAATGTATCAATAGACTATTGTAATCTAATTAAATTGAAACTTGCATCAAACGTATTGTCCAATTTTGGCAGGCCATTTGAAACGTTAATTGATCAAAATAATAGGGCATTCAAACTTAATTATTCTACTTACCCAATTTAGCTAAATGAGTATTTTGAAGGGTTAACATGAAAGCGAAATGTGTCTTATTGAATAACGATTTTAGTATATACCATAGATAAACTTAAACGACGAACAGTGTCTGAAAACAAAATATAGCAAGTATTTTAAAACGGGAGAAGTATTCAGTATTTCAGTTAAATAACCTTATTTACTTTTGGGTATAATAATTTAAAGTTGTGTAATACTTCCTCCGTTCCATAATACTCACTACATTTTCCATTTTGGGAAATTTCATATTACTTGCTACATTTCCTTTTCTAGTAAAAAACCAATCATTTAAAGTTATACCTACTCCTATTTTTATCCTACTCTATCTAATTACTCTTATTTTTCTTTTTTATTTTTCAACAAATAATATTAAAAAATTCCAAAAAGCAACTTTCCACATATTGTTCATCATTGCACAGTAACTTCTTAATATTTGTGTCCATGCAATGGTAGCAAGTAAATCAGAATAGAAGAAGTAGTATATACCATGAGTAATAATGATACAATGAAAAATAGTAGTGAACTTTTCCATTGCCATATTAAGCTAAGCATGAAAAAGCTCTAGAAATGTGTTAAAAATCCGATCTCTTAGTAAAGCATGTGATCAGGCAACCAACCTAAGTTTGAAAACTCCTTTTTATAGGTATATTGATGCCATTAAAAGCTGCAAATTCTCGATTTAGGCGTAAATACAATTGAAGTTAGAAATTTGAATTAAGTGGGTTAAAAAGACGATATAATAGCAAAAATGATTATAATAGAATAGTCGATACTTCAACACTTAATTATCTAAAGCAAGTTTACTTTCTAAGGGATTAGAGGCTCATTATCATTAAGAAATTAGTAAGCAAATTGTGGGTGAGTTTATACTCATTTTTAGGACACCTCAAGCTTCTCGAAGTGTTTGATTTATCTATCTTTTACCATTTCTAGGGCTGTAATCTTTCTTTGTTCATCAATACTCTAATCTCTTTTTTGTCATTTTACTATTTCAATCTCTATTTTACTATTGGTTCATAGCATATTGACTATTAAACTTTATTTAATTTTGTAATATTTAATTAACCCTTATTTCCATAAAAATTAATGGTAATTATAGTTAAAGTTTAACAATAAAATTCAAATATTTTTTTTGAGAACGAGAGAGTATAAATTAGTAAGAGGGGTCGGGATAAAAATACAACAGGTCGTACTCATGTTTTCAGGCGGGGCTAAGCCCCTCGCCACCTCAATGTGGCTTTGCCATTGGGCGTGAGTGTGACTGTGACTGTGTGACAAGTGATAGAATCAGCAAGGGCAAATGGCGCACATCATTCACGGGGATGTCGAGCAGCAAACACATGGTATGCAGTGGCGAATCCAGAAAAAAATCAAATGATGTCAATGAATTCAAGTTAAGAAAATCTTCGCATTATAAAGGGTTCTAACACTGGTCAACTGGGTGAAAAATAAGCTATATAATCAACTCTGTCAAGACCAAATGCTGTCAAACCAAATGCTGTCAAGTGACAGCATTGCTATGGTCTAAATCCGCCCCTGGGTACGCAGACTTGCACCATACTAGTTGCATGTGTTAGTTCCAAACTTTCTTATTCTAGAACATACAAGTAGAAGTACCTTAGATTATGGATGTTTACTTTAGTTAAAATCAAGTTGCACATGTCAAATGAAATGTCAAATGTGCTACTCATAGTAATAGTAAGTGTGACGGCTGATGTGATGATTATAGGGTAAGGTAAGGGCATGACTACACATTTTTCATAGGGAACACAAGCATCTTAAACTATAATCTTTTTCTCTTATGTTATTTTTAGATGGGAGGAAATGGAGTAAAAGAAGGGAAGAAAAGTAGAGAAATAAAACTCACTTTGATTGAACATGAAGGAATGTTTGGCAAATTGTTGTTGGTTGTTGGTTTGTTTGACTGCCAGAAGGTGTAGGTTGTTTTATTGCTTTTAAGATAGTTGTATAAGCGAACTGACTAGGAAAATATTTGGTGGATTTAGATATTTGTTGTTGGTTGTGTGTTAGAAAAGAAATGGGCAAACAACCAAAAATCACCAATCATAGCAATTTTTCACTTTGGCTTAAAAGAGTTGGTTTTTTAGATTTTTAAAAAACTAAAAAGCTAACTTTTTTTGGCTTTTAAACCAATTAAAAAGCTAAAATCCAAAGGAGATCAAGCCAACTACCAAACGCCCTCAAAAAGAGAAGGGGTAGAGTTAAAGAGAATATTATCAAAGAGAACCTTTTACATTGTTTATAAAATACATCTTTCTAACGAAGTTAAAATTTGAAAGAAAAACTCATCATTCATTTTTTCGTTTTTTCTCTCCCCTTCTCGAAAGCTAAAAATCAGAAGTAGATCAAGCCGACTACCAAACATCCTCAAAAAGAGAAAGGGAAAAATTAAAGAGAATTTTATCAAAAAGAACCTTTTTACATTTTTTATAAAATACATCTTTTTTACAAAGTTAAAATTTAAAAGAAAAACTGATCATTCTTCTTCTCTTTTCTTCCTCTCCCTTTCTCTTCTCATCTCTCCCTTTGTTTTCCTTCTAAAGAGAGCGAACACGAGCATAAAGTTGCACTCCATTTTCTCTTCTAAGTTGAGCGCACAAATTCTTGCATAAACTACTAGAGCGAAAATAAAACCATCCTAACGCTCTCTCCGTCTCTGTTTATTTGTCCATATCTTTGTTTATTCTATTGAGTTCTGTTTAAATTTTTGAAAAGATATACTCTAATCTATTATACCTTAACCAATCACCATTGCACATTTTGTACTTAGAATAGCTTAAACAAATATCTCATCTATCACGATTCAGATCAGTAAATAATACTTTCTCTGTCCCTTTGAGTTTGCACCTTAAAACTCAAATATATAAGTGCTTTTTGAATCCTAGTGTGCAACTCAGCAAAGCAAGGTGACCATCTACATCTCAAAAGACTTGTCCTTAGTCAAGTTTACAAAGAATACTGTTTGATGGATGATCTAACCATTAAGTTAAGATATCACAAAATGCACATGCATTGTTTTAGGCAGATCAGTCATCAGATGTGATGTAAAGATATCTAAAAACTGTAGCAAACAACTTACCTATTGTAGCATGTACTTGTTTCAAATCAGCTTCAAAAACAGAACTGTGTATTGGATATCCAAGAATACTGCTGACGGAGCGCCTTTCGTCTAACAAACAAACGTAAAGAAAATGAGGACAAAATGATAAAAAAGGAAAGCCTGTTGATCCATCTTAAAGCAGTAAAGGGTAAAAGCAAAAGCATAATAAACCTTAAAAGACTTGCAATGGCAAAGCTGGTGCAAAAAACACTTTTCAGTGTATGAAGAGGCCCTTATTCAATCTGAAAGAGCTGGAAAACAGTAGACATTAGCTTTGCTTGCTTGAATTTAGCAGACATATCAGCAAAGAGCGATATACAATACTACTACGTCCCTTTGAGATTGCTATTGAAAGTGACATTTTCCCTCACAACATGTCAGTATTAGTAGCAATCTCAAACAGACAAATAGAGAAATCCACCAGATCAGATCACAATTTCATTATTCCTTTCTGATGTTTCATAATAAGACTTTTGTCAGAGTAAGGTTCCTGTAAAAATAGATGGGTAGAATTACAATCATAACAATGGCAGTAATTACTTAGTTTAATATTAATGTGCATTAGCTTAAGAACCCATCAAATTTCACAAAAATTGTTGAAGATTCTGTATCATAGTCATTGAATCATCTGATACAGACAAGGAAAATCATGTTTGGCAAGTGTCCTTTTGTAGTCCTTGGATGTACCAAGCAAAGATTGCATTGCTCCCTCTGTCATCGTCACACTTTCTATTTTAGTTCGTCCCTTTAACTTAGGGTCATTTCTATTTTACGTAGCGTCCCCGTCACTTTCTTTAATTCTTTATCCATACATCTCTTATTTTCTCACCGTTTTAATCATATCCATACGATTTATTGGTCCCTATCAAATTCCGGCTACCTAGAGATGTTCAAAACAGACCCGACAACCCAATATTCATCCGACCTTGTAACCAAACCCGACTTGACCCGACTTTATAATGAATTTTAAAATTACATAAAAATCAAGTGGACACAAGACCAAATTTTAAATTGTCGAAACACTTAACTCGAAATCAACCTGAAAACCCGAATGAACACCTCGGCGGGCTGTGTTAGTTTTGGTGTTGCAATCTCTTAGGGACGAAAAGAATACTATTTTAGGGAGTGAAGTTCTTATCAGCAAGATGTGATCCTTTCCAAACTGAAATTCAATATCGCACATGGTAAATTGACTGCACATGGCATATTAACCTCCTAGAAAACATGAAAAGCTTAGTCAATACTTCTATGATGTAACTCTTAGAGGTGATAATTCAAAAAGAAAACATACACTTAACTATCCCTCAACAACAACAATATCAGAACCTTAATCCTAAAAGTTTGGATCACCTTACACTTAATTATCCCTAATGCAAAAATTATAATAATTAATAATATATGCTGTAAGTTAAAATCAGGGAGAAGATACAAAAATCATAGGCATTTAGGCACATTGTTATTACTAGGTGTTTTGTAGAACAAGTTTAGGAATGTAGTAAAACAATAAATTCACAAATATTATTAAAACAAGATTTTAATCATTGGTTCACAGTACTAATCCAGATTAAGCAATGAAAGACCTTAAAGACATTCATTAATCAAGACTTAAATGAGCATTCCAAAATCTAACTCTAGCTGTCCTTTTAGAAAGTATGAGAGTTTGACCTGCCTAACATTATAGCTGAATCTGAACAGATAGGACCACTTATGCAATATTGCTTCTAAATGCTATAGAAATGAATTATATGCATATCCTGTCGCAGTGCTATTAGCTAAGCTAAACTTACGAAAAAAGAAAAGCTTTTTATTTGAAAAAAAAAAGAGAAAAGGGCATCCAACTGACAGTGTCTTCAAAGCCTTATAAAATGCCATCAATGTTCTGAAACCCAACACACATGCTCCTCCCACTCCAGCACACACGAAAACATCTTGGTCTCACCGACTTGCTACTCTGCTCACCTAACACAAAAGATAAGAATATGGTTGAGTCTTGCAATACTACAACGCGGCCAGCAGGAACTGTAGAGGTATGGATTTTACGACTTTGTTTGCTACTGCTGTGGTACGATTCACTTCTTTATCTGACAAGTTACATTTCTACTTCTCGTTTTGACCATTTATGCTCTATATTGTTTGTCTAGGTGGTAGAAGAGTTAAAGAAATTGTCAGATATAGGATTCCCAATAATGGCCATGAGTTTGGTGGGCTACCTCAGAAATATGATTTTGGTTGTATGTATGGGGAAGCTTGGAAGTTTGGAGCTTGCAGGCGGTGCACTAGCGATTGGCTTCACCAACATCAGTGGTTACTCGGTTCTGTCGGGTCTAGCCATGGGAATGGAACCACTATGCAGCCAGGCTTTTGGTTCTCATAATCTATCAGTTTTAAACATTACTCTAAGGAGAACAATAATATTGCTATTAACAGCTTCACTACCAATTGGGTTTTTATGGTTTAACCTTGAGCCTCTCATGATTATGCTTCATCAAGACATAGACATAACTCGTGTTGCAAGCCTCTATTGCCGGTTTGCAATCCCAGATCTGATTGCCAACAGTTTCCTTCATCCACTTCGTATTTATCTACGTAGTAAAGGGACAACCTGGCCACTGATGTGGTGCACTCTGCTTGCTGTTCTGCTGAATGTCCCCATAGCCATCCTTCTGTCTTTTAAACTTCATCTAGGTGTTCCGGGTTTAGCTGTTGCCACCTTCATCACTGACTTCAATGCTGTTTTCTTCCTTCTCGTTTACATTTTCTACAAAAATTACAACAAAGAGCCACAATGTGAACCTTTACTTTCACCACGTTCTCCAGATTCAAAAATTTCACTAGGAGAGGAATGGGGAACTCTACTTAGAATTTCTTTACCAAGTTGTCTAGGTGTCTGCCTCGAATGGTGGTGGTATGAGCTCATGACCCTTCTTGCGGGTTACCTTGAAAGACCACAAGTTACCCTAGCGACCTCAGCTATAGTAATACAAACAACTTCTCTCATGTACGTCTTACCTACTGCTCTCAGTGCATCGGTGTCAACACGAGTAGGCCATGAGCTTGGAGCAGGTCTTCCTAAAAAGGCGTGTTTGACATCTAAGTTAGCGATAGCTTTAGCTCTATTAAGCTCAATTTTTGGTCTTCTATGGACTATCCTTGGCAGGAAAGTATGGGCAAGTCTATTCACAGATGATAATAAGGTCTTAGAGCTTACAACTGCGGTACTCCCCATTATAGGACTCTGTGAGCTCGCTAATTGCCCACAAACTACAGCCTGTGGAGTTCTACGTGGGAGTGCAAGACCTAGTATTGGTGCAGGAATCAATTTCTACTCATTTTACATAGTCGGCACACCAATCGCCATAGTTTTAGGCTTCGTTCTAAAACTAGGATATTCGGGCCTTTGCTATGGTCTTCTAGCAGCTCAAGTGGTTTGTGCTGTCTCAATTCTAACAGCAATATACAAGACGAATTGGGAAAAAGAGTCCTTCAAGGCTATGGACCTAATGGGATGTGCACCAGCAGGAAAAAACCAAGCATGCAATTATGATGATGAACCTGGATATCTAACAGTTGTAGCTTGTCTCAAGTGAAAAACTCGAAGGTCTAACAATCATTGTAGTTTAAATATTTTTAAGTTTATAAGTCCCATTATAATCTATTGCAAGTAATTCATTCATGTAGCATGTACAAATGAGATGAAAATGGTTAAAAAAAGAAAAAAGAAAAACGATCCTTCTGTTTTAGTGTGCAAATTCCTTTTGACATTGAAACCGATGTCGTATAACAATATTATCTTAAAAAAATAAGAAATATGATGCCTAGTATAGAATACACATTACAGAAAATGGCATGATGAATAAGGAAAATAGAGATCACCTAATATGCGAAGCTCTCGGATCCTCTTACAATCAGCAAAAGTACACCCTCTGCGGCCTGCACATCAGTCCAAGACATAAAATAACCTCTATGGACATAAGTTGTCAAGTTTAATCACAATTTACAACACAAAGCCAAAACTTACTCAGATGAATATTTTTTATCAATGCTTTCAAACCAATCTCGTGCTTATAACTTATACCCAACCAACCTTTCTGATGATCAATGCAATAACCAATGGCCTGTGATCGTTCCTCGATCATAACCTAAATTATTTAGGGTATACGAGGCCCAACTAAAAATAAATTATGTTGGTAACGACTTCATACGCCAGTCAGCAAAAAGAACGTCAAGACAAATCCAATAGTTCGTTCCCAACATTGAAAGAACTAAACAAAGATTAAAAACAGAAATCGCAAAACAAAGGAAACAACACACAATTTGGTAGATGGGGAAAGTCCTAATATCAATTTGATATTAGACTACAAAACCCCACCTTTGAACAATTAAATGAATATTATTGCTTTAGAGTTTAATGATTACAAAGCATAATCCAAACTCTACAAGAAGAATCCCCCCTTAGATATTGTGATGATTGAAAAAAATCCCCAACACCTCTCACTAAAACCCTAAGTTTTAATGTGTCACTCAATCTCTAATTCCCAATTGCTAGATCAATGTGGTCTTACATGATGTGTACAAGAGATATACAAGAGCCTTACATAGGCTTTGGAACCAGAAGGAATACATTTGTATGATATAACAACCCTTGTTTAAAACTGAATACTCAACAAGATCGCTCGACCTAGTCGAGCGATTTAAGTGAGGTTGAGCACTGGTCGAGCGAGAGATCAGAATGAGATTATTGGCTTCTGATCTCTTGCTTGACCAAGTCGAGCAGTCGAGCAGCTGGGAAAGGTCGAGCCAAGGTCGAGCGAGCAGGACTCAAAAAATCACTTCACTGTTTTCACCAATCTTCAAAAAACATCCATTCACCATGTCAAACCTCCAAGCCTCATGCGTCATCTTCATATTCACTTTGGGATTATTGAGTCACCATAACATAACAGAAGACATAAAACTCAGCAACACATGAAACAAATTAACCATAATTGAACCATGAAGGCAGATGATAATAAATTTCCTTTCCACTCAAATCGACGAAGAATGAATCTGTTGTATGTTTAAACAAAAATTAGCATACAATTTCAGAAGCATGCATTTGTAAAAACAATAAACAGTTCTGATCAAGGTCATGGACAGATTATGTACCCAAGTAATTTCATACCATTCACCCAAGCATAACCAAGCAACATGTAGGTGCTATTGCAAAATACAAATTCATGTATGTCTTGTACAGTTCAAATCATAGCTACACATTAAGCAAAAAACATATACATTGAGCAAGAAATAAGGATTTGAATCTAAGCACTCTAACCTCCATCTGCTCACCGTAAAAGCCTCGATACAGATTTCAAAAAGAAGCCCCGATACATATCAAAACTTTGTTACACAATTACCTTCATCGGTCAGAAATGCCTACCACACCATATGCAGTGATGTGTTAAATAGCCCGCCTTCATGTCAGACAGCTGATAAGAGCATATAACTTTTGATATATTCATTGACAGGATAATAATGTTATCACAAGTAAACTCAAAACTCAAAAGAAATAAGAGTAATACTCTAGAAAGCAAAGCATCATTGATGATGCAGCAAACAGTTGATAAGCTAGCAATTAGCAATTAGCAATTGCAGACACCAATGAAAAGTTAGAGATTCACATTTCATTTGCATTGATGAACTAGACATATATAGTAAATAGTACTCCAAAAGTTAGATATAAAGTAGTACTCCCTTCGTTTCCATTTGTTCTTCCCATTTGGAATATGGGAAGAAATCAAGATAAATTATAATTACATGATAGATACTATGAGAGCTGAATAAAATAATACTCCCTTCGTTTCCGAATCTTCATTAAGATTTTTAAGACATATATCGATGATAAAGTATATCCATGTGAGATCTCGTTAGATTCGTCTTAATGTATATTTTTTTATTATATACTTTTTAAAAAAATTTATAATACGTATTTAGAGTTATTAAGCCTCAAAATTTACTTTGAAAAGTGTGAAAAAAGTAAATGGGAAGAACATTTGGAAACGGAGGGAGTATAAAAAATAAAGATTCTATTGATAAAAGTGTAAGTGTAATAATATCATTAAATTTCATTGGGTGCATGTAAAGTAAATGCATCGGAAATTAAAATGTAAATTAATTTATACAGATTAAAGTGTAAGAACTTTTAAAAATTTTCAAATGGGAAAAGTGGGAATAACATGTGAAAACGGAAGGAGTATACCACTATATCAATTTGAATCTATACATTACATCGATCAATCAATAGGCTGAAAAAATCACAACAGTCAACATACAGTAGCGTTCGTTGGTGCTGCTCTCGATCTCTCTGACTCTGAGTCATCGATCATCTTCACCATCTTTCAATTACTATTACTACTACTAGCAATGCTATTTTCATGTTTGTTGAAATCTAGGTTCTTCACATAGTGATTAGGCTCTCTGTCATCTGGTTTTATCCTAAACCGTGCGAGTGCGAGTGTGAGTGCGCTGCGAGGCCTTTATCTTATCTTCTGTAGAGACTGAGGCATCAGGCATGCCTTGACTTCATGGATTTCAGTTCATCAATGGCTGCCAATGCCATTATATCAATTCTTTCTTCGAGTCTCGTTTTCTGTTCTCCAATGATTTCATTGCATCTCCCTTTTCTTCATTATCTCGTTTCCTTTTCTCATCGGCAGAACATTTGGTGCATTTGAAGTAAAAGCTGAAATGAAGAAAATAATTTTTTTAAAATATAAATGAAGAAAATAATTATGTACAAATAAGAGTTTTGGCGAGTGAATACCGAATTTGTATTAATTATAAGGAAAATTTATTTTTAAAAATCCGACCTTTCGATTATTTTTTATAAATCCCACCTTTGCAACCCATCTTCATCTAAAGTACATTTTGACCGGTTACCTGATGTTTTTAAAAATTTCCCACCTAAGTCCTCTCATTTACTTCCCTCCTCTCCCTCATTTATTTCCCTCCTTCCATACCTGGTAAACATAACCATAAGTGTCCATCATCACTCACCTCCCTTTGCTCTTTAAAACCTGCGCCAAATTAAATCTTTCTTCACTCTTCTCATTTTCTGTGGTAGTTGGCTTCCCAGATCAGGTATGAAACCCTAATCTCAATCTTTTCCATTTTTGTTTTTTTAGTTTTCTTGCATTTACAGAGGTTCACCTCCACGTTTTTTTTCCATAATTGTTGAAGCATTTACTGAAAGCAAATCTATTTCTTTGCCATTTTTGTTCATTGATTTTGTTTTCTTTGTTTGTTGTTGAAGATGGATGATGTGGTTTCATTTAGGTTTTGGTATGGTGGTAAATTCAGTAGTGATGATGATGATATGTCTTACATTGGGGTATGGATAGGTCGTTTCAAGTGAGTCTTGATGATTTGTGTTTTGATTTTACATTGGGGGTATGAAACTAAAATGAGAAGATGAAGACGAGAGTACATGGTAAAGATGGTTGAGAATGCAGAAGATGAAAGTCTTTATAGAATTAGGGTTTATTAATTTAGAATTTCTCTTTTTTTATAAAATGCAAAATAACCGTTGTTCAGGTTAAGGAATGGGCTGTGTACTTTAGATGAAGATGGGGTGCAAAGGTGGAATTGTTAAAAAATAATCGAAAAGTCAGATTTTTAGAAAAGAACAGCCCAAAGGTCGAATTTTTAAAAGTAAATTTTCCTAATTATAATCGAACAAAAATGTTCCTACTTATACAAGATTGAGAATTCTAATAAAGGAAATAAGAATAATCATACAAAACAAAGAGAATAAAAATTTATTCCTATAATATTTGAATATTTACTTTCCTACAAAACAAAGAGAATAAAAAATATTCCTATAATATTTGAATATTCCATTACATCAGTTGCGGAATCAAAATCTTATCTTATTCTTTCTCGAATCGGGAGACTCTTTGGTCGTGCTCTCCTTTATGGGTATGAGTTGTCGTCGTCCTTCCCTCCTCAGACCCTGATCATAGTTTTATATGAGCGGGATATACTAGGTATGATGATGATGATCATGGTCTAGTCATGGTTTTTTTTCAAATTGAATTACGGTTTACGGTCTGGTCTCAATTTTTTATTTTTCAGACCAGACCGGACCGAAAACTGTACTATGGTCGAAAATCATAATTTTGTATTTAAAAAATTAAGTTGCTACTAGATATTTTAAGATGTAGTTATTTTTATATAGCAATATATACTTGAATGATGTTGATGTTATCAACTAATTACAAATTATTATATTTATTCATTATAAGTGTGAAATATTTGCATAAATACATGTATTAATTTGGATAAAAATATAAAAATAAAAAACAGTAGACCAGACCGGACCGTTGCAAAACGGTTTGGTTCGGTCTGGTCTGGTGTGTTGAACGGTCCGATCCGATTTGGAAAATTTTCAGACCAAAATTTCTAGTTTGGTCTGATTTGGATGCATCAAATACTCTCCTCATACATAACGTTAAATATTCCACTTTAAATAGGGGTAGTTGAAATTCGAACATGTAACCTCTCATCACACTAGCTCTGATACCATATTAAAACACCAACTTAACCATAAGCTTGAATTGATAGTTAAAATCCAAAACCGATATATTATATACTCTAACAACAACCATCACCCACCCACAACCACTTGTAATGATAATTAAGTTAACTTGTTGTACCAATTGTAAATTATTTAAAATTATTAGATTTTTAAAAGTAATCTCCCCTTAATTTAACATGTGGGAATATGTCTATTTGATGACAGCTTTGATGTATGAACAGGAATGGGATGAAAGCAAGAGTTAGCTTTGTCGTTTTCTTGGCTTTAATTAGTGATGGATATTTACTCTTTACAAAATACAAATAATAAATAACTAAATAAATATCAACCGCTTCTTTTGATTTTTTTTTTTCATAAACATCATTATATAAAAAATATTTGTCCTTGCTAACCAATTATTAAAAATTGCTGTTTAGACCTCATTGTTGATAAAAAATTAATCAAATCTTCTTCATTTCTAATTTATAATTAATACAACATTTTGTCCTAGAAATATTGTCTTCCCCAATTATCTTAAAGATAACATACTGATAAAAATATCATTATTTTAATTTAAGTTCATTATTTTTTTGAATTTTATGTGAACTTTAAAAAAAATAATATTTTATTCACAAATTCTTACTTGAGACTATCTTTTGTAAAGACGGCTCTGAAAAGTCCAGTCCAATTCAAAATATATATTGTTTCAACTCTAAATATAGATTTAGACTGTACTTTTAAGAGTCGTCTTTACAAAAGACGATCTCTCAAAAGATCACTTGTTTATATATTTGTTTTAAAAACTCAACTTGCCTAGTTCCCTTAAAATACAAGAACTTGTCTACAATCTACCTATATCTTTCTCTCTCTTATTTCTCTAATCATCCTTTCCATTCCAACTTCTTCTCACAAAATTTCTCTTTTCAGCTACCAAATTTTTTATTTCACTCATTTAATTTAATCAAAAAAAAGCTGAAATGGTTGATTTAAGCTTCTATGTTGGAGTCATAGGTATCAAAAAATTAGCCAACATATACTAATTAATTTCAATGCTTTATTTTATTTATTTTTTCTTATAGTCCATTAATTTCCTTGTTTGTTCTTGTTCTACAGGCAACATAATTTCATTGCTCATGTTTCTTTCTCCAATGTAAGTTATCGTTAACTTTTATACGGTTAAATCAAAAGTTTAAACTGATAGTTAAGACTCGTAATATGATATGTCCCTCTTTATATAGATCATCTTAATTATGTGTGGATGAAATTCAAACCCATCATCTTTTTGTCGGTTGGGACAATTTAATCTAATGGTTGAAGCTTATAATATATTACCGTCTGATGTTAAATATTCCATTTAAAATGAAGGATAAATACATTATAAATTATATTTCTTAATCGACTATTTGACCAGAATTTGTGTGAAAACGTTGTACAAATACTTTTACTAAACTTGTCTTTCAAAATGTGCGAGAAATATTGATTTTTTTGTAAAATATAGGAAAAATTATCAGGAATAATACAATATTTTGCTTATTTTCCTACAATAATACCAAATTTTGATTAATCATAAATAATACCAACTTATTGGAGTGTTTTCCTAGAATATACCTAACATGTTAAAAATCAAACAATAGGTGATAACATGACCAAAAAAATTAGTAAATTAGTTAATAAACTAAAGTTGGTATTATTCTTGGAAAAAACACCCCAAAGTTAGCTTATTCATGGTTAATCAAAAGTTCGTATTATTGTTGGGAAATTAACAAAAGATTGTATTATTCACGGTAATTTTTTCTAAAATATATTAATTTTTAGTGAATTTATTCAAAGAATAAATTTTACTTTTTTTAAAATTGGAAAATTCCACGTGGTAACCCTGAGGTTTTAAGTTTTCCACGTGGTAATCAAAACTTTTACAAAATCCACGCGGTAACCCTGAGGTTTACGTAATTGTTATGCCGTAACCTTTTTGTATATAAATACGTTAGCAAACGTTAATTTTGGAAGCTTTAGGGCTGTTGTACGTCTATTTATGCGACTCACCATTTTAAGTGTCATTAGTTTCAACCTTTTTCCCTATATCATAAACCCCAACTCTACTATTTTTCGTCCAAATCATATATTTTTCCCCAAATCCAAAGATGGTAGAGTTAGGGTTTATATTTTTGGGGGAAAAGATTAAAACTGATGACATTTGAAATGGTGAGTTGCATAAATAGAGGTACAACAACCTAACGTTTGATAATGTTTTGTTAATGTTTTATGTGCAAAAAGGTTATGGTGGAACAATTTGATAAACCACAGGGTTACCACGTGGATTTTCCCTTTAAAATAATTAGAATTTTTGTTTTTTTTAAAGAATAAAGTTTCATTCGTCGTAAAACTAAAAGTATTGACTTTGACACTCAAATACAACGCGAAATAATTAACTCAATTAAAAGCTTAAATTAGTGCTGATATATTTTTATCAATATATAAAAAATGCAGGTCAACGTTTAAGAGGATAATAGAGCACAAATCTACCGAAGGATTTAAGAGTGTACCATACATATGTACGTTGTTAAGCTCATCTTTATGGACTTATTATGGACTTATTAAGCCTGAATATCTTGTTTCTACCATTAATGGATTTGGGGCTTTTGTCCAAATCATTTTCGTCATTTTGTTCCTTATTTATGCGCCTCACCCTATGAAGGTAATTCAACTAATTATAATGCGATTTATTTATTGAATTTTTGAATTATAAGGCAAGTTGAGAGAAGAGGAGAGTTAAGTGAGATTTGATCAAAGAAACTTGTCTGAAAACGATTGATAATACTTACTTAAACTGAGATAATATGCTTAGTGGTTGATCATGATTATATTTATTATTTATTTATGTATTTTTATCTCGTGGATCTTAGACTCTAAGCTAAGTTAGAGGGGTCAAGATTAACATTGTCGCCCTTTTACCATTTATTTATAGTTAAGTGAAATAAAATTTTATATAAAAATAAGAGTGTTATGATTTTATTAGAATGATGAAATTGATTTTATTAACATTGTCGCCTTTTTACCATTTATTCTTAAGTTAAAAGCAAAGTTAAGTAAGTTTCAATTTGAAGTAATTAAAATTTGAATTATTTTAATTTAATTTTTATTTTTGTGGGACTAGGTTAGAGATGCTGACTTCTCTTCATTCTTGGCTCTTTAGTGATAGGTTAAAGTATTAAAACATGGAGACTTTTATACGGTTATACGTATATGCAAGTACGTATGTACTTTCTCCGTTTCTTTTTAGTTGCTACGTTTGTATGGGCACGAGAATTAAGCAAAGGTGGACATAACATATAAAGTACTCCCTCCTATTCTACCTATTAGTCCCATTGATTTTTTTTCACTATTCACTTATCACTCTTAATTTGTATTTTATTCCTAATCTATAAGTTAAAATATAGTCATGTGGGATCTTGTTTGATTCGTCTTAATATAAAGATTATTAATACCTACTTTTTTATAATTTTTAATTAAAAACAATTAGAGATATTAAGGGTTAAAATGTTGTCTCAGCAAGTGTGAGAAATCAAATGGGACTAATGGGTTGAATAGGAGGTAGTATTATTTTACCCTTTATTTTTTCTTAATTGAAGAGGAAAAAAAGTTAGTGAGGTATAGAGTAGGATAAAAATAGGGATAAAGCAGATATTTATATGATTGTTTTATTACTAAAAATAGAAATGTAGCAAGTAATATGAAATTGTCAAAAATGGAAAGTGTAGCAAGTATTATGAAACAGAGGAAGTAGTATTTATCTTTATAGTCCGTTTGGTATACCATCTTAAAAAATAGGATCATTCCCCAACAACAGCCACCAAGTTTCCTCAATTTCAATTAAACAACCTCGAACTTCGTTTTTCCCCAACAACAGCCACCAACTTACAAAATGTGACATCGATACAGCCAAACACCCTAAATTACCGGTTATAACCCATTTCTTACCTTTGACCAAGCTTTGACCAATCTCTCAACCCTGTAGTGAACCATAGTTAATACTTTTAACCCTAGTTTCCTCTTTCTTCATCACTAATCAAGCATTATTTCCATTTCCACTCTTAATCCCATAATTTCCTCCTTCTTCATCACTAATCAACCTTGGATCGAATTCCCGGCACATTTTCCTCAATTTCCACTCTTAATCCCATAATTTCCTCCTTCAGATTTGATTTCCATAAGTGTTTGGGTAATTGATTTGGGTAATTTTGAAGCTCTGAAATTTTCACCCAAAAAAGCAAGAATGAATTTGGCAAGTAAAATGGCTCTAAAGCATTTGAAAGAAACTAAAAGAAGATCAAGAACCCTTTTATCTAAAGGATTATATTGCAGATAGAAAATGTCAATTAACAAAACAACCACCAAAAACTAAACTTCAAATCAAAAAATCTAAACCCACTTCAATTTTATGCAAAAATGCTTGTTTTTTTTCTCAAAACTCCCCTGATTTTAATAAGAGCCCTAACAGAGTATTCCTTCATGTTCCTGCTAAAACTGCTGCTCTTCTCCTTGATGCTGCTATTCGGATCCAAAAACACAAATCCAAACCCAAAATCCAGATTAAGAAATCGAACCCAGAAACTCAAATCGAATGAAATTAAAACAGAAGATGAAAATATAGAAAGAATGAAAACCTAAGTAAAGAGAAAGAATGAAGAACTTACCTTCAATGGAGGATGTAGTTGATGAAGGTTGGGTTAGGGCATTAACTAGAGTTAGAGGGATTGTTTTTAAAATTAAAGTCAACGGTAACTGGGGTTGGTCAAAGGTAAGAAATGGGTTATAACCGGTAATTTAGGGTGGTTGGCTGTATCGATGTCACATTTTGTAAGTTGGTGGCTGTTGTTGGGGAAAAACGAAGTTCGAAGCTGTTTAATTGAAATTTGAGGAAACTTGGTGGCTGTTGTTGGGGAATGATCCTAAAAAATAATATAATAAAATTTTAGTTTAGGAAATTGATATTGAATATGATTCAATATTTCACCTTTTGCCGTAAAGTAATCTCAATTTTGGATTAATTTTTAATAAATTAATAATTGTTTATAGTTTGTTGACAGCATATATACTATTAAGGTATGCTGATAGTAAACTAAGGTAAAAGATTATACTGATAGCAAATTAAAAACAAAAATTAAATTATTAAAAAATAATTTAAAATTAGTATGATATATGTCATTATCGTTATTTAAAACTTGTTACTAAATGAGTCATAACAAATTTTATAATACATTCATGATATGTTGTACTAATATCTTGATTGTTTGGATGTATGTATAGATTGTTTATAATTTAGAACACCAAAAGTTTATATCTATTATCCTATTTGGTTGGGCACGGATATTAAGAGTGAGATAGAGTCTACCGAAAAGGTGGTAGTTGGGGTATTTTAATTAAATGGGGTAGTTAGGGTATTATAAGTAGTAAAAATGAGGTATTTTGGTCATTACGAAACATTTTAGATGAACTTACCAAATAAAAAAATAGAACAATAGTTTTGAATTGGAAGGAGTATATATGAAAAGACAAGATTGTAGCTTGGCCACAAAAATGTGTTGAAAACTCAACCACACATCATAAATCATTATTTATGAGAACGTATGGAATATGATTGGAAATTCGTGGGTTGTTCAACTTACACTCGACAAATTAAAATAGAAGATTTTGATGAGAAAACTAGATATTTTTGGGACAAATGTATGGTTAAAAGTGCATCATTGAATCATGGGTTCGTGGTTTATGAGAAAGTCTTAGTAAATAACGGTTATTTGTGTAGTTGACAAATTATCCTTATGTGGTAGGATGAGATATTTCTTGTTTTAATTTTTTTTTTTTTATTTTTTTTATTTTAATATTATTCTTTTTATCTTTTTGTGGTGATTTACAAATCACGGGTATTGATTAGGAATTTTTGCTTTATTAATACTTGATTTTTTTAATTCGGAATTAGGTCTACCTATTTATAAGTTTTCCATTTATAGGTCTCATGGTTAAATAATTTTTATTGGGCTGATCAAGTATACACTTATATTTTAAACTGATTACTTATCGTTTTAAAAAAAACATTGTAAGTAATTATGTTAAAATATAGGAAAAATTACCATGAATAATACAAAATTTTTCATATTTTCCTATAATAATACCAACTTTTGATTAACCATGAATAATACAATTATACACACTTTGGGGGTATTTCCTATAAAATACCTAACGTGTTAAAAATCAAACGATAGGAGATTATATGAAAAAAAAATTGGTAAATTAGTTAATAAACTAATGTTTGTATTATTTTAGAAAAAAAAAACCCCTTAAGTTGGTATTATTTATGGTTAATCAATAGTTGGTATTATTCTACGAAAATTAACAAAAGATCGTAAGTGTACTTTTAAAGTGATAACTTACCGTTTTAACCAAAAGCGCTTGTGGCTCAATGGATAGAGCATTTGCATGTAGAGCAGAAGGTTTGGGGTTATCGATTAATTTTAGTGATAAGGTTTGGATTAGTGATGGTCCATCTTAAATCACCAATATTGTTTTAACGGATCTTAATCAATAATTAATCATTAAACCCACTTTTCATATAAAAAAACTAGCATAGGTGCCTAGGTGTGGCATAATATATTGCATAATAAACTAATTAGCTGCCTATATAACGTGATATATAGTGTTTTGATTGGACTTTGCTTATAATTACAAGATAATCTTATTAATTGATAATAAGACTTATTGAGGAGAGTTGTCTTTAATTCTTATAATAATACGAGTTTGATTCTCATCATATATAAAATATATAATAGAAAACTTTACCAGATAATATTAAGTTTTTCACTTTTTACTTTTTAGTCTGCATGGTGATCCCAAACGTTTAGTTATTCTATATGATAGACAAAATGTTAATTTCTTTGTTAATTTAAGTATTAATTTCGAACAAATTTCCAAAAAAATTCCCCTTAAGAGTGATGTCATGCATTTGTTTTTATAAAAAAAGTAATTGTGATGAAACAAAAACATTAACCTTTGGTCTAATAAGTGGAAAGATAAAAGTTTACGTTCACCAAGCAGAGCAAAAATACGTTTGTCCAATCATCACGTCAAAAAGTTAAAAACTTAAAATCACCACATAAAATTTTTCAAAAATAATTATTTTATCATATCTGTTGCTTGTATATATTCTCTAGACTACCTGGAAGTAATATGAAAGATAATAATGTATCAGGTGTTCTCTTGAGAGAGCGTCTTTTGTAAAGACGATTCTCAAAAGTCCAGCCCATATCTATATTTAGAGTTGTAACAATATATATTTAGAATTGGCCGGATTGAGCTTTTGACAGCCGTCTTTACAAAAGACGTTCTCAAGTAAAAATTTGTGATAACGTATAGGTGAAGACATGGAGCTTGGTGGGCATACTAAATGTAGGGTTTTTTGGAGCAGCAATAGTAGTACCCAAGCTCACATTGAAGGCTCCTAACCAAGTTGACGCTTTGGGCTTGCTTTGTGCCGGTTTAAACGTCGTTATGTATGCTTCTCCTCTCACTGCCATGGTAATATTTTTAGTTTTTTACTTTTCCATAATTAAAATTTTAAAATTTTAATATTATCAATATATATATATATATATATATATATATATATATATATTAATTAATATTTCCCCCGTTTCATGATACTCGCTACATTTTCCATTTAAGGAAATTTCATATTACTTGCTATATTTCCTTTTTTAGTAAAAAATCAATCATTTAAAGTTATACCTAGTTCTATTTTTATCCTATTCTATATTTAATTACTCTTATTTTTCTTTTTCATTTCTCAACAAATAATATTTAAAAATTCCAAAAAAACAACTTTTCATTTACTGTTCATCATTGCACAGTAACTTCTTAATCTTTGTGCCCATGCAATGATAGCTAGTAAATCAGAACAGAGGAAGTATAAATTAAACACGCTTGATTAGGCTTTTATACATTAAGAATAAGATTTAAGATAATACTATTGTTTGATGAATAATGGCTATTTTGTAAACGTATTTAACTATTAAAAACCAGATGAAGTGCATAATAACTAGAACATACACGGATTTCTTTTTTTGATTACAAATTTCCATTATCACTTAATACCACCTCTCCCAATGGTAATACGCTGAAATGAATTATATGAAGAAAGTGAGATGATTAGAGTTAGACAATAATGACCATCAAGGTAGCCAAGTGCCCAAGAGATTTTTCAACTAAATTACACTAATTTTTTCATTCTCATTATCATCGTTTATTACCACCTACCGAACGGCCCGTAAATAGATTTAATTTGAAATATACAAGATTTAGTAGTTGAGTAGTTGAGTGTCAATGCTTTAAAGTAGGAACATATATCGTACGTATTTGGTACTGTTGAACAAGATTATGATCCAACAGCATAGAAACGTGGATAAAGTATCCTCGCCATTAGGATAATAAGCTGCTCCCTCCGTTCCTTAAAGAAGTTTTCACTTTTCAATTTGGGGTGTTTCAATCGTTGTTCTTATAAGAAATCTTTCCATTTATATCATAAATGTTGGACAAAAATAACCTCACCCATCCTCATTTTAATATTTTAATAATGATTATGGGCCCACATATCTTCCACTAACTCTATTTTAACATTTTATATTCATTATGGACCCCACACGTTTCCCACTAACTTCATAAAAACATTTTTTAATTAGTTGTAGTCCCCATATTTTTTTCACTAACTTTCTTTAAATACTTTTTTAATATTTGTGGTCCCTACTTTTCCTCCATCAAATTTATTATTCAATAAAATAATATCTCTACTATCTAAAAGATTTCACTTGTCTTAATTCCCGTGAACATTCCCTATGGGAACATCAATAGCAAACGGAGGGAGTAATAATTAATAATATACTACTACTACAAATAATTATGATAATTATCATTATTATCCAAAAATTATTCAATTTGTGGAAAAGATTAGTGGACCAACAAAGCCAATAATTTCAAAGCATTAAAATATAATTTAATGGATGGAGTATAAAGAATGTATTATAAAGAGCGTGACATGAGAATTTTTAAGGAGGTAATCCATTCGGGTACTAATCTCGTTCAAATAATAGTGGAAATTAACCTAATTCTTTTTAAATCATAACTATAATTTTTACTTGACCATTCTTTTTAAATCATAACTATAATTTTTACTAGACCACATAAAATTAATTTTAAAAATTTTCAATATTTTGCTACGATATAATTGTGCTCATACGACAAAAAATTTGATGAATATACAAACATTTTCTTTTGTCTTTTTGAGTTTGCTACTTTTTTATTTTGTTTGATCCCACTTGATTTGCTACTTACTCTTTTATGGAAATAGCTTAGCCGATTTCTTCTATTTTCGTCCTTACATTAAATCTTTTTTTAATATCATCTATGGAAAATTTTGGAACAAACTAGTCTAGATTTAAGGTCCATATTTAGGGATTGATTTAGTCCCCCTTTTGAGATGATAATCTATTAATCTTTAATATACTTTAAGGAATATTTGAAAAAAATAAGATTATTTATCAAAAAAAAGCATATAATAAGATCATAATCAAATTTATTTCAAATATAAGCGCCTGATATTCCAGGGACCCAGAGCGCAGATTCGGGGCTGTTCGCATTTAGTAAGTGCGAACAGTAATAAACTGGTAAAAAAAATCAAGTGTCTGTTCACACTTAGTAACTGCGAACAAGTCAAACAACGGGTCTTTACAAAGGATGAGTCAACAAAAATCAGTCAAGTAATCGGCCCCTCTTACTAACCGCGGCCGATTGAGTTGACTTTTGTTGACTTTTTGACTTTTTGAACTACAACAGGCATGTTTCAGTTTTTCAGTCTGTTTGCACTTGCTAAATGCGAACAGTACGAACATAAGGTTTGCGGATCACACGCTTAGTTTTGGAATAAGTTTGATTATAATTTACGATCTTATTGTATGCTTTTTTTGATAAATAATCTTAGTTATTTCAAATTTTCTACTTTAAGTAGAGTATATGCTGCTCCAATTTTTATGGGCCGTGGATATGATATGACATGTAGGCCTATTTGTTGGATGGGATTAGGATCTAGTAATAGAATGGGAATGTGGATAACCTAATGTCTATTGACTATTAGATCAACAAACTAATAAGATTTGTTTACAAAAGTTAAGGATGAGGATAGGTCCATTTGGATTCAAGTTATGGATGAGGATGGCTCCATTTGGGATTGACTTGTTTCTGGACCTGTCAAAACAATTGGTCAGATAAGTTATTCGAGTCGGATCATGCTGGATTTGATCAACTTAACTTGTCATTGGATCATTAAATTGGAGTAATAATAATAAAAAGGGGGGGGGGGGACATAGAACTAAAACGGGTCAAAACGGTCGAATTTGAATTTCGATCTAATTTGACCCATTATTTTCCGCTTTTTCAAGTCGGTTTCGATGATAGGTCAAAATTTTTGGTTAATTTTTGGGTCGAATAAGAACTTGATAGGTCGTCTACTTGTTTGCCATCTTGAGGTGGTTATCTGTGGCCAACAAATATGTGTTCTATGGGTCAGATAAAGATTAACGACCGAGTTAGATTGATCATATCTATAGCTATTACTAAAACAAAACACAGCTGACATAATCACTATAAATTTAGATGATGATGTTATTGTTTCACTCCCATAAATAATTTTTTTCATATCTTTGATCACTTAGAACAATCCAATTATGATTTTTCATATTCTAGATTACATCATTACCTTATAATGTTAATTATAGTTTACTTACAAATTATAAAATTTGAATATGTACAGAAAACAGTGGTAACAACAAAAAGCGTAGAGTACATGCCATTTTTGCTATCGTTTTTCATGTTTTTGAATGGAGCAACTTGGACTTTTTATGCAGTGCTTCGTTGGGATATCTATCTTATGGTAATAATATGCTCTTTATTAGCTCTTCACTATCTTTTGCAATATTAATGGCTTGCATTTTTAAGTGCACATCAAAAAAAATTATAAAAACTATATTATAAATAAATTAGAAAAAATTACCTAAAATAATCTTACATATTCATGATTATCCTATAATAATTACACCTATTGATTAACTGTGAATAATTCCAACTTTGAAGGGTATTTTCCTAGGGTAAACCCAGTAACCCGATGACTTGCTATAGCAAGTTTTATTTTTTTTTTAGAAAAAAAAAAGACAAATTGAAATAAAATGTCAAAACAAATATTAAAAAATATTTTTTAAAAAAATTATGAATGTTTTTATTATTTAGAATTATTCTATGTAAATTTTTAAATTTTTTCTCTAATTTTAAATTAATTTTCAGTTTATTTAATAGCATCTTAACAGGTCATCTGGTTACCCAAGTTTACTCTAGGCAAATATTTCTTAAAGTTAGAATTATTCATGTTTAATCATTAGGTGAGATTATTATAGAAAAATCATGAAAAGGTTGGATTATTCTAAGTTATTTTTCCAAATAAATTATAGATTAATCCAAATTTGATAAAATCTCACATGAATATAATTTATCTTTTATATATCTTTCGAAAAGCTTATTTAAATTTCTCCTGCAACTTAAATGAAATATTTTGAATGAGAATATATTTTTTTTTGTATAT
This sequence comes from Amaranthus cruentus, assembly GCA_019425755.1. Taxonomy (NCBI): domain Eukaryota; kingdom Viridiplantae; phylum Streptophyta; class Magnoliopsida; order Caryophyllales; family Amaranthaceae; genus Amaranthus; species Amaranthus cruentus. The sequence continues at coordinate 21,575,683 of CM033454.1, forward strand.
ATATCATAATTATTCAATTCCCATACAAGACATGCTGTTTTCAAATGTTCTTTTGACAAATCTTCATGAAGGCAAATCATTAGTATTCCTTGTCTATCCTTTAAAAAAAACTAATAATAAAAAATTCGTTTTTTTTAAGACTTTGATATTGTTGTTGTTACAGGTGCCAAACGGTATAGGATGTTTGCTTGGAGTATTACAATTAGGTCTCTATGCTATATATAGAAATGCTAAGCCCTCCAAGAGTGATCATCTTTTGTCACAAAGTCTATTAGAGGAAGGTTCACAACAACCAATTCTCAATTCTTCCTCTAGCCATCCAACCAAAGAAACATAAAAAAAAATGGTGGAACTTTTAAGCAATTTATGGCTTTTTTTTTTCTTGAAAAATACATGCATTCTTCAAATTTCCTCCTCAAATACTTATTTTCTTAGAGATAAAGAAGCATATATGTTATTTTGAATTGTATGTAATTTGCACTAAATGCATTATTGTGTATATGTTTAGGTTTATTGAGACCCAATGTAAGTTATTATTTATAAATCAGCTAGTTTCTTGAGAAACCGTTTTTCTGAGAGACGTCTCTCAGGCCCAATTCATTAAAGTTTATTGTCTACATTTACTCTACATTTTCCCTAATGAGTCAACCCAATTAGAGATGGTCTTTCAAAGAGAACGTGTCTCACAAGAATTTGTGTATATACCAATACATTAATATACGGTTCATGGGATGAATTGTGATGCCATTATACTCCACTTTGTATAGATAATAGGCTATTTGGTAAATAGTTTTTTGATTGGCTTTAGATTTTTTGTTTTGTCAAAATATTATACATTTGCTCGGTAAAGGACTTTCAAGTCACAAAAAAAATAGTCAATATCCAATAAATAATTTACCATCAAAAATCTCCTTAAACAGTTGAATTATCAAGTTAGCGTTAAACCTAATAAAAACAACTATCACTTCCAACTGATCAAACAAGCAGATAAAAAAGTCAACCATTAACAACAATTAGTCAAAGGAAAAATTAATCATGAATAATAATACTTATTTTCTTATAATAATACCAACTTTATTTTATTAACTAATATACCATTTTTTTTGTCTTATAATCACCTATAGTTTGATTTTTAACATATTACAGATTTTCTAGGAAAACACTCATTTAAGTTGGTATTATTCATGATTAATCAATAATTATTATTATTATGAGAAAATTAACAAAAATTATATTATTCACGATAATTTTTTCGTTCCATTGGGAGAGACAATAAGGGTACGAATTCAAAAGATATTAGACAAGTCCTTGTTTCGAATTGCAATATAACATGGTGGGAATGACATTTTTACCACTTCTAGAAATGCTTTGATTCCTATGGACATTATAATATTCAGCTATTTTTGTGAGAGACTGTCTCTCAAAGAGATATCATCAAAATAAAAAGCACATATTCTTATTTTCTCTTAACTTTGTGTAAATTGGGCTATTTAGCCCATATTTCTAATGTGTCTCTTGGAGAGACTGTCTCTCATAACAATTTGTGCATAATATTTGGGATTATATTCAAATGGTTTTGGAAACCAAATGGGTAACTCACTAATTGCACACAACCCTCACCAATTTGAGCAACTCATTAAATGAGTAAGTTGCATAATTCCAATAACAAACTTGATTATGCTACATATAATGCACAACCATTTGACTTTTATTTCATTTTACCCCTTCACCACCTCAATGGCAACTCTCCTTTAAGACCATCTAAGCTATTAGTTATGTTCGGATGGTTTATCCCACATCGACAAGTTAAAAATAGTATGCACACTTTATAAATTATTGGAGACCTTCTTCCTAATGCAATATGGTTTTGGGATAGTGTATATCTCCTTGGCTTATGAAGTGTGTGCTCCTTGTATTTTCTCCGATAATTACTAAAATTCACAATAAGTCCAGCCTAATTTAATAAGTTACGTACAAGCTTAGTCACGCCAGTTTCAAGACCTAAAATACTAATTTTAAAACTTAAAAGGCTAGGATTCAAAGTTTGTAATGTTTTGAGTCATCTTACTTTAGAGTTGTAATGAGAATTTTAAGCTTTATAGTTGGTCTTTTAAGTCTTGTAATTGATCTTTTAACTCTGGGTATTAAAAACTGTCAAATCCAAAGCCTTTGAATTGAATTTTTAAGTTTTAGATTTGATAATATAAGTTTTGGAATTGGTTTTTTAAGTTTTCAAATTAGTTTAAAAAATAACTAGGTCGGTGCAATAAGATGCGTCAGACCAGTGAAACATTCTTACCAAAGATTTTGTGCTCCTGGTACAGACGTGCTCAACACCTAGACCAATCTCTTAGTAATCTTCGGTTATTTTCGCTCCTTTTTAAGTCTCTCAAACTCTAACTTTTAATCTTTGTTAATGGTTTGCTATTCATCTTTTCTTATGTCCAAACCATCTTAAATAATTTTCATTCATCCTTTCCTTAGTATTTGCATCTCCCAAACCTTTTCATGAATCTTCATTTCGAACAATAGCCCAACATTCTGATCCATATATATAATAGTGTTGGACTAATGGTCATTTTGATAGAATATGACCTTTAGTTTTAGAGGCACATCTCTATCACATAATATCTCTGTTGCCACTCTTATTTTTTCCACCCACAGTAATTTTGTGGGCCACATTTTGATGAATATCCCTATTAAAATGAAGGAAAGAATGAAAGATTACAAAAAAACTACCTAATTTATAGCATTTTTGCAAAAAAAAAAAAAAAAGAACTACCTAATCAAATTTTTTATGCAAAAAATTACCTTATATGATATTTTTGCTTTCGAAAGATTATTAGTTGACAGAAACCGTCAGTTGACTATCAAGTGTGGCATTGACTTTGCATGTGAAAGACACATGACATATTCCTTTCTCTGAATCTTTTACTTCTTTGGTTTCTTCTCCTTCTCAATCTCTACATCCGTTTTTTCTTCTCCTTCTTCTCCGACCTCTCATCACTCCCTTTTACTTTTCTCTTTCATGAATTTGATTTTTCTATAATTATCTTTCTCCAAATAAGAATTAGTTCTAAAATCTTTGTTTCTCTATCAAGAACAACCATCTTTGGCAAGTGGTACTTCAATTGAGGCAATTTGTTCTAAAATCCTTTTCGATCACTCTTCAATATTCATGTATTTTTTTCATTTAATTTTAAGCAAATACTAAATGATTCATATCCTTGGGTATAATTGTTTATAAGATACTTAGTTTTTGGTCACCCATGATAGATTCTAGGTTTTTGTTCATCATTTTGAGACTAATCAAGCTAATTCAAAAACTTGAAGAACACAATTTGTGCATCAAAATGTCATTAAAGGTGTATGCGCTGGAACACACGATCCTAATCCTAAGATACTGAAAGAAGATTAACGCAAGTACCTGCATGATGGATAATGCTGCATGAGGATAAAAGAGCTACAATACCTGCAAGACGACTAGTCCTGTAGAACGATAGAACAATATCAATACCTGCAGGATGGCTAATCCTGCAGAGCGATAGAGAAATACAATTTCCTTTACGGCAGCTAGGGGTGTGCAAAATAAGACCGGAACCGAGTGAGACCGGACCGGTTGCATCCGGTCCGGTCTCCGGGTCTTACATTTTCGGCATTCCAGGTTTCCGGTCCGGTCCGGTCTAAACCCGGAAAAATCCGGGTTGGACCGGATGAGACCGGATGCACATAAAAGTGATTTTGAAAGTGAATAATATTTACGATTGTTATGGATATATTTATTTAAAGGGCTTTAAATATTTTATTTTCAACACAAAATAATTTTTTAATTCAAATATTTTAATTTTATAATATTTAATTATCTAAATTATTTTCAAATCTTCAATTTTTTAATTTTTTTTGGTATAAAAAATTATTTCCGGTCTAACCGGTCCAAACCCAGACCAGAACGGATGGAATCCGAGTTAGACCAGGACCGGACCGGATGGAACCGGTCCGGTCTCCGGTCTTAGCAAATTCGGGATTCCGGTCTTCCGGTCCGGGTTTGGACCGGTGAACACTCCTAACGGCAGCTAATCCTGCAGAATGAGAGAACAATACAAGTACTTGTAGGAGGGCTAGACATGCAGAATGATAGAAACGGATATAATGACGTGGCATAAGACGGTTGTAATCGTACTAAGAAAAGCTGTTAAAACTTGTATGAGGCAAGACACCACACCTACCTCGTACCCTACCTAGAAAAGTGTACTATAATGTACTGGAAATCAAAGAAAGGGGACCACAACATAAAGATTAGCTAATCAACAAATGACACATCAGTCTAAAGGATATTCTATGTCCCCTTCATTGATCCCCAAAAGATTCCATTCAAGGTAAAAGCCAAAACGGCTATTAGGGTTTTGGGAACCCTTCCCAAGACCCTCTACTATAAATATACAGTGTGTCATGCACTACCACTGGTAACGAAAATCTTTGCATTCAAACCCTAGCAATACCTTGAGCAAGAAATTACTTGAAGTTTTAGAGTTCAAAAGTCATGAGGAAGAAGAATAATTAATGGAATTCTTTAGTCCATGAAATTCTCTTTACAAAAGAAACTCCATACCCACACCTATCTAACTTCGATTATCATGTGGAAGGAGAAGATAACTTGTTTGCTTTGTTTGTTTTTGAAGGAGCACTAACACCACTTGTTTAAGCAAACCTCTTTAACTTCAAGTCTCCTCCTTAAAAGATATTTTTACATAATCATTAATCAAATTATCATTTAAATCATCTTTGAATTATATTTTACTCCCTTTAATTTGTTTCCTTTTTATATATTTTTTTCACTCACTTTTTCATGTACTCTAATGCAAACCTAAAAGTCATATATAACTTTAATTGTATTTCAAATATTATAACCAATATATATTTAAAAGATATAAATCAAAAAGAATGTATCAAACCCCATATAAATAATTTTTAAATATAAATTAATTTAAATTCATATTCAAAATTTAACACTAAATTTTAAATTCTATTTATAGAGATCGAACTTTTATTTTGTGTAATTCAACTTCAAATATTTTCAATAAGAAAATAGTATCCCTGTACCAAAAAGACAATTAAAAAGGAAAATGGAAGATAGTAGTCACAGAAAAAGGCGCAATAAGAACCCCCACAATGCATACTTAAAAATTAAAAATAACTCCGATTGTGTTTCTAAAATTTATAAAAATAAATTAATATTGAAAAAATTACCCTGAATAATACAACCTTTCAATTTTTTCCCGATAATAATACCAACTATTGATTAATATTAAATAATACCAACTTTAAGGTGAGTTTTCTAACAACATCCATTTTTACCTTTAACCTATAAATTTGGTTATTTCTAATAAAAAAAAGATAAATAATATTCAAATAAAAAAATCAACCCTCCCCTTCATCCAAACCACTCCACCCCAAGTCCTCAAAATCCACCGTGCACTTGTGATGGTGGAGGACAGTGAGAGGGTGGGTGGAGGTTGTGGTGGTGGACTTGGTGTAGGCTACGGTGGTGGACTTGGTGGAGGGTGGTGAAAGATTATATATTTTTTTCTTTTTTTTTTCAGGTGCTCTCTTTAGAGACCGTCTTTTGTAAAGACAACTCTCAAAAGTCCAGTCCAAATCCATATTTAGAGTTGTAACAATATATATTTAGAATTGGACTGGGCTTTTGAGAGTCATCTTTACAAAAGACGTCTCAAGAATTTGTGTTTTTTTTACAGTTAACATACAATTGTAGGTCACCAATAAGTAAAACGATGCTGGAAGGAAATATGTCTCTAAGCTTGTATTATTCAATATTAATCAATAATTTGTATTATTGTATAGAAAATTGTTGAAAGTTTGTATTATTCAAGGTAATTATTTTCCTATTTAAAAAGATACACCAAAATGAACTTATCAAGAACCCATAGCAAAAAATTTTAAAATATTAATTAATCTAAATTCATACTCAAAATTTAACACAAAAAAATCCAAAAATTCAATTTACAATCATCCAACTTTTTTTTTAGATAAACAATCATTCAACTTTTATGTTATGAAATTCAACTCCAAATATTTTCCATTAGATAAATAAAAATGTCACTATTCCAAAAAAGACAATAAAAAAGAAATTGGAAGATAGTAGTCACAAAAAGAAATGGGCCCACAAGAACGCCCCCAGCTCCAGCTAAATATTTCAGACTACTGAAAAGTAAAACACTATTTCCGCCATTATTATTTCTGGATCAATTTTTTTGTCTTCTTCTTTTTTCAGTCCTCTCTTCACCATTTTTCTACTATTACCATTTCAGTCTTCCACGTGCTCCTCTCCTCTCTCCTCCATTCCCCATTCTCCTTTCTCTCTCTAAGCTTCTCTCCCTTCCTTCATCAATGGCGGTTCATCACGACATTGCTTCGGATGCTTTACAATGTACTGATCATCCGTTTCGTACTTCTTCTCCTGCTGGAGGGATCTGTGCTTTTTGTCTTCAAGATAAGCTTGGTAAACTTGTTTCTTCTTCTTCTTCGTCTTTTTTTATTGGTTCTTCTTCTTCGTCTTCTCCTTCTTTTAGATCTGATATTCATTCTGCAAGTACGTCTGTTAATGGTGTTTCGATGTCGCTCGCTTTGTCGAATGCTCCTGGTTCTAGTTCTAATGTTGGTGTTAGTAGTGGTAGTAACAATCGCTATCACCATTTTCATAATCATCAAGATTTTGGTGGTGCTGCGGGGTATCAATATCATCATCGAAGGGCCCGCATACCTTTTCTTCTCACTCAAAAAAAGAAGAAAAAATCACCTGCTACTGTTTCTTCATCTTCTAATGCAGCTGAAAATCGGTCTACAGTTCTTAAAAGAAGTAAATCTACAGCTACTTCTCGATCTGGTCGCCATTTTGATTCTGATTATTCTCAGGATTTTAGCCCTAGACGAAGAGGGTTTTGGTCTTTTCTTCATCTTTCTAATACTCAGAACAGAAAAACACACAAACCCGACCCGGAGCCCGTAACAAACCCTCCCCCTGCTCCTCCTCCTCCTCCTCCTCCGCAAGCGGTTGTGGTGGTGGATGAAACAGATGATAGTCCCAACAGTAGTGGAAGCAATGCGGCGTCGTTTGGTAGAAAAGTATCCAGATCTAGATCTGTAGGATGTGGTAGTCGAAGTTTTTCCGGTGATTTCTTTGAGAGAATCTCAACTGGATTTGGAGATTGTACTCTTCGGCGCGTGGAATCACAGCGTGAAGGAAGTAAACATCGTCATTCAACTTCACGCGCTTCTGGAGACACCATTAGAGAGAAAGTACGTTGTGGTGGACTTTTTGGTGGGTTTATCATCACATCATCTTCATCTTCAACCTCATCTTCTTCCTCGTATTGGCCAGCAGAAGGAAAACCCAATGGGCCAACCACAACACCAGGTAATGGGCCGCTAATCCATGGAAGAAGTAGGAGTTGGGCTTGGGCTTTTGCAAGCCCAATGAGAGCCATCAAGCCCACGATCATCAAAGATGGTAAAAGGGAATTGGGAGGTGTCAGCACCACCAACAATAGCGGAAATGGGAAGAACCCTAATTTAAGTGATATTCCTTCATTACTATCTGTAAGAAGCTAATTAAAAAATTGAGATGTTTTAAGAGTAAAATCTATTGAATGACTAGTATTGTATTATTGTTAATGAATGGTGATAATATGTTTATTAATGATTTAAGATCTTGTTTGAATTTTGGGTATAATTGTAACTTGTAAGGTAATTTTGTATGTTAATTTTAGTTTATGAATTATGATTATTCATTTAAGTTTTATTTTAGCTAAAATGTGGAATAGTTTGTAATTTTTGGATGATTTTTACAATGTACATGCTAAATTAATTGTTATACTCCATTAATTAGTGTACTTTATCTAAGAATAAGATGGGATGGGAGGAGCTTTAACATAATTGTGCATGAGTACTTCAAATTACTCTATCCATATATGGTTACTTTCATGATTAGTTATACAATGTGCAATTGGTATGGTCATTTACACTCATGGTATCGGTTTATTCAGCTCATAAAACTATGATCAGGAGCTAAAAAGGATAAAGGACCATAGACTATACATCGGCCTTAGCATAGGAAACAAGGATTGTGTTCAGTGCGACCCTCAGCGGATCTACGCATGATATTGGGTCAAACTTGACTATACCCACTTTATACTTTATTATTATATTTTATGAAATGTATATATTAACAAAATTTGATTAATGATATGAAAAGTGTATCAAATTAGTGATAATAGGTGCTTAAAATGGTGTGATACTGTGATATAAAAAAATGGACTAAATAGACTAAAAAATAACTAAAATTTATCGTGAAAGACGGTACATTTAAGAGACACTTTTGATATACGAGTTATAATCAAATTAATAATAATATAGACTTTTTATTTTGAGCAGAAAACAATTGAAGCATAGAATTGGTTTTGGCAGATGAGTCAGTGGTCAACATTTAAGTGAAAGTGACTATAGATGATAGATCTAAGGAGTAAGGAATGCTAAAGTCACTATTGGCCAAACACACATCTCACAAATCCTATTCCTAAGTATGAAGAATTCCTTAACACTTTTTAAAAAGTTATTGATTTGAACATCACCTAATAGCTTCATCTTCTCGGTCTATCTTGAAATTTAAAAAATATACTCCCTCCTACTTAAGCTACTAGTCTCATTTATTTTTAGGCACTATTCACTTATCACTCTTAGTAAAATATAAGTTAAAACATAGTCATGTGGGATCTTGTTTGATTCGTCTCAATACAAGGATTATTAATATCAACTTTTTATAATTTTTAACTAAGAATAATTAGAGAAGAGATATTAAGGGTTGAAATGTTGTCTCGGCAAGTGTGAAAAACTAAATGGGACTAGTAGCTTGAATAGGAGGGAGTAAAAGGTAAAGGACATTCTCGGTATCCGCACAAGGCACGATTCGAGTGAAGTTTTTTCTTTTTCTTGAAGATGCGGACAAATCATACCCGTACCCCCAGTAGGGGTCGAACCTCAAACCTTCTACTCCACATGCAGATTCTCTATCCATTGAGCCACAAATGCTTTTGGTATATTATTTAAAAAATATATTATTTATTTTGAAAATAAATTCATCTATTTGGTATATTTGTTAAAAATAAACCGACTTATTGTTTATAACAATTATAAAACTTCTTTGTAGGTCAACAATCAATTTAACGGAGGAATAAGTAATAGTTTAGTTTATTTTCAGCAATTATGCCAAATAAGTGAATTTATTTATAAAATAAACAATAATTTGATTTATTTTTAGAAGATCAAGCAAATACTCTATTAGTTTAGTTTTTACGACATCCCCTTAAAAATTACTTTGTAAAACACTTCAAATGTCAAACTCTCAATAATAATTTAATAACATCAATTTAAGTATTTGGGAAAGACCATATGGCATGTCATAACTCATAAAACCAAAAGTTTATTACTGATATTACTTTAAAATTTTGTTACATTTTAATTATTTATGTATTTAAATTAAAATCTAATTTAAGTATATTTGGAGTGTCATTTACCTTTATCTTTGTCAGAGTAAAACATATAAAATATTGAATTGAATTGAAACTTCATATAAGTTTAACCAACCAATTACTTTATAACCCGGTCTCAAAAAATGAAAAAAAACCCCGACTAATAAAACCATAAATGATAAGTTTTTTACTTGCGATCTTGAAATACAAAGTCTCACCTTTTAGGGGTAAAATTGATCATTTTCCTCTAGTACTCCCTCTCAAGGGAGTACGAGTATGAATTGTTCGTCACCTTTCCTCACTCAGACCCTGTTTTCGAGCGGGATATTTGGTTGATGATGATGATGATCTTGAAATACAAAGCAAAATCCTATACCGAATAAGGAGGTCTACATTCAAAACTAAAATCCTACTTCAAGTTGGATCAATTTCAATTCTATGTGAACATAAATATCTTAGATATAATATATTTCAGATCGAGTTATAGGACTTGTATCTTGTATGAATTCAAAAAAAAGTAGGGTTTTTATTTTTTAAGGTGTACCATACTCTATATACTAAAAGTTTATGAATTTTAAGTGAAGTATATGAATGGCAATAATTTGAGTAAGTTGTAAATAGAAGTCACTTTGTTTGGTACTCACTTTATGATGTAATTGCAACATATTGGTGTAAATTAATAAAGTGAAGTGTTTTTATTTAGGGAGTTTGGATTTTGGTTATGATGGTTAACTTTGTGACTTTTAGTGGATTGGAAGTTGGGTGTCCCAAAAGATACCCACTTTAGTATCTTGTTGATTTGACTATATTATACTTCCTTTTAGCTTTAACCTTTCTTTGCTTCCTAGTAGGTGTTTGCTTCCTTTAGGTAGTGCTCTACTTATACTTCTGTACTTCCTACATTTAATACTTTTTAGGCAGTTCAATGTATTATTTTGTTCATTTATATGTCAAATTATACACATATAAAAATTATAAAAATTTTATATTATGAAAGTATGCGATTAGACGATTCAAATAAGATCCCACTTGACTATATTATTACTTACATATTAACCGCAATACATAAAATAAGCTTAAACGATGAATAGTGTCTAAAAACAAAATGTAGCAAGTATTTCGGAACGGAGGAAGTATTTAATACTCCCTCCAGTTCAACACTAAAGTCTCATTTGCTTTAGCACTCTATCCAATGCATTTATTTAATTGTTAATATCTCTAATTGTGCATAATTAAAAGTTATGAAAAGTTGATATAAATAATCATTGCATCGAGACGAATCAAACAAGATCCCACTTGACTATGTTTTAATTTATAGATTAATAATAAAATACAAATTAAAAGTAAGATATGAATAGTGTCAAAAAACAAATATGAACTTATTGGTGAATTGGAGGAAGTACTTCCTATATTTTTCTTTGGAAATATTATCTATAATAAATATTTAAGTTATTTATCTATAATAATTTCAATTTTGATTAATAATGAATAATCTCAACTTTATAATCACTTACCTAAGAACATTGTTACCCAAATGGTAACCGATTTTTACAGGTTAATTGCTAAAAAAATTAAAATCGAAAAGAATAAAAATTAAAAGTTAAATACAAAAAACACTTACTTGATTTCATTTTCAATTTTTTAAAAATTTTTTAACTTTTTATTTAATTTTGTATTTACTTCTAGTATTTTTTTTTTATATAAAATGACTTGTATAAATGGCGGATCCAGGGTTCGGAGTCCCAGGGGGCACCAACTAACGGACGAAATTTCAAATGAGTTTCATTTGTAAAATTAAAAACTAATTTTTTAAAATGTGAAAAAAAGGACAAGTACAATCACAATAAATTTATCAAAATTGTTATCTTATTCTTAAAAAAGTTTCTCGTAATTAAATAGCGTTTACGAATAAAAGAATGCTAGTAATTAGCATCTATCTTAATCATATGCATTACCTGAATTAATAACATTTGAATTTATTTATAAAATTCGTTCCACTTTATTCAAAATAATGTAACTAGACAAAAAGTTAAATATACTCTAAAAATAATGTGTATGCTGTAAATAAATAGTGAATTAATCTATTACAGTGCACGTTCTTTATTAAGGTCGTCTCACCGTGAGACTACCTCAATAGAGTCAACCTAAAAAAATTTTTTAAAAAAAAAGCTTCTAGTACAAGTGGGATTTCAGTTTTCATTTATTTATTTATTTATTACTCCCTTCTATTCACTTTACTTGTCCCATTTGATTTTTTCAACACTATTCATCAATCACTCTTATTATGTGATTTGTTCTTAATCTATAAGTTACAACAAAGTCATGTGGGATTTTGTTTGATTCGTCTTTTAGTAAAGTTTATTAATATCAACTTTTTATAATTTTTACTCAAGTACAAATAGAGAGATTTAAGATTGAAAACGTGCATTGACAAATGTGCCAAAATCAAATGGGACAAGTGAAGAGAATAGGAGGGAGTATTTATTTTACTAATGAGCTGCTTGTATAGGTCCGTCTCACGAGGAGAAAGTCTCATATAAGATTTGCTAAAATTTTAAATACAACATATCATAAAAGTAAATTAAACAAATCCATTGACTTAAAAAAAATAGGACAAAATAAAAATAAGACAAAATTACTGAAAGGAGGAAATATTTATAATCAAAAGACTTTAATATTAATTTTATATTTTTACACTGATCAATAGAAAAGTCTAATTTGAATTTTTTTAAAAATGCCTAGGGGCACGTGCCCCCGTGTGCCCCAATATACCTCCGCCAGTGCTTGTATGTATAGGTAAAAGGTTACCTTGGTGCATTCTTAGCAAACACCCCTTATAGTTAGAATTATCCTTGTTTATCAAAATTTGAGATTAATGTAGAACAAACAGTAAAAGGTTCGATTAATCTCGCTAATTTTTCCTTTTCCATTTAATTCACAATATTTACCAAGTACATTACTCCCCACATATCCTACACTAACTTCATTTTAACATTTTATATTTCTTATGTTCCTCACATTTATGGAAATATTTTTTCATTAGTTATAGTCCCTATATATTTTTCACTAATTTTCTTTTAATATTTTTTTATATTGACGATTTGAAAAAAAAATCTATTTTTCTTAATTCCCGTAAATAATCCCTGTGGAAACCTCATTAAGAAACAAAGGAAGTATATATACTAGTATAGATACTCATATTAGTATAAAAGTATATATAAATATAAATTTTAGGGAAATTTCACATGGTAACCCTAAGGTATTGGGTATTCCACATGGTAACTAAGTTTTTTAAAAATTCATGCAATATGCCACAGGTTTATTAAATTCATCCTTAGTGACCTTTTTATCCACAATACATTTGAAAACGTTGATTTGGTAATAATAATGATTGTTATACGCGTATTTAACCCTTTTACTAAATCTTATTGCATCAAAAGCTAATATTTCCCAAAAATATATAAAAAAAATATTATTGTGATATATTACTCATATTGTAAGGAATAAGTTGATATTAACTTTTGTAAGAATTTCATTATATGGAAAATCAATATGGAAATGACAAAATGTATAAAAAACATATAATATTTAAAAAACTTTAATTTGAAATTAAAATTTTAATGAAAAAACTTTATTAATTAGCTTATACTACACATACAAAAACAAATATCTTAAAGAAACTTTAATTTGAAATTTATGTAGCCTTTAAATTTAAAAATATTACAATATTTAAAAAATAATAAAAGAACATATCTTATTGTGATATATTACTCATATAAGAAGAAATAAGTTGATATTAACTTTATAAGAATTTCTTAATATGAAAAATTAATATTAACACATGAAATTTTACCGTCTTTTATGAGATGGTATGATTCTTTGTAATTTTTAAATACACAGCTACTATATCACACATTGGGGACACCCTTCTCCCCTTCTCTTCCTTTCTATTGCCTTCATTTTTCCTTCTAATAAATCGGAACATAGTGTATTATAATTCATCCTATCCTTCTTATTTTCGTATTCTCCTTTCAATCCAATTAACACAATTATCCTCTATTTTCTTCCAGCTCCTTTCTCCAACTCAAATGTCATCTAATGCATCCAAATACCATATTTATGGATGTGTTTAATTCCCCTAATCTGATGATGAACAACTTCACAACCATTTGATAGATATCAAGATTATGTGAATCCAAGTTATTTTACTAGTTGACTAGTATACTCGTGTAATGCACAAAGTTATTAGTATAAAAATTCTGGGCAAAAACTTCAAAGATATCATATGTCAAAGACGTAGTAGATTCTAAAATTTAAACACAAAGACAGGTTCTCACAAAAAATCCAAAATGGCTCAAAACTTTTCTCTAACAGTCTATTCTTCCTCCTCGGCCTCATTCTCACCAATGTTAAAATACCGCAACTCATATACGTTGCGATCCTTGTTAGAAGCAATGACCCGAAGCCAATCTCGAACATTATGCTTCTTCAAGTATTTTTTTGTTAAATACTTCAAATACCTGAGAATAAATACACACATTGTTCATAAAACTCATTGTGGTTTATGGTTGAGGTTATGATTATGGTGATTTAGCCAACAAATTTTAATCACATCAATTACCAAATAACCATGGTAATTTAATCAGTTGAAATGTTTTTCACAAAAAACAACACAATGAGAAACAAAGTACACATACTATATGGAGTATAAAGCAAAGAGATTCAAAATAATCTCTTTGGTACTATAATTGCACCAAACCAAGTTCAACAAAAAGATAAGCACCTACAAGCTACAAAAACCCCAAAATGGCAAGGAAAAAACACAATTCAACAGGTTTCGAGTCATATTACACAAACAAAACTATTTGTTTTACCCCGTTGATTTTGCTATAAAAAGTAACATTTTCACTCATAACATATCACTAAAGGAGCAGATGAGTTGAAGTTATGATCAATCGCGAGTTCAAAAGAATACCAATGTCAAATGAACTTTAAGTTCCAAAACCAAATCAATAGATACTAAAGATACTAAAAGCAACCAAACCGTAAATTTGAAAATAATCGTCTTGAAAATTGTGGAGGCCATGTGCAAAACTTTTATTTTGCACCTTATTTATGGGAAATATATTTATTTTATTAATAAACTTAACATTTTACTTTTTTAGATTAACTTTTTCATACACGGGAGAAAAAAAGGCCCTGTACGGTCAATTACCTCGCACACCCTCAAAGACCTTGCAATTTACAACTCAATTAACAAGCACAAATAACCTATAACTTCCACTAAATTCATAAGACATACAAGACTTTTTCATTTTGATGTTTTATATTAAACATATTTGTTTCACAACTTTGCATGCCACAAATGATTAACTCACCATCAACAGAACAATTATTTACTACTAATAGCTAATATAAACATAATCATTGAATCATGTGCACTTCTTAACTCTTAGGTATGTTAAGTTGAGAAACGAGTTTTGTTAAGTCACTATCAATGGTAAACTAGTAAGGGTTAAATACCATTGATCCACAGCAAAACCCTTGACTAGGTGGAGCCACTTTGGCATTGGGGTTCAGCTGCATACTTGATTACTCAACAAAATCGCAATTCAACTTGGGGTGTGTTTGGTATGCATTTTTCTGGATTAAGTAAAGGAAACGGATAAGCAAATTCATTACTTTGCGTTTATTAAGATAATTAGGTAATTATTTTTTGTTTCCTTTTGGTAATTGATTCCTACCCACCCTCAAAGTTACGGTAACACTTTCTTTACTGTAACTGCAACTATTCTTGTCACTTTAAAAGCAAATAGCAAGATCCATTATCTCACACTTTATTGTCTAAGATGCAAAATTGCCAATATGAAATATGCTTTGATTTATGAAATAGATAAATATGAAATTGCCAATTGAAATTTTAAATATTTCTAATTCAAATATAGAGGTGAATCAAAACATAAATCTAGCCAAATTTTTTTAAGACAAATCTCTTTCATTTATTTATTTACGGTAACAATCTATGGGTTATTTTAATGTTTTGTTTTTACATTTGATTTTTTGATTTCTAAGTTTTTATTATAATAACTCATATTCCTTGTCTTTTTTTTAAGAATAAAACTTTACATTTAATTGAATTGCTATGTGCTTTCGAAGTAATTGTTTGTATTTATTTATTATAAATTAATAACAATGAAGTAAATGGTTTTTGCCATGCTTGTCATAATTTTTTTGTGTTCATCTGCATTTATTTGTTACTTTGATGATTTGTTTATGAAAAGATTGTCTTGATAGGCAATGATGGAAATAATGAAGTTATGAAACCATTGCCAAACAACTAACAACAATAATCCTTATCATTTCCCTTACCCTTAGTTCTATTCTCTTTCCACATTTTATACCAAAGATTCCTTAAACAATAGACATCAATTTCTTAAACAGAAAAAAAATCAAACAATCCATCAGGAGCTTAAGGGCTTAATTCATTTTCAATAATCCAGAATCTAAAATCATCAAACCCCCAAAACACCAAAAACCTAAAAACCTGATAATTTTTCCAATCTATTCAATAAAAATTAAACAAAACCTAATCAATCAATGGCATGAAAAATAGACCAAAACAACAACAAAGAAATGGAACAACAAGATAAGAAAAAATGAAAAAGAAAAAATACCTCTTGGAGAAATTACTGTCACATTTAACAGTAATCATGCTCTTCTCGCGAGTAACTGTAACAGAGTCTCCGAGGGCACCTGCCTTACCACCAACCTTGATTCTCTCCTGAAAAAACTTCTCAAGAGATGCAATGTCCATAATTTTATCTTCTACGGGCTTTGTACAATCGATTGTGAAGGAAGCACCCTTCTTCTTGCCTTTGGCGCCGGCTACTGCTCCTCGACACATCTTCTCAGTCTTCTATGATCTGCAAAAAGAAAAAGAGCAAAGAAATTCAGTGATGCGGTGCGAATTGGCGACTCCATTAATGAATTCGAATGAGATGAAAGACAGATTAACTGGAATGGAGAAATGTGAGGGAATTGAGCCGGCGTGAAGTGGAGAAATCGAAAGGAAAACGAAAAAAAGGTTAACAGTTCGCATCATATAAAGAAATGTTCATGGAGGAGATTCTTAGGGTTTGTGAAATCATGTGGGTATGGGCTTTTCCAGGTTTATGTTTATTCTTCGAGCCCAAAGTCACTGGTTGCTTAACGTTTCGCACCAATTCTTGTATGAGACGGTCGCACAGAGTCGATGGTTTGTGAAATCAAGAACTTCGTACATTGCAACTCATTTTGCATAGATCATGAGGGACAATCATACATCATATCATACAATTTTATAATTTTGCTGCTAAATGACAAATGACAGTCTCACAATCATCTGTCAAATACAGCAAGATTATTGGTCCTTCAATAGTAAAGTAATTTATTTCTAAAAATACATTAATTTTAAAAAATACATAGCTTTCAGAAATTATTTTACAATAATACAATAGCTATAACATCACACATAAGAAAAATAATAAACCTTCCAAAAATATTTTAGTTAGAAAATATTACTATTTACATGCAAATAAAAAACAATTAATTTCCTATAATAACACAGCACAGTATCACAATATTTTCCTTTTATGCTAAATAGAATATAATTTTAAGAGTTATATTTCAGATATGCAATTGCACAATGATTTAAAAGTTATATTTCGAATAAAAAAATTCATTTTACAAAACTCCGTGCGATGCACGAGTTTTATACTAGTATAATATAAAACACAAAAACTTGGGTGAGAACACCTCACTTGTGAGACGCATCTTATTGGACCAACCCAATTGTATATTTTTTTTATCTATTTTACAAATTAAAATGTCAATTTAAAGAGTTAAAAGACAAATTTAAAGACCTTAAAGACCAATTTTAAGGATTTAAAATTGACATTTTAAGTCATATAATTTGATAATTTTAATACTTAAAAGATCAATTTTAATACTTAAAAAATCAATTTTAAGACTTAAAAAATCAATTTCAGGACATTAAATTCTCATTTTAACTTTAAAATAGGATTTCTCAAACATTAAAGTTGATATTTAAAATTTTAAAATTGACATTTTAAGTCTTAAAATTGGATTTTTAAGTCTTGGAATTGTTCTTTTAAATCTTAAAATTAGTACGTTAAAACATTTTTAAAATGTTATTGGGCCTGGGCTGGTTGCACGGTAAGGCCGTCTCACATGAGAGTAGCTGAATATAAAATTGGAAATAGGGAAATTTCTTGTAGTGATCTTACGGCCCGTTTGGTTAATGGTATTAAATGGTGGTAATAGGAATGGTTTATAGTGTAAAATTTCATCAAAAGTTTCATATCATTGATCATTCCCATGGTAATGAAATTTTGACCACAAAAAATTTTTTTGTTTACAAATTTTCATTACCACCTAATACCACATCTCCCAATGGTAATGCATTGGAATGAATTTTATAAAGAAAATAAGATGATTAAAGTTGCATAAGCATGACCATCAAAGTAACCAAGAGATTTTTCAACCTAAATTACACTTATTTTTCATTTCCATTACTACCATTTGTTACCATCTACCAAACGGGTCGTTAAAGTTTTGCTTTTCGCAAATATTTTTTAAGTTCACGTTGTGATCTTGAGATTCCAAGTTTTCCATGTGGTAGACAAAATGTTAAGTTTTTTGTTAAATTAAGTATTTATTTTGACTTGATTTTGAAATTTGCAGTTAATTAGGACGATCACAGTGTCTTTTTTTGAAAAAAAATGTCATTATATTAGATAAAAAGGCATAAAGTTAACAAAAAAATGTCATTACTCAGGGCATCGAATCCCCAACTATATCCTGCAATGTGCTCCCAGGGCGCATCAAAGTAACTTCAAGTATAAAATATGTACTTGGCTACTAGTCTTGTCGGCAAATAAGACAACACCAATCAGATATAAGTGATACACCTTTGTGTATCTCTCAATAGTGACCTTATCAACACCTTTAAGGACGTGTAAAAAAGTCTGCACTAGCTTACTACAACACAACCCGCTCCCCTCGAACTGTATCAGCGGGAGGTCACACTCTTAGGACCTTCTCAACGATATCTCGCCAGTTCGATAGTGGACATGTCCCTCAATGGGAAGTCGTGTAAGTATAACTACATTTAGGAGTGTGATAGTAGCCTCTCACTCGATGGAAGGTGGAAAGTGTACATCTCTTGACGCCAGCGCTCGACAAGAGCTGTGATCATCGCACGATAGACTCTCCTGTAAGGTCGTAAGCGACGAGGTGGAAGTTACACAACATCATTCGCTGTATATAAGGAATGATCCTTGGGTCTATCTCCACTATCGAAAATAAATACATGTTTTGATCAGATTTTTGAAAAAAGTTACTTAATAAAGATAAACGCGACGTCCATTTTTTGAAAAATATCGTTTTGATGTGTTAAAACAACATTAAATATATTTTTCGGTCTACGTGCCGGAAAATAGACGAATAAGTACTTGTTTTGACCGCATTTTCGAAAGAGTTATTCTATAAGGTTAATTTGTGATGTCTGCTTTTTGAAAAAATATCGTTATGATTGGTAAAACTGACGTTAAATATATTTTTTGGTCTGCCTGCCCGAAAATAGGCAAATAAATACTATTTTGACCGGATTTTTCGAAAGAGTTAACCCCATAAGAATAATCGCGACGTCCAAGCTATAAAAAATATTGTTATGATGGGTAAAAGCGATGTTCAATATCTTTTCCGATATACGTGTCCGAAAATAGAAAAATAAGTACTTGTTTTGACCGAATTTTCGAAAGAGTTACGTGATAAGGATAATCGCGACGTCCAATTTTTTTTTAAAAATATCGTTATGATGAGTAAAAATGACGTTAAATATCATTTATGATCAACGTGTCGGAATATAAGAAAATAAGTACTAATTTCGACCAGATTTTCAAAAGAGTTACCGCATAAAGTTAACCGCGACGTCCGTTTTTTGAAATAATATCATTGTGATGGGTAAAACGACATTAAAGTGCTGAACATACAAAGGGTATAATTGGTAATAAGGAAAATCAAAGGAGATTAGGGGTAGTCAACAAAAGTCAAAGGTGATTAGTATTAGGCTGGTCAAAGATTACGTGGGTTGAATGGTGTACAAATAATTTTACACAAATTCTTACTAGAGACCGTCTTTTGTAAAGACGGCTTTCAAAAGTCCAGATTCTGAATATATATTGTTACAACTCTAAATATAGATTTAGGCTGGAGTTCTGAGAGTCGTCTTTATAAAAGACGGTCTCTCAAGAGAGCACCTCATAATTTTAAGGATGTAATTCATAAAAAATAATTGTTAAAGTTATAATTCAAAAGAAAAATATTAAGGCCGTAATTCGTAAAAACGCTAAACTAAAATGTACAATTGACAATTAATATTAATATTAATAAGAAAAAGATTGTGAGTAGAAAATAAAATGAAATTGAAAGACAAAGAGATAAGGCAAATTCCTGTAGTTCCTTCATCCTCTTCCCTTTGAACTTCCAACTTCCATGCCGAGAAGAACAACAACGCCGGCGTAGAGCAGCACTCAACACTCCTCACAATCAAATCAAATCGAAGAGTACAAAAAGTAGAATTCTAAGAAAAATGTTAGCAAATTCATTATCATTAACTCATAATTATCCACATTCTTCTACACTTCCTTCTTCACAATCAAAGCATTGTAAGCTTCTTCTATCTGCTTCTACTTTTTCCCGCTTTAAATCTTTCAACACTTTTCCTTCTTTCCATTTGCTTTCTCCAAGAATTTTCCATGGAAGAAGGTTTTGTATTAGAGCTTTGTCTGAAGCTCCAATTTCCGAGTCATCCCCAGATACCCTTCAGCCTTATTCCGTTAGAATCCCATTTGGAGATAGACATGTAAGTTCTTTAATTCTTTAAACCATTGTTTTTGCTGGGATGGAGTTTTTGGGTTTGATGGGTATTTTGTTTGTTGTTGAATTGGGTTTTTTAGTGTTAGTTTGTGAGAATTTTTTCCAAAATCTATGAATTTTTGCTTTGTTTGCTGTGTTTTTATAAAGTAATTTGTTGTTTGGAACAAGTGTTTTATCGGAAAACCATTCTAGGTAGTAAATTTTGAGGTGCTTAAACTCTTGTCTAAATGCAACCCAAATGAAGCTATGGTTTCTTGAGTATGTGCCCAAAAAACATTGAAGAAAGCTTGAAAAACATTGCATGTGCTAAATTCGATTTTGAAGGGTGTCATTTCAATTTGTGACCTTAAGAAACTAATTCAACCAAAAGCTTAAGTTGTTGGCTATACTCCTCAAACTATATTAGCATGGAATGGTAATAGGATGCTTTTCTATAAGAATAAATTATGTTTGCAATACACAGAGAGGTGGTTAATGCCTATACAACAGATGTAAATTAGTGAAAATTAAGTTAGTTTGTGGAGGCATTGCACTTATACTCTTCTACATTTTCTTCTCCAATGTGAGAGCTTTTAAAAGAAAATGCTGGGAAACGAGTGCAATGGAGTAGTACATTTTTCGACAAGATGTTGTACTTGTACATTGAAATGACGGGGCAAATGAGGAAAGGAGGGGAAGAGAGACTTTTGAGAAAGTTTAAAATTTGGCTATATTGGAGCAAGCATTGTGTTCTTGATATAAAATAGTGAGTCTGATTTTGAATGTGCCCATATTTGCTAACAAGCTTGATACAAAAGTTAGAGGTGAGTAATACTAGAGCAGGGGGAACTTGGCAATAAAATGAATGTGGTATGCCTATATTTTGAAGGTAAATGTTATTTATATTCACAAAAATAGAAAAGAAAAGAAAAAAGGGTGTATAATGTGACGTTTTCTATCTCGATTCTTATGTTATCCAATAAAGTGTTACATTTCAAGAAAAAGAAGGTAGTGAAGACGAGTGGAATTTTTGTAGCATTATGTTCTATTACCATGCCTGGTGATAAATGTTTTAGACTTTATACATGGAAGTTGGGTTTTGACGTAGTAAGTAGTGTCACTGAATTTATACTTGATATCTTGACTTCTTAGCAATATCTACATTGAGTCAATGTACTTGAAACACTCACTTGGTGCTCTATAATATCTAACTTCACAACACTACTGCCATGATCCTTATGTCAAAGTGACATTTTCTATACTAAGTTATACACTCATACTTAATTGAAACCTTTTGCCTCGCCTTTAGCGTATCATTGACCCATCTTTTGTATCTTCCTCTAATATGATGTCATAAGCGTAAAATTTGGATTGGTCTTGTTATCTTTTGTAGGATTGTTGCAAATATGAAAGGCCTCAAAGAAGAAACTTGATATAGACCAATATTTAAATTTAGTACCTTCTCCACATGTCCTAACATTGGTTTGTACTTTCTTTTACATGTCTTAGACTATATAGATTTATTTACGTGGCGTACCTTTCTTTGCATAACCCATCACATTACTTCCCTTAGTACTTTCTCATATGCCTTCTCCATATCAATCAAAATCATGTGCAAATCATGATGGAAGGGCACACATGTTTTTTTTTTTTTATTTATATTTTTTAATTCTATAGCAAAGTTTTTGTTTAACTTTAATGTCTACACAATTTTATTGTTATTGAGTTGTTTTTATTTAATATAGTAAAACCAAATGTGTAACCGATGAACAAATTGTGAACTGAAAAAAAAATAAATGAATTGAAAATCTTTCAACTAGAGAATGAGAATCCCAGAGAAAATTCCCGAAAAGGCAACAATGAGTGTACGTAAAGTTATAATAGAATTGTTTTCAAGTAACTGAGAACTGATGTATAGCAACAAAATTATTGAGTTTTGACATTATTTGTTGTAGATTAACCACCACAGAAGAAACGACGTGTTCATTTAGAATCTCTACTTTTTGCTAAAATTGTATTTGATGTCAAGATTGTGTTTTCTTATCCCTAACATTGGCTCTAACTTCTACGTATTTGGACTTGGAGCTTTTTGTTAACCAAATGGGCAATTAGTGAATAAAGTGTGCTTAAAAATTGAGAAAAAAATTAAAACACCAATGAACTTAGAAGCTCATACAACTACCAGAATTAAAGAAGAAATTCCTCTGAAAATATTGTCCATTCATCATAGTCTATCTAAAAGAGTTATTGTTGATTATTGAACAGATCTTGGTCGAGACAGGTCATATTGGTAGACAAGCTAGTAGTGCTGTAACAGTGACGGACGGAGAAACGGTAAGTTCAAACAGTCTACCCCTCTGTATCCTCTAGTTATATTTTTGCTAATGAGTAATGTACATCTTCCTGGTTATTGATGTGTTAATTTATTTTAATTTATCCTTTTATATTAATTTGTGTGTACTTTACAAAATTCCATTTCTTCATGCAGATAGTCTATACAACTGTTTGTTTGTCTGATATTCCTAGTGAGCCATCTGATTTCTTCCCTCTTTCTGTAAACTATCAAGAGCGTTTTTCAGCGGCTGGTCGTACAAGGTATCTTTGTATATGTCTTAATATTTTAGTCAAAAATGACATGTCGTGAAGTACTCGGCCATTAATGAGGGACCTCCTTTTCTCCAAAGTTGCATCTTGTCTGATTTGTCCTAAAGTTTCACTGAACTTGCTTTAGTCAACCCCCCCCCCCCCCCCTCCCCCGAAAGAATTTTTTCAAGAACTAAGTCCTGTAGCAACCCCTATACATTGACAGTATCTTAAAAAAGTTCTGATAGTTGCCATGTCACATGTGGACTTCATTTATCCAGAAGTGCAGTAAACTAGCATCAGCCTTCTTGGAGGACCTTTTTAACTCACTTTCTGGCCAAATTTATTTGAAGAATTCAACGTGAATTAACTCTTTCTCCATCTCGTAATTTTTTAACTTGCAGTGGTGGATTTTTTAAACGTGAAGGGAGGCCAAAGGATCATGAGGTATTTGTCTTATAATACTATTAATTGATTATAAACCTGCTGCATCTGGTGAATGATCATCTTTATTTTATCCCACTTTTACAATGATCATTACATAAATATAAATTGGTGTTATTAGTTCGTCACAGTGACACTTGTTTATGTAAATATTTTTCGATCCCGCACATAATTAATGATTTTCTATTCCATGAGAAATTTAGGACCTACCACCTACCTGAGCTTATTTAAATCTAATTTGTTGGAACATTAGATTGATGAATAAAATGAAGAGGGTTTTTGACAATTTACATGTCAAAAGTTTCTGGGGTTTTATCTATCAATACATATTGAACTTCCTTACGTAATTATTGCTGATTCGGCAAATTATTTTGAAAATATTTTGTACTATGCTTACTCGGTTTTTATATGAACATTATTCTTAAGAAAATGACATGAATTTTCTAGTTTTGTAATTTGGGCCTCCGTAAATAAATAACCCCGGAATCGCTTCTATTAGTATCATGATATCTTGTTAAGAAAGGCTGTTTGTTTATCTGGAATTAATAAAAATGGGTTAATTAATCCCGAGCCATCTACGTTTTTTCCCGAAGCTAGTTCACCACCAACTGTAGCGGCTCCTGGCTTGCTTTTCCTGCTTTATATATCTCAGTATTGGTTGTGATACACGCAGGTTCTAATTTGTAGGCTGATTGATAGGCCATTGCGTCCTACTATGCTTAAGGGCTTCTACCACGAAACTCAGATTTTATCTTGGGTATGAAATCCTTTTAACATATCTGACAACATTTCTTTTGCTTTGGTTCATATCCTAGTAGTATCTCTGGACCCTCTGTTCTCTCTATAAGGGTTTTATCTTTCTGTTGAGGAAAACGTATCTTGATGACTGATGAGTGCTTATGACTTGTATGTAGCTCAATTTCTCTAGTTACTAAAATGAGTGTTTGCAGAGTGTGTGTAATGGATTAAACTCTTGAGCTTAAAATCCCGCAATTGACAACAGAAAATATGTAGTCTTGGAAGAAAGATTGATTGTTCATTAATGACATGAAGTGCAATTTCCTCTTTTGTCCATTGGATTTATATTTCATAGATTTTTTCCAGATATCTTGATTACCTTGAAAGGTTTCTTGTTTCTCTTGTGCTTTATATTCATTTTCTTCTGCTGTTCTTTTTTGGGGGATGTCACTTAATGCTTTTTTCATTGACGCTAATGTTTCTGTGTTTAAGGTTTTGAGTTATGATGGAGTGCATCCTCCTGATTCATTGGCAGTCACAGCTGCTGGAATTGCTGTGTATGTTAGATAAGAACTATGACATGATAATTGTTCATAAAATTTTCATATGGGTGTTATTTTAAAATGTGCAACTGTTTCTAATAAATGGATGTACAGTGCTCTGTCAGAGTTACCACACACAAAGCCAATTGCTGGAGTCCGCGTAGGTCTTATCGGTGGAAAGTATATTGTAAACCCTACAACTAAGGAGATGGAAGAGTCAGAGTTAGATCTGGTACTAGCGGGTACCGATAGTGCTATTCTGATGATCGAGGTTTGTAATGTATTTGTATTGCGTTACTTACTTTAACTGCTATCTTAGGATTCTTGGCTTTGAAAATTGAACTTATTGCAGGGTTATTGTAATTTTCTTCCAGAAGAAAAGCTGCTGCAAGCTGTAGAAGTTGGGCAGGTAGTTTACGCTACTGCTGCCAAAATTAGTTGCTTGTGAATATCTGGTTTCTTTCTTTGTTACTGGGCATTGTTTTTTGCATTTCTGTGTTTCTGATGAAAACGTTTCATGTGGTCTCATTGAAAACATGGGCACACATTCTTCTGTCTCTGTTTTCTTCTGCTTGCGTAGTTAATCCTGTTTTCTTCTGCTTGTGTTTCATTACAATAACTGATTTTTAGTACTTTTCGCGTTGTTTACCAGAAGGAATTTTCCCCTATGTGGGATGCAGTCACAACTTTTCACTGTAATTTGGTTGTCCTTGGCTCCTTGCTGCCAGGCTAATGTTATGGTCTATATGGTATAGTTAAGTTGATAAATTTTATGAAGTATTGACTTCCATGCACAATACAACCTTTAGATTTTCAACTTTTGTGAATGTGTGCACACATGCACTTGTGCACTGCGTCATGAATAGCTATGCTTGTTCAAATATGTAATCTATAATAAAATGTTAATAATCTTTTTCCTGTGTGAAAATGTGTTCTCAGGAAGCGGTACGGGCAATGTGTAAAGAAGTAGAAATTTTGGCTGAAAAGTGTGGGAAACCTAAAATGGTTGATGCTATAAAATTGCCTCCTCCAGAGCTGTATAGACATGTAGAGGTATATGAGTCAAAGCAAAGCACATATCTATGATTATACCTATGATGTTATTTATTTTGAAGTTCTTGGTACTTTTTTATTCGTCTTGAAGACAGTTTGGCAGATATAATACGATAGTCTTTTTTTATTAGTTGTGTAAGGTGATGCTCCGTTTCTGCTTTGTCATTCTTGATGCTATAATCAAATAACCATTATGTTGCTGATGTTAGAAATGAATAAATCTTCTTGTAATAATGTGTTAGTTTAAAGTTCCGCCAACTCTTTTTACTTAACTAATGAATGAGCATAACTAAACTTCCCTTTTTTTTGCCCCGTTTGACCATCTTGAAGGAGATCATTGGAGATGAATTGGTACATGCTTTGCAAATAAAGAAAAAAATACCGAGAAGGAAGACCCTTGCAGCACTAGAAGAGAAAGTTGTAGACATCCTTACTCAGAGGGGCTATGTTGAAAAGATTGGGGCTACTGTTGCTGCTGAAACTGTGCCAGATTTGTATGTGGATGAGGATGAAGATGAGGAAGTGGTCGTTGATGGTGAAGTTGATGAAGGTGATGTTCATATAAAGCCATCTCCGAGAATTTCGATTCCCTTGGTAAAATTTGGACTCTTTTTCATTTTTTTGGCATACAATTGATAGATATCTACTTGTTTGCGTATCATTTGTCTCCCCATTCCCTTTTACCTTGATGCATCTATGGATTTAGGATTAGAGGTTTTTCTTGTCTATTTATATCTTCCAATGATCCTCCTCTGTTTTGACCTAGTTTCTAAATGTTAGAAATAGAGATCATCTTAAAGGTTATTCTCATTCTTTAATGGTCATTGAATTGTAAATCTACATATCCTTGGTGTTGTGACTTGTGAGGAGTTGTGGCTGTCACAAAGTGAGAAATGTCAACTTTATGCTCCACACATTTCACGAATCATCATGAAGTATCTTAGTGCTGTAGTTAATACATGCCAAATTTCTTTATGTTACAAAATGTTCTGAGCTGTGTTATTTGGAATGAAGTACATTAACAGTTACAGGAATGTTAATTTTTTTAAGTTTAGTCAACTACACCAAAAAGAACTAATAGGTAATAGCCCTCTTACTGAAATGTAGAACAGTTGCAGGGATGTTAGCTTCTGCCTAGCTTTGTCAAATTAGTTCGAAAGGAATATTAATGACACTTACCTATTTTCTTATTGTAGTTTGGTGAGGGAAGGGAGGAGGGTGTGATAAACATTTAGGTAGCATTGCTTTTACTGTAACCGGATTTATTTTTTTATTTGCAGTTGTTCTCTGAGGTAGATGTGAAGCTGGTTTTCAAGGAGACTACATCCAAATACCTGCGGAGACGTATTGTCGAGGTATACCAACAGAGAGGCCTGGTTTAAACTATGTTTTCCATTTTATCACTGTTAGCAATTCAATGTTCTTATTAGTTTTGATGATTCTACTTGATTTTATGATAACTTTGATGACTGCCAACTTTTCAGCTATCCATCAATTTTTTACGTTGCCAAACAGGAATAGATGCTTTTAGGGAAGTTTCTGTTCATTTTAAGATTTTGTTTTTACTTAGGCCAGGATATTAAGCTATCACAAAGTAAGAGGGAAACTACAGTGCAATTGTGCAACACTTCTCCAAGTCTCGAGGGGCTACTTAAATGCTGTGACCTTTGATTTGAGTAAAGAATGGTTGCTGCTAGGATAATTTGACTATAATTGAATTTATTAGATATACCCGTATGTTTAGTTTTTGTTTAAGATCCTATACACTTGTGAATAGTATAATGTATGTTAAAGGAAACACTTTCTCTTTAGAATACTTAGATTAGATATATGGACTTTGGTTTCCAAATACGCTTAGTCTAATGGGAAAATCTTAACCATTAGACTTACGAATTGAAATGGTAGAAAATCAAAATGAATGGAGAAGAAGAATCCATGTGGACAACCATTGGAACTGATATAGTGGGTTCATTTAGCCAACCCCGATCTTTTGGTATTAAGACTGTGACATTGCTATTGTTGATTAGAATAACATTTAACTTTTATCGAGCAAAATTTTGGACGAATTATTATTTTGTTAGCTAATTACAATGTAGTAGTTTAAAATTTTTATAATATAGAATCGACTTAGAACTAGTGTCTAATGGTTAAATATGTACTTTGAGTCTTCGACACAATTACCATTGATTGTGAAATAAGAAAGTCCCCCTAAATTAAGCTTAGGGCGAGGACAAGAGGTTCTTCATCAAAAAGATTTGAAGCAGAAAAGTAATTATGTCTATTTTAAACTTATTGATTTGCTTGCCTTTTTTAAAGCTAATTTTCACTTTGGCTAATTAGAATCAATTTTTTTTGAAAGAAGACCATGCGTGTAGTTCCCTTATATAAAGTACACGGGGTCAGGGGTGATATTGAAATACGTGAACATCCTTTATTCACTTAATGGAAAAAGATGGAGCTAAAAGCACTCTTGCTCGCAAGTAGTGCAAAAATGAGTTAGCGATCGCGATTGTTGTAACAAAACAGTGATGTGTTAACGAGAGTGATTTGGTTATTATGTCATTGCCGATATTGCAATGGTTGTTTAATTTTTGTTTAATGTAGCTGAACAATTGTTTGTCTATATCTACCTATCTATGGTCCTTGGCCACAACCACGGGCAATTGTCAAAAAGTGAACCACATAAATATGAAAATGGTTTGCCGAAAATGGAGTTAGTGAAACAGGAGAGGGGACTGTTGCTTGGCACAGAAGAGAGAGGCACTGGTTGAATTTGGGTGAAGAGAAGAGACATACAATTCAATGTCAGGGCTACGTAAGAGGAGAAATATTAATGGTATGTTGGGAGATTTTTGATTGGCATGATTTCTTGATCAAAGAGTTTGGAAAGGCATTTAAAATCTTCCACCTTTTGGCTAATCAAAATGGAGAAGCAGTGGGGTTCAATTTCCTTCCATATTAATTGCTTTGTTCATATTCGTTCCCTTCTCTCATTGATTTCTTGGTCCTTGTAATCAATCCCATATTTTGGCAAGCTTGGTTGTTTTTGTTTGTTTTTTTTCCCTTCTTTTTATCCAAGAAACCTACATTACATAGATATAGCATCTAAAATTTCGCTTGAAAAGTATATTGGACTTGGAAATCGGACTGGAGTTCTAGCTTATATGGTTCACACCTAGTTTTTTAGATTACAAGTAGCAGTAACTTGTGATCAGTGTTAGCTTTTCTGTTAAAGTTCTATCCTCTTTCTCTCAGGGAGGACGAAGAAGTGATGGGAGAACTCCTGAAGCGATTCGTCCTATCAATTCTAGATGTGGATTGCTTCCTAGAGCCCATGGAAGTGCTCTTTTCACGCGAGGAGAGACGCAGGTTTGCTTTATTCTTTTAACGCATCATTCTTTTGTTTTAGTTGTTATGTACACATGTCTTTCGGCTTTTTATCTGCATTCCAAACTTCATTTAATTATGTTTCTTCATATGTTGAAAAACTTCATTCAAGTATGTCTTAAAGTTAGTGATGCATAACCTGTTTGTAAATATTGTTATTTTTCTTTGTTTTTAATGCCAAGTTAGCCTTTCCTATATTTTAGCATAAACTTCCGAGTCCGAAATACTACTTGTGAGTCACAAGTATTACAAATTTGAATGACTTGCTAGTATTACAACTTATAAATCTGAATTTTTGATTATCAAACATAATATTCAAGTATTACAAATCAGAATCTTAGATCAGCCAACATAATGTTCAAGTATTTACACGTCAGAATCTTAGATTAGCAAACTATATATACTAACAAATTTCTTGGACAATTTGACAATCAATTAAAAATATGACTCACATGAAGAAATCGGAAGAACTAATTTGGAGGAAACAAAAAACATAGAAGACAATCTGAGTACTTTTACCATAAAATGAAAATATGATTCACAACTATTGGCCTTTCGAAACTGAAATGAAACTGAAATTTAACCGTAAAGAAAAAGAGAAGAAAAATTAGTACTGTCACAGCACTGGCCTAAATTCAAACTTGAATTAAAGATTTGCTTAAACAGGAGACAAATCCAGTCCCGTACCAGTCCGATCTTGTATTTTCCAGGAACAGACGGGTTTTGAACTGGATTAATTGAGCATTAAATATTTTAATGTTTATATATGTTAAAAAATTCAGTCCAATTAAAAACTCTTGTATCAACATACTACTATTCTAGTAAAGTTATACTATCAAAGTTATTGAATTTGCAAAATATGAGTTACTTACAAGAAACCCACAACTAATATTAGAAGATTTGTCACGCAGTAGAAGAATGCAATGTGGATGTTTGGTTAAGTTATAATGAAATGGTGGAAAGTGGGTTTAAACTTTTGAAGAGGAGTTCCATAACTTCTACTGTCTAGTTATACTTCTTGTTGACTGTTGCTGCTGCCTATAACTGGCCAGAAGAGTTTTCTGATTTCTAGGTCAGACTTACAGAAGCATAATAAGTAAGGTTTAAAGTTTAATCTAGTATATATGTTTCTAGGATTTATGTACAGCAGCAATGTAGTGATTTTAAAAAAGAAAATGTAATATTTGTCTTGTAGAAGTATTTAATAATACTAATATTTAACAAAAACAGCAATCAGTCTAATTCTGATTTTTCAGGTTTTGGATCGTACACGATACCGGATCGGATACATGGTACATCTGGTCCGGTCTATTAGTGCACACCCCTACTTACCAAAACACTTGAGTGAGACGGCACTTTGAGAGGAGAGGTGCAAAGAGAAGATGATCTGAGTTTGAGTGTTAGCAGAGGAGTTTGGAATATAGGGTTTTGCTGGCAGAGAATTAGAGATCAAGTTTTACTGAGAAAGTGAGAATAGAAGATTGAGTTTAGGGTGTCTCATTGTACAATTGTTGCCCTGTATTATTACTGTAATGTTAGTGGGCCTACGAAGAAAATGAAAGTATTCAGCTCATTATTCACCCAAAAAATAATATGAAAAATTTAAAATCGGTTATATCCAGTTTTAATATCTTATGATCTGTATCCAAAAACTTAAAACTGTATCTCCAAAATATCTGCACGTTGATAACCAAATTGGATATACATATTTCAGATTGGATAGTTTTGCACACCCCTATGACTGACATTATGAATATATCGGCAGCCATGGCATGGAAGCTATCTTGGTGTGCTGTTTCAGTGTGATCGTTCTTACTTCTTTTTTCCGGTGTTTTATTTGTCACTGGCATTTTTTTTGTGTGTTCTGTACATTTTATCCGATGTAAAAGTCTTCTGTGTCTTTCTTAGCTTCTGAAAGTCTGAAATCTGCAATTTGCATTTTAAAATCATCTCATTGTCTAAAACATCAATCTGAATTTGAAATGCTGTGTTCTCTTCTGCTGCATACATGGTTCCACCTATCATTCTATCTTATCTCTTTTTGTTTGACGATTGATGGTGTCACTGTAGTCGTTTTATTTCGCTCATATCAGGAAT
Organism: Amaranthus cruentus; assembly: GCA_019425755.1. NCBI lineage: Eukaryota > Viridiplantae > Streptophyta > Magnoliopsida > Caryophyllales > Amaranthaceae > Amaranthus > Amaranthus cruentus. The sequence continues at coordinate 21,606,989 of CM033454.1, forward strand.
TGTTTGCTTGTACTAAAGCAAAAATAATGTGTACTGCAGTCGCTGGCAGTTGTGACCCTTGGTGACAAACAAATGGCACAAAGAATAGACAGCATAGAGGGAGACGATGAGTCAAAGAGATTCTACCTTCAGGTAATTTTTTATGCTAAGTATTGTTTTCTGGTAGCTTTCCTAAATGTTTTTTGTGCCTCCTATAAGCAGTAAAGACGAGGCAATTTACAGAGCTTAATCTGTGGATAACGGAAAAACTCCTTACTTGACCAGCTTCCTCTGGCCCAAACAATTGGGAGGTGGATTTTCCTCCCTCCATCTGAGCAATTGTAGACTACTACGATACGACCATCATTATGCGCGTAGTAATTTTATTCATGCAGGGTCTAAAACTCTAGATGAATGCATTGTACTCCTAACTGAACAAATACTATAGTTTTTATTTTTCCCGCGCACTTGCTTTCAAGACAAATCCTATCAATTGCTTTTGGTTTAGGAGTATTTATTTCTGATAACCGTAACTGCACTAAGCCCAAGCACGTTGCTACTCCCAACATCTCCCATATGCACAGTAGGATTGTTGCCCAGGCGTGATCTATGAGTTGCATCCATGGAGGCAGGTTGGTTTGGTCATACAGTAGTTTGCAGCAAGTACTATGCAACATTTGGCGCTCTTATAACGTGTAATGATTTCAGCAGGTCCCTTGATGATTCAGCATTTCTTGTTGCTGCCCCATTAAGTTTATGTTGTATATGTATATCTTTTAGAATGTTGGTAGAGTTATCAAGTCACATGAAATATAATTAGATGTTTGTTGCGTCCAATTAATCCAATAATGGTCCTTTATTGTATAAAGATTTTTATAATTGAATCCTAATATCCACCATCATATGCAAAGTTGCTACTATTTGAGCCATATAAACTGAAATTTCATTAACATTTTGTTATTAATTTAAATTAGCAAGTAGGGCTAGTAAATCTTTCAACTTTCAATTCGTCTCCAACTGTTGTGGAGTTTTCTGTAGCATGTAATATTGGAAATTATCATTGATCTTACTTTGGATGGTATACACTCCAGTACTCATTTCCACCATCTTGTGTTGGAGAAGTTGGACGGGTAGGAGCACCTAGTAGAAGAGAAATTGGTCATGGAACACTTGCAGAGAGGGCTCTTGAACCTGTCCTACCCTCAGAAAATGAGTTTCCATACACCATACGTGTTGAGAGTAACATAACTGAAAGCAATGGTTCTTCTAGGTAAACTTTCTTTTTAGAGTTATTTGGTGTGCTAAAGCAATTTTAGTTCCCATTGTACTCTTCTCCATTTGTTTTCAGTGCGACCATATATTTGTTCTCCTAAATTTATGCTGCTTTTGAAGCATGGCATCGGTTTGTGGAGGTTCATTGGCGCTGCTTGATGCTGGGGTCCCAGTAAAGTGTCCAATCGCAGGTATTGCGATGGGTATGGTTTTAGATACCAAAGAATTTGGAGGTGACGGAACGCCACTCATCCTCTCAGACATAACAGGATCTGAGGATGCCTCTGGAGATATGGATTTCAAGGTAATTCAGAAAGTATTTTTTTTTTATAGTTAAATGTTTCTTGTGCTTTTGTAAAATAAACGTATTATTAATGTTTATAAACTAATCTTTGGCTGCAGGTTGCAGGAAATGATGCTTGCATTACAGCATTTCAAATGGACATCAAGGTTAGCTATGTTTGATTTCTAATTATGTAGACATGTAAATATGTCGGAGACAAGAGCCAAGCATTATTATGAATATGTCTTTTTGTAATGATAGGTTGGAGGTATTACTTTGCCCGTTATGAAGCAGGCACTTCTACAGGCGAAGGATGGACGAAAGCGTATTTTAGGTATATTTTTGTTTATAAACATGTTGGTTATGGGACCTTTAATACACTTGCTGTGTTGTCTACGTCATTTTTGGTATAAATTACTCGAAGTACTTTGTGTTGGCCTTTTTGTTACTTGATGCTTCTTTGCTAAAAATGCTTTTCCAATTTTTCTTCATCAGCTGAGATGTCAAAATGTTCACCACCTCCATCAAAAGAGCTCTCCAAATATGCTCCATTAATTCATGTCATGAAAGTAAGTTTCCCCATTACAACTATTTTCAATTTCATGACAGGAATGCTGAATTTTGTATTTTGCTATCATATAGGTTCGGCCAGATAAGATTAATCTTATTATTGGTAGTGGAGGGAAGACGGTAAGAAACATTATCGAAGAATCTGGAGTTGAGGCAATTGACACTCAAGATGATGGAACGGTAAGAGAAGTTTTCATTTTGTATTGTGTGTAATGTCCATTCCTAATGATTGTACTCCAACCATATATTGAACGACTTTAATGATGGTTGTAGGTAAAAATTACTGCAAAGGATTTGGAGTGCCTGGAGAAGTCTAAGATTATGATTGGAAACCTAACGATGGTTCCCACGATTGGGGATATCTACAGGTTTGTTTTTGCGAAGAATCTTCTCGACTTCTTGCTGGATCATAATCCGAACCTGAACACTTGGCTTTCATTGAACTATATTTTGATAGATCCACAAGCATATGCCACGTTTTCTTATTTTACAAAGGGATTTTCAGTAGATAAGGAACTCTGTAATGTCTAGTTAGAAGATTGCCCTTTTCTATATATAGAAGTGTATAGTTAAATGATGGGCGCCGCGATGTTATGTGTAAAATACCTATAGAGGAAAATGGCCAAGTGTTTTTTAATATCCTACACTAGCAAGAATTAGTTATTTTAAGACGCAAGGATGACTTGTACACTTCATTTGGATTGAAGGAATTGTAGGGAACGGAAGGGGAGCGATTCATAAGGATATGATTTCTTGTGTTGAGATACCAATTTTGAAGGGGAGGAATTTGAAGAGATTAAGTCTCTTAATTTCGTTAATAACCAAATCTCTCCAAATGGGGAAAGATTTTGATGGAAAATGCTACTTCACTTCCTCTCCCTTTTTCCCTCTAAAACAAACTAGGAAGACTTTTCCTATTATTCCCTCCTCTTCCTTTCCTTTCTCTCCTATATTTTTATCCAAACAAAATGATGGTAGGAAAATTAAGCTTATGTTTTCATCCCAAAAGAAAAAAAGAAAAACAAAAGAATGCTTAAGACAATTATGGGTTTGGAGATGTTTTACTTGTATTGTAAATTTTGAATTTTTGACAAGATAATCATTTTCATAACATTTTCTCATCTCCAAAGAAAAGTGCTTATGTAAATCAAAAAGGGGTTGGAGGGTGTATATGTTTTCTTTTTTAATCCATTCTACTTGTATTGTTTAATTTGATATTTTGACAAGGTAATCATTCCTAGCATATTCTCTTTTTCTATCTCTCATTTTATTGAATATTTGCTTGATAGTTATGGTCCAGGAATATAGGATCTGGAAGATAACTAACTACTGACTGTTTTCTTCCGTGCCAGGAATTGTGAGATTAAAACTATTGCTCCGTATGGTGTTTTTGTTGAGATAGCTCCCGGACGCGAGGTAACTTGTTCTGGTCTATTGTGACACCTTTTGAGTTTTGTTAGATGTCCGTCCCTTTCCTTGCTATTTTAAAGTTTAAAGTATGCATACAGCTGATTGCATTCAGTATCGTCATCTTGGAACAGCTTGATCCTCAACTAACTGTTCCACTAAATTGAACTGTTAAAAACTTTTTGTATTAATGTTTAAAACTTAAGAGGATGCTGTCAGTTGGTTATGTTGAAGTTACTGGTGTCCCGACCCGCTAATGACCCGTTAAAATTTGACCCGCTGGGTCGACCCGCCCCATTAAATACCTCTATGTTGAACTAATGAGCTTTTATTGTCCATTCAGGGACTTTGCCATATTAGTGAACTGAGTCCTGGTTATCTTTCGAAAGCCGAAGATGTAAGTGCTGACTAAATCTCACAATCATTCTGTTGTATCCTCCGAGTTCTAAAACACAGATGATAATTTGCAGGTATTTAAAGTTGGAGACCGGGTGGATGTCAAGCTTATTGAAGTGAACGAGAAGGGTCAGCTTCGCCTTAGTCGACGCGCTTTGATTCCTGATGCAGATCCATTAGTTCCCAGCACAAAGCAACGAGGAACTGCAGTGCCAAAAGAAGGTTCTGTTTCTAAGAGTGTTACTAAAAAAGTTACTGGTGCAGCGAAAGACAAACCACTAGAAGAGAATATTGATCTTATTAAAATCAAATCAACTACTCCGAAACCATCTTCAAAGAGCAACACGGATCCGGAGAAGGTACTTCGAGATAGGCCCAAGAAAGGAAACAAAGCTACAAGTGAAAGTGAAACTAGTCTAGTAAATAAAGAGGCTAAAATTGGATAGCTCGGAGTTTTTTGCACCCGGAATTCATCTTCAAAGAAAGCTGTAGTTACGAATGCGTACAAAATTTCACCTTTGTTCTAACCGAAGCTAAGGTATGTGACTAGCTTTCCTCATTGACTATTTACTGACTCATTAAATCATATGCACTTTTTATTATGTATAATTATACATGATGTTTGCTATCCAGGTCAATTGAAAAAAACCTCATTGTTAGTGCTATCACTAACAAGTGTAAGATTGCGTATATTTGACCCCCAAACCCCGCCCTAAGTGGGAGCCACTAAATGGCGTTGTGTAATGGAGTGTTGTACTATTTCACTGTTACACACAAATTTGTTGCGATGTCGATGATTTTGGAATTCATCGACATTCGATAATTCCAACGACAAAATCTGACTTAAAAGATCATGTGGTTTATATAAGAGTTGTGTCATTGAGTCATTTCCTACTTCCTAGGACATTTTCTTGTCTTAACACAATATTGTCATATCAATTTGCTCATTTCTACAATGGATTTTGCAGCGTGAAAGGCAGGAGTTCCCTCTCGAAAGTCGAAAGCCATGAGGGGTACGGAAGACGCAAGTCATTGGCATAGAAAACAGTGGCAGTTTACTGACAGCATCAGCAAAAGCGAGATCCCAGATTGAACCCAAAATCATGCATGCTCATCCCATCATTAACGTGGTAATTGAGTCATTGTTTGCCTATTGATTCAAGAAGTTACCGGAAACTAACAGCAGTTCTTCTTGCTTCATCTGTTCTATTATATTTGTTAAAACATTGGCTTACTTTAGATCTTTTTGTTAAAACATTGTATAAAGATCTAGGTTTTGTTTTTAAGGTGTGCTTGTGTTTTGGGGGCTTTCTTAGCTAAACAAGGGTTCTTTAGGAGTTTATATCTTCCTGGAAGTGAATATTATGATTGTGTTCTTTTGTGTTTATATTCATCAAAATGACCCGATGTGAACGTCCGCACGAGCGTTTTTTACAGATTTACTTGTGCCCCGAGTGTTTGGGTTTGTTATTAAAGTAGATTAATATTAAGGAAGCTTTTGGGTTTTGCGACTGAAGCTAGCAAGTTCCATGAGCACAATCGATAGTGGTCGATCCACCTTGACCTTTAACAAAGTACGAGAAACGAGAAAGAAGCCCTTAGCCCTCATTAGGTTTATTTGATTTGAACAAGCTACGGTGTTGAGTGTTGCATAGCATGATAGGCAGAGATCGAAAGTCGACAAGAAATGGGACAAGCAATGTAGAAAGACGAGAGTCGAGAGACGTGGTCATCTGATCATGTCCCTGTCCCATAGGTCATAACAACATTGGTCATTTTGGAGAAGTACCAAAGAATGGGTGCAACATAAAGGGTAGTATTCTTGAAGCACTTATTGACTATTAGATAATATTGGTTACTAGTATAAAAGTCCGTGTAATACACAAATGTGAGTGTGGAGATACATACAAATAAAATATAAAGTGATGCAAGTATATATTATTGTTATAAAGTTAATCTAGTTTGGATTAAATGTAAAATCAACGAAAATGTAATGATTGCATGAATGTATAAATAATTACTAGAAATAAATAATCAAATTAAGATGGACAATAATGTGAAATACTATGTTAGATGTTTGAAAAAAGTGTTTAGTATACAACATTTATAGTGCATTTGCATATATCACCATCGTCATTGCATTTGAGTATTTTCAAGCAATTTTTGTTGGTTTAGAAATTGCAACACAAATTTGTCCATGACTAAAAATAGATTTGGATAGAACAATTTAACATGGGATAGGTACTGTCATCAGCTTCTATCAAGTCTCATCACAAAACATAAAGACACGAAAAATTCACAAAACATAAAGACACGGAAAATTGTCCTCTTTAAATAGCATTGGTATTTTAGTGCTATACGAGATATGGATTCATAGATGTAGTCATGTAGACTAGAAATCCTTAGAGAAGACTGAAGAGTAACATGGGCAAGTCTTGTATTTGCGCTAAGTATGCAATTAGAAAACTAACTTTGACATATATATATGCATCCAATTTCTCTTTCTTTAATTTTTACACCTAATGCTACTAAATTTTTTGATTATGACAATATATTTTATACTCTCTTAATGATAACTTTTCCATCAAGATCTTATTTTTTTTTTCTTTTTATTACTTCCACCATTTGATATTTGTGTACCCACCTCAAATTCTCATTGATGTTTTAATCTAACAATTGAATATTTAAAAATATGAAAAAAAATCTTATATTTTAATAGCTTTAGTGGTGAAATGTGGGTTAAAAGAGATTTTTTATTCTTAGTACATTTTAAAAATTGGATTTTGTATTACTACAGATAGAAAAACAGTTAAAAAAATAAAATGGAGTAAATGGATTAATTATATATCTAGCCTTTAGAGAAAAAAACAAGTTATAAAGTTGTAAATAATCGAAAAAATATTAAAGAAGAAACGCTAGAAAATTTTGTAAAAATAATTAATTGGATTAACATTTTTTTATAATAGCAATCATAAGTTCATAACAACTTTTATACTTAATTATATGTAAATAATATTTTTGAAAATAAAATTTTGTTATATTCAATAAAAAAAATTTCACGAATTTTTGTACGAAATGGTCTCAGTTCTACCATCCATATGTTAGAATAGTAGCTCAAAATATATATTTTTTTTACATTACTAATCCATATGGAACTCTTTCAAAAAAAAAAAAAAAAACTATCCATATGGAACAAAAATTTAAAAAATGGAAATTTTTTTTTTTTTTAAATGGATTAATTGCCAAAATTCAAAATTTGAATGGCGCCTTTACACAGGAGTGGAAACTAATCCTTCATCAGAAAAGAAAATTTACTCAAAGCTTCAAAGGCAGTTCAGCCATGGAAGACGACACCATTTCCAGAATTCTTACAGACCTTGAAGCTCATCATAATCTCAACCCATCATCACCCCTCTCTCGATCAATCCTCTTAGACCTCCAATCCTTCTTAAACTATCAAATTCAAACCCTAAATTCCGGCGACGATGAAGATCCACCTCAAACCAATCTTCTTTGGGACGAATTATCTACTCGAGGGCTTTCTGTTACTTCTCTTATCAACCCAATTTCAGCTGCAATGGATTCTAGTTCTTCTTCTTTGTCCTTGCTCGCTTCTACTGTTTACTTATCCCTTTTTCTATCTCCTAATGCTCCCGTGTTCTCTCTCTTCACTCCTATGTCGTTTCTCTCTGTTCTTCGCTCCATTCGACTTTCTTTCAAGTCCCAGAAAGTGGGTTCTACCCCTTCTTCCTCTAATGTACGCCCTCGAAAACGGGGCCGAGGTAAAAGAACTAGGGTTTCTAATTCAGAGGAAAATGATGATGATAATGAAGGAGAGGGATTGGAGACTGAATTTGACATTAATTTGTTGATGAATGTACTTGATAAATTAGTTGTTGTATTGGGTTTGGTTCATTTAGGTAGGTTTCCTGATAGTTTAAAATCTTTGGTTCAAACTGTGGCTGATATTCCAATATTGGGGATTGATTTGTGTGGTAATAATTCTGGGCATTGCAAGAAGTTGTTTAATTTTTGTTCCAGCATATTGCGCCAAATTTTGAGACCCGAGCATGGAGAACAAATGATGACTGCTGCTGAGGTATTGAAATCTTTAACATCCTTGATTTTTTCGACGAAATCTCAAGCTAGAAGTTTTGCTCTTTTGTTTGTCAAAAATGAGATGATGGGTATGTCAAAAACTTCCAAATTTTTGAAAAATGCTATAGTGAATTTTCCTAGGTATTTAGCTCAAAAGGCACCTGAAAAATCTGATGCTAGAACCTTAGCTGTGGAATCTGTAATGGATATTGTTAAAGCTATGGATTTTGGTGATCAAATTGGGTTTGTCGATTACGTTCTCAAAATGTCTCAAGGGAAATCTCATCTTAGATATATGGCTGTTGATCTCATTCCGAAACTTTTGATGTCGATACAAGTTCCTTCAAGTTCAGAATCAGACTGTGAAGTAGAGGATTCATGGAAATTGAGGAGTTTGGTGGCATTGATCGATCGCTGTTCTGATTCAGTTGCAGGGATTAGGGCTCGAGCTTTATCGAGTTTAGCACAACTTGTAGGTAATCTATCAGACAACCAAAAGAATTGCGCGGTGTTCAGGGACGCATTGGGTATTGAAGGTGACAAACAGGGCAGAACGAATGACCTCTTGAAGAAGAGGTGTACAGATGAGAAAGCCGTTGTTCGGAGGGCTGCACTTTTGCTTATAACAAAATTGTTGACTCTTTCTGGCAGCTCCTTGGATCCTGGCATTCTTAAGATAATGGGAATGACATGTTCTGATCCACTTGTCAGCATAAGGAAAGCTGCAATTTCAGCTCTTTCAGAGGTTAGCTTACAGTATTGTTCATACAAGGCGTTATAGATCTTATTAGTTTCTCATGTTTAGTTGCATGCTTTTCTATTCTTTGTAGATCAGTTTCTTTGGTGTAATCTATTGTCATTTCTGACGGAAATCTTACTGGTTTTTTAGGCTTTCAAAATATTTTCAGATGAAAGTGTTATCATTGAGTGGCTTCATTCTGTTCCTCGGTTGATAATTGATAGTGAGACTAGTATTCAAGAGGAATGTGAGAATTTATTTATGGAGCTCGTCATAGATAAAGTTTCTGTAGCTGGGTCACGAGCATCTATTGATGCTTCTATCGTCCTAAATTCAGTAACAAGCACTAGAAATTTTGAGAAAGATCTTGAGGGAATGTACCCAGGAGGAGTAATGGTTCTATTAAGGCAGATGTGCGACGGTGAAATTATACCTTGGGTTAAAAAGATTTGCACTAGCCTTGGTAAGAAGAAAAGATTTAGGCCCAAAATTGCTACTGCTCTTCAGAATATCATCAAAACATCAGAAGCCCTTTGGTTGTCACATTCCTTGCCGATAGAGAACTGGGCAGCCCCTCCTGGTGCTTGGCTTCTTCTATCAGAGGTCTCGACATTTCTTCCTAAAGCGGTGGAATGGGAATTCCTTTATCATCACTGGAAGCTACTAGACAAAGATGGAAGTACAGATGGATTTAAGTCTCAAAGTGATGACGGCATTATGCACGCGCCAGTTGATGACATGGAATCAAATTCAGTGTACTGGGCTGGCGATCGTGTTTTATTGCTGCAAACAATCTCCAATGTTTCTGTAGAGTTGTCCCCAGAACCTGCTGCACAATTGGCTCATGATCTGTTTAAGCGGATAGAGGGATTCAGCATGCATTCTACTGAGGTACATAGCATGTCACATTTTGATTGATCTTTACTAGGGCATAGTCGCAGTCTCGCAGATGCTTTTTTCTCTGCTCTCTGATCAAATTAGAAGTTATCAAAGGTCAGATCCTTCAAGGCCCATTTGTTTACTTGTAAAAGCTTGTAGTGCAAACTACAAAGCACCGTTTGCTAATTATGTTCAAAATAAAGAAGGCCAGAAGGATCTGTCCTGGAATCTGAAACTCAATTCAATACTGCTTCAGTTTGCATTGTGCTTGTCCTGAGGGCTTATAATATGTAGATACTTGAACAGACCAGTCTTGGATTTCTTGAAGCTTGCTAGGTTTATTGCAGTTGTTGATAAGAAAATAAGAAGCTAAGAAAGCTAAGAAAGCTAAGAAAATGGTTGCTTAAGATGCTGATTAGGTTTTCTATATAGAAAACAGCCAAGTTTGATTAGTCATTGTCTCTCGTTTTATTGAATGTCACTTGCTCATGGCTTATATCTTGTAAGGGACATCTCTTGATATCTGATTGATCCATTCTATTTCTCATAGTATTGCAAAAAATTATTTACCGGCCTTAAATATGTTGACTCTGCTGTTAATTTCTCAATGTGTTGGTGCAATGATTTCTATTCAGATACCCTGTTGTGCTGACCTAAATAACCAGTTCCTGCATTTCACAACAGGTCGACACTCATGTTAAAGCATTCAGTTTTGTTAAAATCTACATACCAGCTTTGGATATATGGCTCTGCTTTTAATTTCTCGATGTACTGATCCACAATTCATTATGTATTTAGCTGTTGACATATACAAGTATGTAACTCCCGCATCTCATGACAGGTTAATGCTCATGTTAAAGCACTTAAAACATTGTGTAAACGAAAAGCTATGAGTTCTGAGGAAGCGGATGCATTGGTTACAAAATCAGTTGATCAACTCTTTTGTAAAGCTTGTCATGTTATAGACAAGTATCTTTCTGAAGAAGAAAAGGCAAGTAAAGAGAATGACCTTTTTACACCACCTAGAAGCAATACTAGAAAGGGTAGAAGGGAGGCTTCCTCATCAAAGTTGTTATTACAAGCTACGACAGCAGTTTACACTATAGGTTCCTTGGTCATTATCTGTCCATCCTTGGATTTGAAATCCATTGTTCCAATTCTGTACAGCATGATTACGTCAGGAACTCCTGAACCTACATCAAAGAAGTTACCAGGCTCTAAAATTTTAATAAAGGAAAAAGCTCCGTGTTTGTATATTCAGGCATGGCTTACAATGGGGAAAATTTGCCTTGCTGATGGGAAGCTTGCCAAAAGATATATTCCCTTGTTCGTACAGGTAAGCTTACCCCACCCTCTTATCTTCCCAAGGATCCTATGCGAAAAAAGGAAGACTAGCTTAGCTTGTATTGTATGGCTTCAACTGGTTGGCATTAATGTCTGTTATACTTTTTATGCTGTTTGCACTCTGTTGACCTTCCCTTTAAAGTAAAATTATACTCAAAGTGAACTCATTATGTTTTTAGTCTGAAACTTGAGAGTACTTTTCGTGTAGAATATTGATTGGATGTTTAAAATAAATTAGCACCTTAGCTAAAGACCGTCCATCCTGGTCGAATACCTTGATGCTAATAAGTTTTTAAGTGCCTAAGATTTAGAAAAGCTTCTACTTTGTATCTCAGTTTCCTCTGCTGCTGTAGGAGCTTGAGAAGAGTGATTGTGCTGCACTTAGGAACAATATTGTTGTAATTATGGCAGACTTTTGTGTTCGTTACACTGCCTTAGTTGACTGGTAAGACTGAACTGATCTTTTTGCATGCACTTTATCTCTTCTACATTTCATGTAACCATGTTTTGAATCAACAGCTACATTGGGAAAATTACAAAGTGCCTTCGCGACTCATGTGAACTTGTTAGAAGGCAAACCTTCATACTACTTTCCAGATTATTGCAGGTTGATATTTGGCCTTAACATATACTACTCCGTCCCTTTTAAATTGCATTAAAGAGAAAATAGTGTATTTTTAAGAAAATGGTAATAAATGAGGAGAGAGAATGAATTGTGCGGATGATATTAAAAGAGAGTTAAAATGTATGGATGAGATTAAAAGAAAGTGGTGGGCCACTATCCAAAAATATAAATGATGCAAATTAAGTGGGACGGACCAAAATGGAAAATGATGCAAATTCAATGGGACGGAGGGAGTACTTGATAACCTTTGTTCTCTTGATATGCCAACATATTAATTACAAGTTTTTTTATCTAATAATATGCAGACTGATTATGTCAAGTGGAGAGGGGTACTTTTCCTGCGGTTTCTGTTGTCCCTTGTTGATGAATCAGAAAAGATTAGGCAGCTTGCTGATTTTCTTTTCGGAAATATATTGAAAGGTCTAGTCTCATTTTTCTTTCAGCAAGTCTTGTATTAGACCGTTTCATCATGAGACGAGCCTATATAATTAGCCCATTTTTCTAAATGAGCATTATAAGATTGTAAGTGATGACTTTAAGGTTATCAGTGATCACTCTAAGGGAGCGTTTGGTATTAAGAGAGAGAAGGAAATAGAAAGGGAATGGATAAGAAAGGGTAAAGGTAACAATAAGTGTTATTGTTAAATTTTGTTTGGTATAAGAAATTAAAAAGTATGGGTAACAAACAATAGAACTAATAACTAATAAGGGGGACATTAATGGTGGAACTTGTTGTATATAGCTTTGTGAGAATGTGGAGAGAAAGGATAATTGTTTCCACAACTTTTTAAGAGGTAACAAAGTAATGGTAACCATTACCCTCAAGTAATGGTAATGGTTATCCAATTTTTATAACAAATAACAAGTAATGGATTGCGTTAATGGAATCCGTTACCTATAGCAAAAAATACTAAACCAAACACCCCTAAGACTATAAAAAGTGATCACTTTGATACAATAGTGTATATTGGGCAACCCAATAGAGATGGTTTCACCTTGAAATCGTCTCATTTGAGAATCTGTGTTTTTCTTGCTGCTACATAAGGATCCATACAGGCAGCCTACCCCATCTGGATATGAGACTTTGGCTCCATTATTGGATTTCCATAGTACTCAACAGTTGAGATACCTGATCTTTGTTCTATATCTTCTTTCAGCTAAGGCTCCTCTTCTAGCTTACAACAGTTTTGTGGAAGCGGTTTTTGTTCTAAATGACTGTGATGCTCATGTGGCAAATAACAAGTCTCATAGCTCCAAAGTTGAAAACAGACTTTTCTCAATCAGGTAATTCTGGTTTGAATGCAACTGTATTGTTCCTGTTGTATTGTGAAATCCACACTTAGCTTGAAAGATGAAAGTCTTGAACACGACAAATAGTTTTTCATTTACACTGGCTTTATTTACTAGTTGAAATGTGACAAAGATATGAGAAATCAGACAAATAACCGGGATTGTTTTTCATTAATACGAATAAGAGATGAGCATAACAACTTATTTGTATTTGACACATGACCTCACATACTTTATAACATCAACCGTATCTCTTTTTAACACGCATTGCCACATCTTTCCTTCAGAGGTAATGATGAGAAGGCAAGGTCTAGAAGGATGCACATATATGTTTCTTTGTTGAAGCAAATGGCTCCGGAGCACCTATTAGCTACGTTTGCAAAAATATGTGCCGAAATCCTGGCTGCTGCATCTGATGGCATCCTTAGTGTGGATGATGTTAACGGTCAGTCTGTATTACAGGTAAACCATGTCTCTCTTTTCCTCTTGCATCTAAATGTTTGCATTGCCAATTGAAAAAATATATTATCAGCAAAAATACTGTAATGGAATGAATTTGAGGCCATTACAAAGTTGTGGGACTTTGACCCACATTGATTGTGTGGGAAACTAATGTGGGGTTTATAGAGTAAATGGGCAAGCTCACCTACTAGGCTAGTCTTTTGGATTAGTTCTCTCGTTTGTTCAATCTCGAATTAGGTAGACCATAGGGTACGACATTCGAGATTGAAACTAATTTTATTACTTCAAAATTGTTTTAAGACAGTCATCTGTATGCACTAACCTTTGCTTAGCAGGATATCAAATTGCATCAATCAACTTTGTGTTTTTTTCCACTAGATTAATTTTTTTCACCTATTTGTTCTTAAATCAATCTGTATGCAATTCAGTTGATGCGATTCACATTTCATAAATTACTGGCATTTCTTCAATGAAATCAGGATGCCTTCCGTATCCTCACCTGCAAAGAAATACGTCTCCCATCAAACCGTGTATCAACCTCCGATCTTGCTGAAATGGACGAAGAAGGGGGGGACAGCAGTGCAGCATCCGCTGCTGCTTCCAGAGGAAGAGCAATAACGCAAGCAGTGAAGAAGGGTCTCATCCAAAATACTATTCCCATATTTATCGAGTTAAAGCGTTTACTAGAAAACAAGAACAGCCCTCTCATTGGCTCCCTCATGGAATGCCTTCGTGTGCTTCTCAAGGACTACAAAAACGAAATCGAGGACATATTGGTTGCAGATAAACAGCTACAAAAAGAGCTTATGTACGATATGCAAAAATACGAAACAACCAAGGCTAAATCGACAGCTGCAGAAGCCTTTGCTACTATGCATAATAAGAAATCGCACTCGTATCATACGCCAGGAAAGCCAGACGCCACAAATGAGAAGAGTAAGCTGTCGAAAAAACTGCATAGTGATTCAAAGGTGGCTTCGGCTATGGCAGATGTAGCAGCTGCGAGTGTTGCTAAGTCCGTATTGAAGGAAGTAAACAAAGGAGCTTTATCGCCTCCTTTGACTATGCTTAGTATCCCTCGGTTAAGAACTTCTGAAAGAGCAGGTCATTCTAAGGCACATAAGTCTGCAGATGTTATAGAATCTCTTAGAAGGCGACAGACGTTTGAGTTTGATGAAGAAAATTAAGGTGTAACTATATTGTATGTTGTACATATACTTGTGATTTTAGCCAAGAATCTGTGTGTTGTATGCACTACTCGTGCTCCAGTCTGTCTAGTTCGATATTTAATCAGCTAGACGAGTGTAATTACAATTTCATTTGTGTTTTGCTTACCTGAACTCGGTTATCTGAATTCAAAATAACGCAAAATATAATGAAATAACGGCGAGAGAATACATTTAATAAAAATTATAAAAAGGCTTTCCTTCACATGATTCGAAAAACTACCTTCGTTCATTCATCTTTACTCACCAAAAAGTATGTTCATTCAGTTTCACTGAGAAAATCTATCTTCATTCACGAAAATAAACGCAACAAACCACAAAAACAATTCAAATAGAATTATGATTAAAGAAATGATGCTGGAATTTGATAATTTCACATTTCAAAATCAATCCAACAAGAAAACACAAGAAATTGCTGGTTTTTTGAATTTTTCGAATTTAATTTTTATATCTCTAAATTTGAATAGAAATTTTAATGAATATTCAGTTGATGATTTAAATAGGATCATCCAATAAAATTTAAATAATCAAGTTTAATAATGCCACCTCAACAAGTAAAAGACGAATATACACGATCTTATTCATAAACAAAATATTGCACTTGTTGTAAACAAAATGAGTTAAAACTACACATGAAATAGTAATCTTGAGCAGTTAGCACGAAGAAAAAAAGGCGGTTGTAAATCTCATATTAACACCTTAATTAATCATCTAATAATATATCAAATCTCCCTGATGAAACCTCAAATAACATCAAATATTGAGGCATTCTGTACCAGCACTGGGTTAAATTTATTTATTGCTACACATGATAATCCTAAGTATAGGTCCAGTATTAATTATCAAAGTAAACTCTTGACGTTGCAGACGCCGATACCAAACAGGCTCCTTGCTACCATCACATATGAATGCAGGACGGTAAAGTGAATCAGCTAAACAGTCATCAGTGCCACTTCTGCATAGCATATGAGCCAAAACTCTGGTTCCCGTATTCAAACCATGGAATCCTGTCTCTACTATGTTACCATGCTGCTGCACGTTTGGCCTGCACACATACAGGCATGGGATTCAATCAGATTACCAATATATGGGGTGTATTATAAACTAAATAAAAAGACAAGACCACATGTATGGGAAAATTGCTGAGCAGGCAGAGTTTCTTCACAAATTCTAACCATATTTTGATGTAAAATTCCAAATGCACAGCCCTAGCTCCTATTGTTTTGCACGTTTAACTTTCACCTTATAAAATAGCCCCATAATTGAGTAATGCTCCAAGCAATTACTATTCAAGCTAAATTGCACATAAAACTACTGATCACATTCTTCAATAGCAGCGTCTATTACAATTTATAAGCGTAACACAGTAAAACCAGTCGACGGGAAATGATTAGTACTAGCACACTCCAAAAACTACACATTCTCATCACTCATGGCTCCAATTCATTCACATAGATTGAAAAGTTAATCTGGTCTTTGGTCCTTGTGAGAGCAGGGGCATGCATTGCAAACATCCACTGCTTTGAAATATTCTTGCACTTAATAAATGATATAGACGCAATCTAATGAAACAGCTAAATGCAGTTCAACTCATCTTCAAAGATAATAGATATACCCTTTGAAGACGATTTAATAATTTATGGTTGTCAACAACCAGTAATCCCTGTTCCGAAATTCTGGTCTCTTGAATATAAAACATAAACAAACCATTGGTTTGAGATTTTAGTCGGAAGCAGCAGGTATCGCGATTTCTAGTAGCCTGCAATTCATCAGTCACTGCCTTTTTCATATTTCAGACTTTGAAAAAGTTGGACCTAATCCAGCAATTTACCATAATCAAAGAATGGAATAACCATCTCATACAGTAGACAGTTCTATGGGAAACCAATTAGTCCATCAAGCTGACAAAAATTTTGCAAAGATTTTAATCTGAATATAATTTCCCTTGAAAGGTTCGCAAATCACAAGACATCAGCTTAGGAAGCACAAATACACCTCAACACAAACTTCTTTTTAACTTCCATTGTGTTTCTTTTTTCCTAATTACGAAATGGCCTTCTAAGAACTAACAGTATGCTCTGTCGCTATATATGGTGGACCAGTTGAGGGAAACGGGGCTTATGGTTACTGGTTTTCGCACATCTCAAACTTAAAGTTGCAACTTATACTTCCTATACCCATGGTTTTCAATTCTCCTAAGACCTGTAAGGTTAGAAGAATATTTCATCATTTTTTCCTATATTACTGTTGTAGAAGGTTCAAGTTCAGTATTTATAAATAGTATTCACCAGTTTCACATTATATACTTTTCATAAATTCTCACTAGAATCAAAATGATCATAAAACAAGTAGTCATGTCTTGTATACATCATGGACTAATCTGGACAAATGTGTCCCATAAGTTGATTGATACACTTTCTAACAGAAGCACATAGATAAGATAGGACAAAGGTTCACATTTTTCATCATAGCATAGTTATTACATTACTACGAAAAAAGACAAAACTAATAGTAGTTAATGGTAAAACATTACTTACTAGGAACAAAATGGGCATGATAACTTAATCTAACCTTATGCCACCCCAAAACTCTGGAGCTTATCACAATATGGAGTTGGCATATTACGACTCCATTGACGGCGCTGAAGCTCAATGTGGCAGTAGCGTCCAAGCAAGTTTTTGTAGTCCTGAATAACATTTTCCTCAAGATTTGCTCGAGCAGCACTTCCTATAGGATAGCTGCGATCAAAGCCAGGAGACTTAACAAAGAACTCAACCACATATTTCTCCGTCACACGAGGAAATTGATAAGAATAGTTTTTTTGCAAAGAGTATTCCGGCTCCGAAAATGGCAAATAAGCAAGCAATAATATCAACAAAAATGGCACCAGTTGTAAAAACACCATTAGATTGGGACCTCCACCATTAACATCTGTTCTCGGCTGAGTTCCCATTCCCCTAGTTCTATAAACATGAGATGTTCGAAACATGTCTGATTGACCAAAAAATGATCTAAAAATCTCATCAGGGTCAAACTCATCATCAAAAAAGTCATTATGAGTTCTTCGTCTCCGCCTTCGAACATTATGATGTTGATTATACTCAAATTCATCCACAAAACCAGTTTGATCATAATGTCTCCTAGAATCCTCCTCACTTAAACACTTAAAAGCCTTTGAGACCTTCTTGAATGCCTCTTCAGCGCCCGGGGCTTTGTTCTTATCAGGGTGAACCTTCAAAGACAATTTCCTATAAGCTTTTCTAACCTCTTCTACAGAACATGTCTTCTCAACACCAAGTACTGCATAATAATCCTTATGTTTGTTGATCTCCTTGATCAAATTGACATGTTCTTGGGTATAATTTCTCTCCCCATCGGAGACCTCAGCAGTGGTTTTAGTATTAGCAGGTGACGAACCCCCGCTATCGTTCATATTAGCATCGGTACCATTAGCAGAACCAGGTACCGAAGAATCCATCTCTTCACAAGAGGAAATCAAATCATCGAGAGATAAAGTATGATTAAGGCGCTGAGCAATCTTTATGAATTTAAGAGCACGTTGTTTATTACCAGATGCAATCGCTTCTTTAGCAATTCCAATACACTTCAATGCTTCATCCTTGTTACCATCCATAACTAGGTTCCACAACAATATAACAAAAATACCCAATTCAACCGAAACCAAGAAAAACAAAAATCAAGAACCCCACAAGTTGAACTTTGACAGGGTTCCTCTTTACACAATAATAAAATTACGAGAATAAATTGAGAAAAAAAAGGTAGATCTAAGAAGGTGACATGCCGAATGGCCGATCAAGTTGACCTAAAACAGAAAAGAGGTGAAATTAGGGTATTAATTTGGAAATGGAATTGAGATGTAGATAGTAATCAAGGAGATATTGGATGTGAAATTGATGAATGGAAATAGAATTACCTTACAAGATGCAAAACCTCGCCATTGAAATGAAGCGATCAAGAATGGCGTCTCTGTGTGGGAGGGGAAAGAGTCGTAGAGGCTAGAGAGGAAGGA
Organism: Amaranthus cruentus; assembly: GCA_019425755.1. NCBI lineage: Eukaryota > Viridiplantae > Streptophyta > Magnoliopsida > Caryophyllales > Amaranthaceae > Amaranthus > Amaranthus cruentus. The sequence goes on from CM033454.1 coordinate 21,625,589, forward strand.
AGCAGGAAATCTCCAAAGATAAACAGCTATCTTGATAATCCCTCCATTTCAAATTAGTTGCAACATTGCCACAAAAAAGTATTATTCATTCATCGCTTTTAGTTGTGATTGAGTTTCTTGTTTGATTTGTCACCTGCAAAGATTATTAATATCAAATTATTAAAACTTATATTGTACATAATTATAGTATTAAGGATTGAATTGCGTAAAAAAACAAATATTGCAAGTAAATTAGAATGAAAGAATTACAAAAGTAGCTCAATTTTAATTTTTATAATATACAATTACTATATTGATCAATTTAAGAACAAATTTATTTTTTTATAAATTGATAACTCATTGTTTGTAATTTATAACTTGAATTTTAGAACTGATCACTTTAATAATATAGTTGATCCTTTAATGGTTATAATGAACTAGTTTAGATTATAATTTGTAACTAATCACTATACATATGATGACCTATAATTTAGCACTATAAGCTTTAAATTTTCACTTTATCAAGTCAAAGTTATCCTCTATAAGGTTACGATAGATAACTTTATACATTAATTCAGACTTTAAGGTCTAAATTGATCAAGATCAAAATTGATCATTCAAATTAAATTTTTTATTGAAAATAGTAGAAATTAAAAAGAATTCAAGTAAGTTTAGTTTTTATTTAAACGGTTATTTTTTAATATTTGTGAATTTTTATTTTATTTTTTCTTTTGTAGCAATTAATCTGCAAAAATCAGTCACCATTTAAACAAAAATGTTATTTGGTAAGCAGCCCTAAAATTGAGATTATATATGGTTAATCGAATATTGAAATTATTGTAAGAAAATCAATAAAATGGTTGAATTATTTAATATAACTTTTTCTAATAATAAAATAACTGATTGATAGAATATGTTACATACTTTAGGCTTTTAATCATAAGCTTAGACTTTTCATTATATTAATTATATTCCTTGGATATGGTATTATATAAAAGTCGATGTGACAGTATGTCACAAGTTGGAATTCCATGACCACAAACTCCTCATTTTAAGCGAAATATCTAGCATTATGTACGAGAAAGATCGTGTAATATCTACTGATCTTATAGCCCAAATGGCCATCGTGTGGTTACGTGTGTAGGGGGCATGATAAAGCATTTAACATTTCATGTGAATTTAACTATGAACTTATATTTTAAATGAGTTGGATGATCTTGAAACCTTGACACAAATCACTATAATCTCTCATTTTATATAATAGAAATAGTTTGAAAAAGTGGAGTTCTCCATTTAGATTTACATATACATTGACATAATAAAAAAGGGCATGAGATAATAAAAATGTACAATAAATTTAACAAACAAAGAATTACATTTTTAAAGAACTTCCTTAATATAAGTGTCATTGTACTTGGGCGCGACTAAAAAACAGAAGTATAACAATTATCGACCGCCGGTTTTGGGATTATGAACATTGTTAGGTCCAGTGCTATAATCTTGAGTAAACATAGCCATCCTTCTTGGTATACTTCCTTTGGTTTGATATTCCATATCTTCTACTTCAAACATGTTGATCATGGTGATGCTTGACTCCTACATGATTTGTCAATGATATTCTTTTTAGATTTTAAGATAAAAGCTCGAGAAAATATCCAATAAAATAAAATAAATCGATTCTAAACTCTGACTTAAACGAATATTATTAGTGAAGTTTAGGGGGGTGTTTGACAATTGACGGTTGGCTTTTTTAGTTGACTTGTTTGACCAGCTGAAAATGCTGGTTGTTTTTGTTGCCTTTTAAGCTAGCTGTTTGTGGAGATGTTTGGTAAATTTGAATATTGGCTGTTGGCTATTTATTAGAGAAAAAATGGGCAAACAAGCCAAAAGCCAACCCAAAAAGCTAGCTGGAGCAGCTTTTTCATTTTGGCTTAAAAGTCAGTTTTTCAGCTGCTTTAAAAGCCATTTACCAAACACTTTTTTTGGCTGTTTGACCAACCAACAAGCCAAAAGTCAAAAGCCAATCAAAAAGCTAAGCCAAAAGCCAATTGCCAAACACCCCCTTAGTCTAATTAAAATGATAAAATTATTGCCTGAAAGTATGCATTAAATGAATTCAGGTCATTAGTTAATTTAAGTAATCTGTTTATTTTAGAAAAATCAATGTTAATAATATAATATTTTTTTATTAATTTTCTTACAATAAACCAGTTTTTAATTAACTATGAATAATACCAATTTAATGGGTGTTTGCTTTAAAAAATACCAACTTTTTGTTTAAAATATGTTATTTGACAAAAAAATGGTAAATTAATGGTTAAACAAAAGTTGGTATTATTATAGAAAAACCCCTTAGTTGCTATTATCCATTATTAATTAAAAATTGATATTATTGTAGGAAAACGATAGAATTTAGAAAATGGGCCTGGGCAACCCAAACAAGGAGAAGAAGATATAGTCCACTCATAAACCCAAAGAAGGTTCACTACTAAAACCAATTGGTAATAGTAAAAGTTACTCCTTGAGTATATAAAGTGATGCATACTCTTCTCTTTCTCCGATATGGGACAACTCACATGTGGGTAACACATGGAATGATAGTAGGAGTTGCTCCTTGGTTTGTAACACCAGCAGGGGATAGGGGAACCATTCCATTGAGGCCCCAGGATATGTTATATACTCTAACACGCCCCCTAACACGAGAGCCCTTTGGGCTAGAAGTATGGATGCAGCACATGCCCTCCTCGTACATGGCGCTAAATATTCCACTTTAAATGAGGGGTGGTTGAGATTCGAACTTGTGACCTCTTGTCAACCTGGCTCTAATACCACGTCAAGGAATCAACTCAACCAAAAGCTTAAGCTGATGGTTGAGGCCCCAGGATATGTTATATACTCTAACAGAAAATTAACGAAATTTTGTAGGGAAAATTACATTAAAAACTCCCAACTATTCGCGATTTAAATATAAAACTCCCAACAATTGATTATTATTTAAAACTCCCAACTTTAGGCTCATTTTATATTTAAAGTCCGAGATGACTTATAACCGGATAAATTGGTTTTAATTGAGACGTAGTGAGACCCAATTGTATTTATTAATCACCTCACTTCCTTTAACCTTACACGATCCTTCACGTACCCTCCCATTTCAACAAAAGGTAACCGGTTAAAACAGGTTATAAAATGTATCGATGCTTTATATTTAAGATGGGCCTATAGTTGGAAGTTTTGAATAATAATCAATAGTTGGGAGTTTTATATTAAAACCGCGAATAGTTGAGAGTTTTTAAAGTAATTTTCCCAATTTTGTATTATTAAAATTTATCTTCTTGTAGTTAACAAGAATTAAACTGGTAAAAGAAAAAAAAATGGAACTATTGAACCAAATCATGATTTTTCTTGTTAGCTTTTAAAAATACTTTCTGAAAAATTATTATTTACTCCACAAATAATAATTTACTAGTACTTATTTTTTAGGAAATAGGAGAATTATTATTTTGCATTAGCCATAATAAAAATAACATGTAAGATAAGAATGTGATATTATTTCCAAAAAAAAAGATTGTGATATTAATGTTTTCATATTAATATTTCACCTATTTCCCTAACCCCCAAGCAAATAATAACAAGCATTAAAACTAGATACTCACTTCAATTCAAAACAATTATTTCATTTGTTTTTTTACACTATTAATTGATTACTTTTTATTATTATTTTATTTTAAATCTATAAATTGAAATAGTAAAGTAAAATCTTATTCAATTCGTTTAAATATAAATTTTTTTAATATTAATTTTTAATAATTTATAATCATACACGATTAAAGATATTTAAAATTGAAAATTAATCGGATAAATTGTGAAAAACAAATATGACAATTGCTCTGAATCGGAACGAGATTAAACAAATTTGAGTAGAAATTAAGGAGAACAGAGTAGCAAGCTAACCTTTAAGTAACTTGTGCCTTCTGGTTTAAAAACATGAACAAATTAGTAAATAATTAGGCATTAAGACATGAATTTCACTTCTAAAATCAGTTAAATTAAAGGAAAAATTATCAGGAATAATAATACAATTTTTGCTTAATTTTTAACAATAATACGAATTTTTGATTAATCATGAATAATACAATTTCAAGGGTTTTTTTCCAAGAATATTTTTAACATGTTAAAAATCAAACTATAGGTGATTATAAGACAAAAAATATTGGTAAAATTAGTTAATGAACTAAAGTCGCTATTACTCTAGCCTTTTAGGAAAATAACCCCTAAATTGATATTATTAATTATTAAATAGTTGGTATTATTATAGGAAAATTAATAAAAAATTTTATTATTTACGGTAATTTTTTCAAAATTAAAATCACACATCTTAAACTGATTAGAACTTACCAGAAGATTCAGAAACAGCAGCAACTCCATTAAGAACAAAAGCCAAACCAAGCAGTAGAAACATTAGTAGATAAGCCCTATTCCCCATCTCTCTTTGTTTTGAAGTTTTCATAGATTTGAATTTCTCTAACATTAATTAGCTTATATAATAAATGTCATTAAGAGGTGGTTGAGAATTCAACAGGTAATCTTTTGTCACGCTGGCTCTGATACCATATCACGAAATCAACTCAACTAAAAGATTAAACCTATGATTGAGGCCCCAAAATATGTTATATACTTTAACAAAATTCAGAATACTAATAGAAAATGAACCGCATACTAATCAACTTTATATATTTGCTGGACTAACTCAATTATTATGCTTTTATGGTATCTCTTATATGTAACAGTTTAATATTAATAATTAATTAATAAAGCTTTTATTCAAATGACTTATAGTATATATAGCTAGACAAATTTGTACCTAGATCTGCCTCTAAACCATGTACCTCGTTATAAAAGATGCTCTGTTGAAGTAGAAGTATATATTAAACTCCATTCTTCTCTTTGAGTTTTCACTATACTACTAAAAAAATTCTCACAAATTTGAATTTTATAGTGAAAACTAAAAAATATATATATTATAGCCATTTGCACTTATTTTAATTTAATCATAGTCAACTATAACTTTTGGCATTTTACTTGCCCTTTGTGATTATTTTATTATTTTTTTGAAGATAATAAAATAATCACAAAGGGCAAGTAAAATGCCAAATAGTCAACTTATTTACATAAGCTACTTGCTAATGCTAACTACCGACATCTTGGGAATACTTTGAGTTATTTATACTTGAATTAATTTAATAATTGGAATTTAGAAATAATGCTGTCATTTTGAAAATAAATATTTTCGAAAACTATGAAAGAGAGTGATAGAATCATAGATTAACATATGAGAAGATATACAAATTTTAGAAATTTTTTTTTTTTATAGTCAGATGATACTCCCTCTGTTCTTTTATGTTTGTCCACTTTACTATAACGGGTAGCTTTAAATGTTTGTTCACTTTAGAATACTTTCCATTTTTATAAATCTTTTTTCCCAAATATACCCTCATAATCCCTCACATTTTCCCCAAATTAATATATACTCTCTCCATATTAATAACAATGATAATTTCCTTTTTTTTTTCTTTATTTTATCTTTAATTTAAATATTTTTTCTCTCTCATAATACCAATACAATTATTACTTCACACTACTATTTTATTAAAATAATATCAACTTACTAAAAAGATTCTAGTTTTCTTAATTTGTGTGAAAAACATATAGTGGACAATCTTGTAAGAACGAGGGAGTATATTATAAAAACTATATTTATTTAATCCTGTAATTAATTAAATAGTGTAAAAATAATAATTTACACATGGTTTATTAAAAATAAACTCAGGTTAGTTGTTACTCCTACTATTTATTATTTTATTTAAATTTATATATATTAAATTTTATATTTAATAAATTATTGAATTATTATATACTATGTTACAATATTGTTAGATTATTAGAGCAATTATTATGTGTTCGTTAAATTTTTTTTTTGAGATTTATTGGTTATTCTTTTTGTTAGTATATTATGTGATTTTCCATGATTTTGTTTATTTGGACTTTGGTATATATTATATAGTGATGTTTTTAAATCGGAAACTAACCCATCAATTGCATTCCTATTGATCACCAACTGTTCATTTACTTGGTGTGTTGTCATCCAATATTAGATCGTATAATTTTTTGGTTCGAATTTTGATTGTGGAAAATTAATTTTCTAAATCTAATATTAATACTATTTTTTTGAATATTAAATATTAAAGCATAATGAATTTAATTAATAACGGAAGTTAAATCTATAGGTAAAGTTTAAATGGGTGTATAATGTTAAATATTTGGAAAGGGTTGAAGAATTTATGCAATTTATAAAGCAGAAAGAGAAACAATTCAGAATCTAAGATAAGATGTTCGTGTAAACGATGTAGTAAACGTAGAGTGAAGACCCAACAGGCATTAGAGATCATTAATTTATTGAAAAAGGGGTTCATTGAAAGCTATCACGATACTATATATTCCTACAAATCTGAAGTTGGGTCTTGGGACAGGTAATGTGCTAGTTCAGGAAGACTTACATCAGAGCGCAATTTAAAATTCATATGTGTAAATGGTGTACTATGTAACTGCAAGTACTTTTCTCAAAAGACATCATCATTTTCTCCCACAGTTTGACTATGTTGTTGACGATGTAAAGTCACAAAAGAAGATTTGAACCCTCAGTCAAGATAATTCTTCGACATAGGAAGTGTTGTTAATGAACCATTGTACCCTGGTTGTGAGAGTCGTCTTTACAAAAGACGGTCTCTCAGGAGAGCACCTGTCAAAGCAAATATGACACAGTGAGGTTTGCGGGCTTTCTTGGTGGATAAGAGATAGTAATTATGATAAGGCTACCAAGAAAGTTCTATTATTTCCTGTTGGCCCCAGATTACAACAATTCTATACTTCTGAGGTCATTGGTATTCACAAAAGGCAGCACGATGAGTACTATTTGGGAGATTAAGAGATGTGTCACTCATTAGGCATTGAAGCCCGGTTGACATTCAATGCGACACATTTAAACTTTTCGAGAGAGACTAGAAATGTAAGACTAGGATTTTATACAGATGGTTTGAACCAATATAGCGGTCAGGGTCAATAATATCCATCGTGACAAGTCATTTTAACTTCATACAACCTTCCTCGTTGGATGTGCAAGTCAAGCATTTTAAGTTTACTATCTATCTTGTCTATACTATTCAATTTTAAAAATTTAGAGTTCCAAGAAATCGAGATTGTCAATCAAAGACTGAAATTGCAACTTTTAACCATTTTAATTTGATTGATTTTCGACATAAATTAAATCGAAAATCAGTTAGAGTATAAATTAAATCGACTTAAGCTTCGTAATTCTTCTTTTTTGACGAGACAACACTCTCACTCCGACGATTCTTCGACAAATTTTGGGGCTACATTTGCGACCAAATATCCAACTGGTACACAAAGGTCAATTTTTAATTTAGTTCTATTATTTATTTAAATTTTCATTTTGAATTTGGGCATGTGAAACTAGTTGGAAAAATTAATTAGCATAATTCAACTTTTTTATTATTTTCCTATAATAATCATACATATACATTAACTATGAATAATCCCAACTTTAAAAGGTATTTTCCTAAGGTAAATTCAGTAACCGGATGATCGGATGACTTGCTATAACAGGTTTTACTTTTTTATTGTTAAAATAAATTGTTAGAAAAATGTTAAAGAAATGTTTAAAAATTTATGATTTTTTTATTGTTCAGAAATTCTATGTAAATTTTCATAAAAATTTTCTAATTTTAAATTATATTTTAGTTTACTTGTTTTTAGTGAATTACCTACTATAGCAGGTCATCAAGTTACCCAAGTTTACTGATCTATGCAAATATCCCCTAAAATTAAGATTATTCATGGTTGATCGATAGATGAGATTATTGTAAGAAAATCATAAAAAGGTTGAGTTATTCTAGATAATTTTTTCAAACTAGTTTTGGTAGCCCTCTTTTGAGACACCGTCTATAGTATAGACGTTTCTCAAGAGCCCAACCCATATCTACCTTTTAACTTACAAAACCACCAATCAGTTTTTTTTTAAATTTATAAATTGGGCAAGACCAAAACTTAACGTCTATTATATTGACGGTCTCAAATAAGAATTTGTGTTTTAGTTATAGTAGGAATTTTCAATTAATAAAATAGGCACTATAAATAATTAAAACATGCATTTGAACTAGTTATGGTTATGGCTGTAGTTATTTTTCTTAACATAGTAGTTTTTTTGACAATGACGTAAGTAGTTTTACTTAATGAAGTAAGCATTTGAATTAGAAGTTGCCATAGTACGAAATTAAATTTAATAATCATTTACCAACTACGCCCTCTAAGTTTACTCAATTTCAAATAAATAGTCGCGAACTTTGTTTTTTACCAATTACAGCCTCCAACTTACTAAACATGACATCGAGACAGCCAAAACACCCCATTTTATCCCCATTTTTTTACCCTTTTGGCTGTTTTGGTTGTCTCGATGTCATGTTTGGTAAGTTGGAGGCTGTAGTTGGTAAAAAACAAAGTTCGCGGCTATTTATTTGAAATTGAGTAAACTTAAAGGCTGTAGTTGGTAAATAATCCAAAATTTAATCATTAAAGTAGGCAATATAAATAATTATGGTATGTTGTAGTAGCAGGCGTTGCAATATTTGTAGAAGGCATTTGAAAAGAATATAGTAGGTGTTTTCAGTACTTGTAGTATGTACTTACATAAATAAAAGTAGAGGTTTAATTACTTTGCATCATCAAACTCGACCATTAAGTTTTTAATAGACGATCTTATGTAAATCATCAACAAAATATTCAATAAAATTTGGATTGAAATTTAAAAAAATTAACTTCGATTTTGGAGTTGACATTATATTCTTGGATTGATTTTGAGTTGTGAAATTATCCAAGTCGATCATCATTTCTATCATTTCTATCCTGTTTGATTTCTTTTCTTGTTTTTTGTTGTTTTGATTTTCTTGAATGAAAGTAGTTTTCTTAGTGATTGTAACTGAAAGAAAGAAATGAATGAATGAATATAGTTTTTTTTTGAATCGCGTGAAGGAAAATGTTTTCTCAGTGATTTGTAATGTTTATTTAGGGATATTTTATATGATAACAACGTAATATTATGAAATGCTAGTGGTAGCAAATTTTAAAAAATTTCCACAACATAACATTGTACTATTGTACATAAAGCTACCATAACATTATTACTTAAAATCAAAAATTTTTTGTGAAGTTTTGAAATTACTTGTTTGCCATTGTCTTCTTTCTATAAATCAATACTCACCAATCATTATCTCCATTCTTGTAGCTAAATCCTCAAGCAAGTGTTCTCAAGATCAATATCTCACTTTCTTCTAAGTAAGGCTTTAGGATTTTATTTATAAAATTGTCGACCGTTTATTTAATTGAGTCAAAAGTCTCAACCTAAATTCACTTATTTCGGGTTATGTTTAGGTCAGGGTAACAGGTCGGCATAATTTTTGTCAAGCCTAATCAGTATCTCTGACACGTGCCCCATACAAACTTTTTAAAAAATAAAGTCAAAATTCAAAATTTGGGGAAAAGTCACATTTCACTCCAAGAAAAACCTAATCAATAACCAAATGTGATTTAAAAGCACCAAAAAAAACATAAGACATAATAATAATACAGTGATTTACAAAGTAACACAAAAAACAAAAAACATAATAGTAAAATAAATAACACAAAAACTTGGACGAAACAGTTTTGTTATAAGATGTCAATTTGAGCTGGTCCAATTCGCGCGTATAACAACATTTCAATTTTGCTGGGCAATATTGATACCTTTTAAGATCACAGGCGATCTTGGGAGAGACTTTCTTAGAATAAGACGGTCCAATATTCCAGCCCATTGCGCTACTTACTTGCTTTCTCTCTTTTTTTTTTATTTTCTGGGCATTTTTCAATTCTAAATCAATTTTAATCTTAAAGATATCAATTTCAATTTAGGTAGAAATTGATCAGTTGCCACAATTGATCACTTATAGGTTCAAATTGAATTTTTTAATTGAATTGATATGTTTAAGTACTACTTTACGTTGAAATTGATACCTTTAAGGTCCAAATTGAAAAATGTCCAGAAAAAAAGAAGCAAAAAATGAAATTCTGGAGGTCAAAATAAGACAGTCTTACGCAAATTTTTGTGTTAATAACACAAAATATTACACGCACAAGACAAAAAAATACAAAACACAAATTTGTGTTAAGATCAAAATTTAAAAATGTCCAAAAAAATACACAAGACAAAAAAAATAAAATAACACAAAATATTACACGCTGCAAATTGACCCGACCCAAATTAATACATGCAAGAAAACACAAAACACAAACAACAGATCTTGGGTAAGACCGTCTTAGAATAAGACGCGGCCCAATATGGAGCCCAATAGTTTTTTCCATTTCTCTGGGCATTTTTCAATTTTACTCTTAGAGGTATCAATTTTGACCTTAAAGGTATCAATTTCAACGTAAAGTGGTACTTAAATATATTAATTAAAGTAAAAATTTCAATTTGAACCTACAAGTGATCAATTTTAACGTTAAAGTGATCAATTTCTACCTAATATTGTTGACAGTGATAAGTATTAAATTGTATGTTATGTAGTTCATTTATTTTGTTTATAATTGATATAGTTAACATCATAACAAAAACAAGATAAGGTCATAATTGATGCATGTATGGTAATAATTGACAGTGATAAGTAATGAATTGTATGTTGTTATATAGTTTATTTATTTTGTTTATAATTGATAGAGTTAACATCATAACAAAAACAAGATAAAAGTCATAATTGATGCAAGTTTGGTGATAATTGACAGTGATAAGTAATGAGTTGTAGAAGTATGTTGTTAATTTTACTTAAATCGATATGTTTAAGTACTACTTTACGTTGAAATTGATATCTTTAAGGTCAAAATTGATACATTTAAGGTGCAAATTGAAAAATGGTGTGAAAAGGAAAAAAACCAAAAAAAAAAATCTGAAGCGCGTGTAGTGCACGCACCTGAGAATGAGCCGGCCCAAATATGATCTTATTCTAAGACGGTCATACGCAAGTTATTGTGAAACACAAAACACAAATTCGTTTGGACCCTCTGTTAAATTAGTCCATATGTAATGTGATTTACTGCTCTCCAAAAGGAAAATTTGAAAAAGATTAGATTTTAAAACAAAAAAAATCATGAAACAAGAGCCCAAACAAAGTTATCCCAAAAGTAAGCGTCAAATTCCCAAAGCACAGGTCTGAAGTTGTTCGCAGTTACTAAGTGCGAACAGCTGGGCTGACTTTTTGACCTGTTCGCAGTTAGTAACTGCGAACAGATATGCGTGTTTTATTTCTTCCCAGACCCCATTTCCCCCAATTCCATAAACCCTAAGCTTTAAAAAAACGACATTTCTCTCCTTCAAACCCCTCTTAAACTACCTTGCCTCCATCAATTCTTTCATTCATAATCTAATTTAGCACTTCAAATCTAGTCTGGGATAGTCTAGCTTGCTCAAAGGTATTTTTTTTTTAATTTTTTCAGTTATTTTCGTTTTTTAGGGTAATATTAAACTTTGTTTTAAATACTCCAATGTAGGTTAATTCTTCAATCAACACTCTTTTGAAGCATCCACAATTGATCAAGGTAATGTCTAATTGTTCTATTATCTCACTTTTGTTGGTTGATTAGTTGTTGGTGATGATGAGCATTGATATGTATTCTTTAGAAATATATGAACTTATTAGTTACTTAAGTATTTGAATTTTATTAGAATTGATGATGATGTTGTTGGGTATTTAGGATTATGTTTGTGTTGATCTAGAAATATGTTATTAGAATTTAGGATGTTGTTTTGGGATTGATGATGATCTTCATTATGTTTGTATTGATGTAGAAATGGCGTCACTTCGTGTGACTATTATGTGTTTTTGGAATGGTTCTATTCGAGAAAGTAGTGGGAATGTTGATTATGTTGGTGGTAGACGTAAGTTGTTTGCATGCAAATCAAACATGGAATTGATTGACTTTAAACGTCTTATAAGTTCTAGGATTGGGTTGGATCCCACAAAATTTACCGTTGATATAAGTTTCAAGTATTTCATGAGTGGACAATATACAGTCCTTCCGGTTGAGGATGAGTACGCTTTAGATGCTATGTGGGAGCATTCAAAGATTTCCCATTCTTTAGAAATCTACGCGGAAGTAGTTCCCTTAAGTAATGTGGTTGCTTCTAATCCTAATCCTACTCCTACACCTATGCCTATATCCACTCAAGATCCGTTTAATCCTTCCCCTTCTTGTACTCCTTCTCAACCCCCTCCCAATCAAGTTTCAAATGATGAAGTAGTAAACTTAGGAGATATGGATGATGGTTTTTCAAGTAATGAGCTTGATGATGATCCATCTGAGGATGAGGTGGATGTGGATGAGGATGCCCTAGCAACTGACATGACTTTAGGAAATATTCCTATAATTGTTCCCCCTACACCCTATGCAAAATGTCCACCTGTAGATGAGCATGAGGGGGACAACTCATGGAGGACTTGGGCTTGTGATACTACTTACACTGAAGAAGCGGAGTTGGAGAAGGGTATGAGGTTTGATAATAAGGAAGCTTTGTTGGAAGCTATAAGAGTGTATCATATTCGTAGAAATGTGGAGTATAGAACCGAGACTTCAAACTAATCAGTCCTTACCTTGAAATGTAAGCGGGGTTGTTCATGGAGACTTAGGGCTAGGATTGATACATATACATCTTCCTGGCTTATTGTTACATACAATGGGAAGCATGAGTCTTGTATTCAGGATAGTGACACTGTCTCGGTTGGACACATTCACTTGACATCCTCTGTTATTAACAATGTGATTAGAAATTGTGTTTCTAAAGACCCATCAATTAAAGTATCTGTAGTTCGTCAGATGGTTAAAGATCGTTTTGGTATTGAAGTGAACTACAAGCGAGCTTGGTGTGCTAAGCAACAAGCATTGATGTCCATATATGGGTCTTGGGAAGGTTCTTACACTCTCCTTCCTTAATTTTTAAAAGCTTTGCAACATTCGAACCCGGGCTTGGTAGTTGATTGGTTCTTTAAGGAAGACAATGAGATGGGTGTTTATAGACGACCTAATATTAGAACCTTCCAACGGGTCTTTTGGGCGTTTAAACCTTGCATTGATGGCTTCAATCATTGTAAACCCCTTATTGCCATTGACGGCACACACTTGTATGGTAAGTATCGTCATACTTTATTGACTGCCATTGCCCAAGATGGTAATAAGGGAATCTTTCCATTAGCTTTTGCCTTGGTTGAGAAGGAGTGTATAGCTGCGTGGTCGTGGTTCATGGCTTGTATACGTAAGCATGTGACACAACGGTGCGGTGTATGCGTCATTTCTGATAGACACGCTGGTATTTTAGCAACCATGGACGAGCCGGAGTGGCAACCACCTTATGCATATCATAGGCTTTGCTTACGTCACTTGCTTAGCAACTTTAATCGTGCTATGGGTAATGTTCAATTGAAAAAGTTGTTTGGTAGAACTGCTGAGCAAAGGCAACAAGCTAAGGTAATGAATGGCTTAAAAGCAATTGCAACTGCTAAACGAGAGGCCGTTTTTTGGATTGATAACGTGGGAGATATGTCCAAGTGGTCGTTATGTCATGATGGAGGGCATAGGTATGGCGTTACTAACACGAATTTAGCTGAAGTTTTCAACTACGTATTGAAAGGTGTTCGTTTCTTACCTTTGACCACACTTGTTGAGTTCACCTTCTATCGGATAAATGATTATTTTGTTCAAAGACGTCAACGTGCTAGTTCATGGTTACTTGGAGGACAAAAGTACACATCACATGCCACCAAGATTATCAATAGAAACACCGAGAAGGCGAACTTTCATGAGATTGTTGCTTTTGACTACAACAGAGGTGTTTTTGAAGTTAAGACTGGAAGGGGAAACAGAGGTTCTTCAAAAGGGGGTAAGATTCAAACAGTGGACTTGCATCAAAAAAAGTGCACATGTAACAAACTGGAGATATACCACCTTCCCTGTTCACATTTGCTTGCTGTTTGCATGAAACGATATCTATCATATGAGCGCTTTGTGGATCCGTGTTACACTTCTCAAAGTTATGCAAGCACGTACGAACCTTGTTTCAACCCGATGCTTGATAAGAGGTCATGGCCTGAGTATAGGGGTTTTGAAGTTAGACATGACCCCGATCAACATATGTACATGTCTATCTACGTAGGTGTCAGATACAGCCACCTTAGGCACCAGGCATCCAGATTCAGTTCCATGGGAGATCGATGATAGGATCATCCCATACCTAGAGCGCGCGAGGTTATATGACTTCCACCTTGTAGCTTATGGTAGAGTCGACCGTGCTATCATCACGGCACTTATTGAGAGATGGCGTCAGGAGACGCACACGTTTCATCTCCCTCTTGGTGAGGCTACTATCACACTACTTGATGTAGCCTTACTAACACGGCTTCCCATCGAGGGACGTGCCGTGTCTACTGCTGGACGCCAGCTATCGAGCTGGCGTGACTTAGTTCACCGCATCCTGGGAGAGCGCCCTCCAGCGGACGTGATTCGGGGGAGCGGTCTGCGGAGTACGTGGTTGGTGCAGACTTTCTCACAGCTCCCCGCAGGTGCTGACGAGGGCACCATATCGAGTTACGCGAAAGCGTACACCTTATATTTGATAGGTACTGTCTTGTTTGCTGATAAAACAAGCAACCAAGTTCAGCTCCTATATTTGACGTTACTGGACAACCCCTGGGAGGTTATCTCCGAGTACAGCTGGGGCTCCGCAGCCCTGGGCTACTTATATAGGAGGCTGTGTGGTGCTTCCAAGAAAGGCGTCCGGGAGATCGCAGGACCACTTGCCATATTACAGGTAATTATAATAACATTTACAACTTCTACTATAATACTAATATCGTCATACTAAAACACTAATATATAACTTATATTTATAGCTGTGGGCGTGGGAGCACATTTTGATCGGCCAGCCTTACAGATCGGTTGGTCGAGGTGAGTTTGCTCCTCCGCAGTAACCCCCGCCAGAGACTCCCTATGGTTCGCGTTGGAATTTTGCGCGCCGAACGTGCAAACATACTGGTACCGGCTTAGGATTCTACCAAGATCAGTTAGACCTTCTGCGACCGAATCAGGTAAACATTTAACAAATCAATATCGTTACGCCATACCTATGATCTTTATTTAATCAATAACGTACATATGTTATAGTTTGTATGGGATCCGTACCCGGCCGAGGCTTACGCAGCTGTCCCTGATCACTCGGGGATTCAGTCGGGTGCGTGGAGGGCTTCTGTGCCACTCATATGCTTCGACATTGTCGAAGTACATCTACCGAAGCGCGTTCTGCGCCAATATGGGTTGGTACAGAACATCCCTCCACCTTGTGATACCGAGCCCGAGCTTCACCTCATCTCCCGGAAGAACCAGGCCACGACTAACTGGTCGGAGATCAACGGGCGCCACATCGCCCGTTGGGATCGTAGACTGGAGTTTATAGCCCAAGGTGCGCCAATTCATTCTGTCGGCACACCGATCACACCTGATTACATGCAGTGGTTCCTCTCCATCACACGCCGATGGATGACACCACGTGGCGTCACTGAGGCAGCACAATATACTCCTGCTGCGCCCACGATCACTCGATTTGTAAGTCTTCATTTACATTTAATTTATTTAGTTTTCGATTTCATATTGTAATACTAGATTAACTAAGCTCTTAATTTACATTTCCAGGTACAAGGTGTGGCGGCCGTTATCCGGACTACTCATGAGGAGCCGGTCCGAGAGATTGCGCAGGATGTGCTCCTTGGCACGCAGTTCCATCACTTCATACCGGAAGTTGCTGCCGGGTCATCATCGACTGAGCGTGAAGCTCATCTGGAGGAGATGGACTTGTCATACACAACTATCGATGCGGGGCCATCTCAACCAACTCAGCCATCTCAATCATCCCAATATCAGACCCCTCCCCGACTGTGATACCCCAGATTTAGCTTGAAAAGAGATTGATAGACTACTCATATCAACAAGGTGCATCTTCTTTTCTAGGGAGCCCATTTGCTAAGAACTCCACAGTTAAGCGTGCTTTGGGCCGGGGTGTTACACCGACCAACTCAAGCAACCGGCTCTTACTATCGTAGGAGGCCTAGGAGACCAACTCAGTTGGATAGGGTAGATGAGTAATCGGGATTTAGTTGTATGTATTTGACTACGAATGTTTTAAACATATGTATATATTTAATTGTATGTTTTAGACATATGTATATATTTAGTTGTATGTTTTATTTAGCTTATAATGATCTCCAAGTTTGTTAATGATGCCGAAAATTCAACATTATTTCATTCTTAACGATTACTCATACATAGTTTGTTAATTAACTACTACAATTACAATCTAGGGTTCCTTCTTAAACTTATTCAAAATCCTCTTGGTTTCTTCACTTCTACGAGCCTTATCAATCGCTTCCCTTTTCAAGTTATTTATCTCCTTACTAAGCTCTTCATTCTCCTTATGAAGCCTAACAATGATTGCTCTTTGCCATTCGGTGCCTTCCGGAGCAACCCACCTAAAGTAGGTGCATCCTAAGGTCATGTCATCTTCGAATAGTGGACAAGCAACATATTGACGCCCGGGATACGTATCGCTCCAATCACGACCAAATTCGACTTCATAACCACAATGACAATGCTCATCCATGGGCAATGAATCTTTCATTTACAAAAACATATAAGTTAAACACATCAATATAAATCAATAATAACATTAATAAAATGAAAGAAAACTTAGCAACTATATAAATAAGAATATTAACATATAAACTTACCTAAGCAAAGGGATAATAGCTTTTAGAATATGTGATCAATCAAGTTTTAGGGTGTATTTATAGAGGAATAGAAATAACGGTTAGTTGGACCATACAACGGCTAGTTTGAAAGGTCAAAAAAGGCAATAAGGTTGTTCGTAGTTAGTAACTGCGAACAACCCTGGCTTTTTTTTTTAAATCTCTCTTCTATTCGCACTTATGAACTGCGAACATCTCCAAACCTTTACCCAAACCTAATAGACGCTTACTTTTTAGAATAGTTTGATTTGGCTCTTGATTCATGATTTTTTTTATTTTAAAATCTTATCTTTTTCAAATTTTCCTCCAAAAGTACGTGATTTACAGTTTACACTCACATCACACTCACTCATTCTTAAAAACAGAATTTGATTTTCAATTACTTCTCCCTCCTCCCTTAAAAAAACTGCCGCCACACCTACAGCACGCCCCTGCCCCCGGCCCGCCGCCTACCCCCGGCCCGCCGCCCACCCCAGCCACTGCCACTCCCTAATTTGAATTGTTGATTCCGACGTCGAAGATAACCACCACCATCTCCTTCGACGCTGTTACCGCCTCCAAAGTCCACTCAAGAAGGTATTTTTTTTAGTTTATTAACCTAATTTGATTTTGTATTTAATTATTTCATTGGTATTAACAAAGAACAATTCATGAATTCATCAACATAGATGGATTTAGAATTTCATTTTTGAATCAAAAATTCAGAAACTTACTGTTGCTTTTACTGAATTATGGTTGATACATTAATACTTCATTGATACTGTCTTGATGCAATTACGCAAGTACTGATTTTGTGGGGTTCAGTTGTTTTTTTTTTTTGACTTTGGTATGAATTAGATGGTGTATTTGTGTTATTGTAAATTTTTAGCCCTAATTTGATTTTTTATATCTCTAAATTTATTGTTGTTGAGTATTTTTTTTGTTTATTATTAATTTGAGTAAATAACTTTGGTGGGTGTAACAAAATAACTATTGTAAGTAATCTTTAATTTGATTTCTTGATTATTCAGAAACAGATAAAAGATGATTTATTAGAAGTATTTATCTGAAAGTGAAAAACCAAAAAAAAAAAAGACAACGAACTTGGACACTCTTATTAGTGTTTGATTTCTTCAATTGCTTGTCGAATCTTATTAACTGTTCCTGTCACCGTTGCATCCACGGAGAGGAGTTTTTCAAAGTTGAAAATACTAAAACACCATTTAAGATGTTCAATTTCTCAAGAGCTATTAAATGGTCTTGGAATGCTCTGTATGAAAAAGAAATTGATTTAGACACTATTATTAGTGATTTTGCATCGAAAGGTGCTCGTAGGAGAATTTTTAATTGAGTTTATATCATGTATGGATGCGTATGCTTTTTCCCTTTATGACATTATATTGTTTTTTTATGTTTATATTGTAATTAGGGGCCAATAACAAAACTTTCGCCCCGGCCTCTTAAACCTCAGGACCGGCCCTGGGTTTATAAAATACCTTAAAATCCATTTCGAAAAAAAAACCTTGAACTCAATTCTTATTTAATTAAGTTCATGATATAACATCAAATATTATAATAAAACCATCAACATTAGTACCAAAGATATGCTATATAGGTGCTAAATAGACCTATTATGTACGTATAAGCTTATTTCATTAGGGATTACATTTTAGATCTTTCAATCCTATTTAATTTTACTCTTATTTATTTCATTAGGGATTACATTGATATTTTTATTTATTTTTTTTTTTTTTGCAATTTCAAATGTGACTAAGTTTACTGCATGTTAGGGTTCATCATTGAATTGAATTGATGAAATTCTGAATTTGCTTTAATTGAAAACTTTAAGTTGAAACTTAATGTTTCTCTTTGAATAACCTTTATCTATTTTTATAACTATTATTGCTGCAGTTGTGCTTCAATTTTTTTGGCGATGATGTTGCGATCACATAACAATATTCAATTCACCAAGCAGCCGTATATCGAGGATAATGAGCCTCGTCGAATGTATCCATTTTCTCCTTCTTTGTTTTAGTTTTTGTATATGTTTTAATTTTACAAATTTGATGATAATTAATTGATACTCTTCCGGTTAATATTAATGTTTATTACATTTTGTTGTTATTGGGTGTAATTTGTGCAGTGAAAGCATAAACTTCTCTATGTTTTCAGCCTCAGAAATAAGCAAAATTTCTGAAGTTGAAATATATAAAGGAGTGTATTATGATATTCAGAAGAGACCTATTGCTAATGGTCTTTTGGACCCTAAAATGGTAATCTTCCTTTTTTAAAATCTTTTTGAATTCTTATGTTTTTTTTGAATTTTTTTAGTTTGCATTATTGTTGTCTTTGTCATTGAAATGGCTGCTGTTTGTGTTTATGATGCTGATTCAATGATTCTTCCATTGTTGCTCATGTTTAACTTGAGTTATATATAAATTGAAAAATTAAGTATGGTTTGGTAGTTTTTCTTTTTTTTTTTTAACAGATAATAAACCAAAACTTATTCAATAAGTGTTGTATGAGACTGTCTCATGATGAGATTAGCCCATACAATCAACTTATTTTTCTAAGTGATCACGTTAATTTAAGGTCACGTTAAACTTATAACTGATTATTTTAAGGTTATAATTTATCTCTTTAAGATTGTAAGTGATTATTTTGAGATGATGAGTGGTCACTTTTAGGTTATTGATTACTTTAAGATTATAAAAAATAATCACTTTAAGATTGTAAATGATCCCAATTGAATTAGACTTATCCTATACTCGATTTAGATTTTCAAACCCTTTATAGACCCAAACCTCAATTAGGTAGTAGGTTAATAAAGTGAGCTTGAAAAGTATGTATAAATATGACTTTGATTAAGTACGAGAATGTTTTACAAGGCTTCTTGTGTTTTGTTTCAAACGAGCTATCCTCTTAAGGTATTTATCCTACTTTTAAGTACTCTAAAAGGTTCTAAATAAGTCGCATGTTCAATTCTAGAATGTTTAAATTACTTCTACACAATTCTAATACATACAAGACTTCACCAAAATGATCTAGATTCTCTTAGAACATTCTAGGCCCTACTAGTATTTACATGATATTTCTAGTGTTCTAGATTTTTCAAAAACATTCTAGACAAAACTATAAGCTTCGAGAATGTTTCAGACTTTTTTTAGAACATTTTTCATTTATCTAGAGCATTTTGGTCCTTTTTAGAATGATCCTGGACTATCATGCTCAATGATTGGAGTATAAAAAGGCGTCTCGTGACAAATAGCTCTAATCTTTATGTTCAAGGAAAGTTTTTTGCAATACTTATTAGTTAACAATAACAATAATGTAGCCTTTAAATTATAGCCTTTACAAATATTTCAAAATGTTGATAGTTATAGCCTTTATGTAGCAGCTTAATACTACGTAGTGTTTAAGAAAAATAATATTGAAGTTTTTATTAAAAATAAAAAGTAAATTTTCTCAACAACTTACAAAATTTGTTTTTTTGGCCAAGACTTCTTGATTTGTAGGCACCTTTCATTTTGACTTGCAATTTATTACTTTGCCTTTTAATCCAAAAGCATTTTTTTAATTTCTTTTACTCGATATGTTATAAATCTCTACTTATATTTTTTTGCATGATCATTCAGTATTTTGCATTGTACTAATTATGTTGATTTGGAATTTATTCGTTGCCATTTCTATGTAATTTTTTTCTAACTGATGTTTTAATACCAATGATGTTTGGTTAAAAAATTTTAAACAAATAAGAATAATTTGCGAATTACAGCCTTTAAAGTGTTGACTTTTGCGAATTACAGCCTTAATGTTTATTTTTTGCGAATTATAGTCACCAAAGTATCAAAGTCTACAACGTTCAGGCCAAATTACAGAATTTCGATCACATAACCTAAATTTTTGACCACCAAAATTGTTGGAATTCTGTGATTTGGTCTGAACGTTGTAGACTTTGATACTTTGTTGGCTGTACTCTGAAAAAATTAATATTGAGATTGTAACTAGCAAAAGTGCTAAATTTTAGACTTTGATACGTTGTTGGCTGTAAATCACAAAAATTTACATTGAGTCTGTAATTCGCAAAAGTGCTATAACATTAAGGCTGTTTTTCGCAAATTATTAAACAAATAATTTTAAACTTTGGGTAAAAAAATACTCTCATTTCAGATTCAAAATGTAAAATTAGTAGAGTAAACAATAAGGCTAAACCCTATTTTTGACCCTTAACCATCATATATGGAGAATTAACTTTGGGATTAAAATTTTAATCCTAGAATATGGGTTTGAGTTTGGTACTTAAAATGGATGAATTTATCTAAAATCTTAGACGTATCTCAAATCTATTTCTAATGCTGCAAGATTGATAAATTTTAAAGATAGTGTTTGATTATTATGTATGACAACCGGTGTTGAAAAAATATAAACTATCTTGAAAAAACGGAAACCTAAAAGAGAGTTAGGTTTTGTGTTTTTAGATACAAAAAAACAAGCCCTTATCAAAATTTTGGGATAAACATTTATAAATCAAATGGCTTTGTGCTTTTTTTGCTTTCTTTCATTTTCTGTTGCTAAATCTGACATTATTGCTGCTCATGCTTTTAAAAAATAGTCGCTCCTTGTGTTAATTGATGCTAGTTTTTTCACGGTTGCACATGTTTAACTGAGTCATGCTACCTTTTTACCATTTTATAAGTATTTTGTGAATCAAAATTGTGGGAGAAGTAAAAGAGAATTTATGTTTCTTCTAGTTCATGTCTACCCGATCAATTTGGCTTATGATAATACTTTATGGAGCTTGTGAAATGAAACTGATAATGAGATTTGATTGTCATGGATTGGTACTTAGGAAGAAATCTGTTTAATTGAGACTTGTGGTGATGCAATTCCATTCTTTTTTTTTTTCATTTATTGAAGTTTTTGAGATCAACATATTTTTATTTTTAGTTTTGAAGTTGATGTTCATTTTTGGTTTCTTTAACTACAGGGGCCTCCAAATAAAAGTAGTGGTCTTTGCGCAACATGTCATGCAAAATACGAAGATTGTCCGGGCCATTATGGATGCTTGACTCTTGCATTGCCTGTTTTTAACATTGGCTACATTAGTGCTATCCTAGATGTTTTAAAGTGTATATGCAAGGTGTGTGTCGTGTTTATTTATATGATAATTTTGTCAAAACTTATAACCAACTATGTTTTTCGTGGCTTTACTGATGGCTTGATGTCTTATGCTTTATTATGAATATTTTCTTTGTATTGAATGGATCATGATGAGTAAGCTTGTTGATTTAGCTTTATGTAGAAAATAATTCTCATTCAATTGTCAACATGGTGTGTTTGTCCCCATTACAAAATATGATTAATATATCTGGATGTTTTTACATTTTTTTTTTACCATTATTAGGGAGAATTGTGAATAGAGTCTCATTGTAGGAAAGATAAGGTTGCATTCATATGATTCCCCTTCTAGCGTGGGAGCTTGTTTATAAACAGTTTTTATTATTGATTTTTATGCATTATGATATACCTCATGCTATTTTACTTGGACACTTTGTTTTTGCCGGCTCACCGTTGTTCGATACGGCCAGCATGTATACCTGTGTTGAATACGGGCTCGATACGTTGCACAAAGGTGTGACATAGTTTCGCAAACCTAGTTGTCATTCTTACTTTAGCCATTGAATGTTGTGGAGAAGATGAAGGGAGGGTGTACTTGTGAAGATGATGAAGGGAAAAATACCGGGAATGGGTGAGTTAGGGAAATACGTCATTAGTGCTTTTTGGGATAGGTGTGTTTTATTGGAATTCATCTGAATTTGTATTATAACGTTGATACTAGTGATTGTTTCCCATAAATAATTAAAATACTCTTTAAGTATCAGTGCTAAGGCTTGTTCATGCTACAAGTCTGGAATTTGTATCTTGAAATTGGTACTAATTTTTTACTTTTTTTCTTTTTCTTTTTTTTTTTACTTTTTACTTTACTTTATTTTCTTTACTTTTCACTTCTTCATTATATTAATTTTTTTTGTCATAAAGGAAGTACTACTAGTATTACTACTACTACTAAAAATAATAATAATAATAATAATATAATAATAATAATAATAATAATAATAAAATAATAATAAAATAATAATAATAAAATAATAATAATAATAATAATAATAATGATAATAATAATAATAATAATAATCATCAATAAGTTGATCAATAAATTTACCCAAGCTTCCTTCAAATGCTTGGCATTCCTTTTTAATTATTTTGTCGTATAACCCGTATTCGATACCCTTACCGAAGTCCAATTCTCATAGACCTCACGTTTAATTTATTTTTTACAGAAGAAAGATAAGTGTGAAATGAGGTATTATGACATGGAAGAAGATAGCATCATGGTACCTAAAATTGATAAGCATATATAATTTTGTCATGGTTAAATCTGCATGCTAATTTTCGCGTAATGTGTATGTCACTATTTCTTCATGATTGACTTTTTGTGATGCATGGCTCAAAAAATGTATTAGAAAGATCATAAGCTAAGCTCTTTTTTTAGCCTTGTTTGTGCTTTGTTGTATTGCGTATGCCTAGTGGTTGGTTAATTAAGATGCATGCTTTATAAAAACATGTCTAAATGTGTATTATTTACTTGTGTTTTGTAACATTGTTGAAAATTTGGGTTATTTGGTCTTTTAAACTTGATATTCTTAATGTCTCCCGTCAGTCTTGCTCACATATCCTACTACCGGAAAAAGAATGTAAAGTGTCTCTGAAGAAGATGAGAAACCCCAAGCTTGATTCACTGCAAAAAACCGAGCTAAGGAAAAAAATAGTGAAGAAGTGTACCTCTAGAGCAGAAGTGCTGTGCTTGAGATGTGGATACTTGAATGGTAATGTCTTCATTTCTAGTTTACTTGCACATGAAAGTAGTTGCCTTTTGTTGGTTGTGGCTACGACTGAATTAGTAAATTAAAAACCCTTAGAGATTGAATTAATATTATTTTTGCAAGTTGCAATATAAAGAGAGACAAGCGACTTAATGCGTCAACACCCGACTTTCTGTTTGTTGAGTTTGTTTGGTACTTGTAGTGAATAAGCTTTGCATAAATTCTACATCCAAAATTTACAGAAAATGGTTGGTTTTCTTTAGAACCAGGTTAGAATGTTGTGGAATTATTTAAATTGGTCTATCGAACATGTTAACTAGGCTTCTTTATTATGCCCTATTACTTTAATATTTTACGGACCAGATTATGCGCCACTAGCACCAGAATTTCTACATGAGATTACCTACATCAAATATGAGATTGGTGTCATACTTACATGGTTGGTGGAGATTTTTTATATTCAGACCCCTTATTGCAAGTGTTTAGATTGTGTGACTACTTCACTACACATAAGGAGATGCGTCGCGTATTGCTTTTGTCTCTCCATGAGGATTATAAGTAATGAATTGCCAAATTATAAAATTACTAAGTAGCATATGTTTGGGGTGGGATAAATATTTAAGGGTAAATAAAGTCAAGTTAGGAAATTTAGGCTGTTAGAGGTGGAAGCAAGGGGACTTTGGTTGTTAAAAAGGGGATGAAGTGATTTTTATTGTGTATGAGTAATGTTGTTCAACGCGGGCCCCATTTTGAGCCCTTATTCGGCCCGTTTTTGAAGGGCTTTATAAGGACCGGGCCAAAAATGGGTTGGGCCTAAAATGGACTGCTATAATTAAAATGAAGCGGGCTATAAAGGGCTCAACAAGGGTCGAAAATGAGCTGTGCAACTATGTAGGGTTCTCAAACTTCTGCTGCCGCATTAATGGCGTGGAGTGTTTTATAGAAGCATACAAATTTTTCAAGTAAAGGTTATTATATATTATCAATCTCTAAATGTAGTCCAAGTACTGTTGGTCAGGCTTTAGCTACTTTCTCATGGCATTTCTATAATTAGCAGCTGATGTTGTGTTTCAGGAAAGGTGAAAAAGGGTAAAACTGCATTGCAAATTGTTCATAATCGTCCAAGGCAGAATAAAAGCGACGAAGAAAGTGGAGGCTCCACTCTTTCCTTTATAAATCCTCATGATGCATTGTTATTATTTAAGCAAATGCTGGATCAGGTGAATATTTATGCTATGAATTTTTCCAACCATATTCTTAATGATCTCTAGAGTGTAGTTATGCACAATTGTTCTGTAGGGTGTGAAAAAGTATGCATCTGTAGCCGAATGAAAATTTTCATAAATTGCTTATGGACAAAATATTAAAACTTTCTATTAGTTTTTTAATTAAATATTTATCATCTTGCAGGATTGTGAGCTACTCTATCTGAATGATAGACCTGAAAAACTTGTAATTACCAACATGTGTGTTCCTCCTATGTCCCTGCGTCCTTCTGTTTTTGTTGATGGTGGAATTCAAAGGTCTGGTTGCTCAACTTATCTGCATGCGTTGTTGCTTGTCTCTAGTTACCTTTTTCTGTTTCTTCCCAAAAGAATTAGGGCCTATTATATCTAACTTAATAATGTTAAACTTATCTTAAGTTAGAGCTTATGAATGCCAAACTGAACATATTTTAAATTATGTTTCTTAAAATAAGTGTAGTATGCTTAGGCACTGAAATTAACATACTATTTTTATCTGAACTTATCACTGCTGCATTGTAATTATTAATACTAAAATAAATTATTCCAAATTTATCTGTAATTGTTTAGTGCAGAAAATATAGTAATAAGTTAGACAAAACATACGCTATCAATTTGCAATAGTTATTAGGATACTTGCACTTTATCAACTTTTCTGTTTTGATGATAATACCTCTTCTTTCATGATGCTTTCAGCAATGAAAATGACATCACAGAGAGGTTAAAGAGAATCATACAAGCAAATGCTTGCCTTCTTCAGGGTCTGCAAGAACCAATTAGCTCATCTAAAATATTGGTAAGATACATGAAATATGTTCTACATCATTCATTTATTATACCTAGGTCAGTCAGTTTCTTGACTGACCAATATGTTTGCTCATTCAGGATGTGCATTCTAATTTTGAGGCTAATTCTTTAAAACAAGTAACATGAGAAATTCTTCGTGTATGAAGTTCTCTTTGTTGCAGAATTAATAAACAAACTACAATCATTTAGTATAGCTATAGTATAATCCTAGTTTTCCATCAAATTCATTGAATATGTCATGTTTATATAACTTCTGCGACCTGGGAGTTAAATTTCCATCTTTAAGGTTGCAAATTATTAGTGATACGTTACATAACATTTATAAAGTGGAGTACTAGAGTTGTGGATTTTTATTTTGTTGTTGGAGATTGTGAGATGAGGGCCATAACAATGTCCTTATGGATGTTTTGTGAAAGGGAGATACTTATATTGAGATGTTTTTCTTTGTACCGAATCCAAGATGCGACATGTGATGATTTAAGAGATAGAGTAGTCTACCTGGTTTTCCTTTGTGCTATTCCATTGGGTGTTCACAGGCTTTTATATTTATTAATGTTTAGTATTGCTGGGACAAGATATCAGATTATACACAGAGGAAGGACATAATATAGCAGAAATAGAAGAGATTAGAGACAGAATAGAAGAAGAATGAAAGGAAGGAATGCTTGTCGTATTGTTTATCTATATGAGCAGTGTACCCATTCTGAACTTTTCGAGTGGTTTAGTAGCTCCCTAGTTTGTAAATACACAATTGTGAATACAAGCATGAACTAAACACCCCCTAATAACCCCAAAGATCAAAGATATGATCTCAAGAACACATCTTACACAAATGCCCATTAGTATTCTTGATTTAATTTTAATGTGAATCGTAATTTTAAGCTATCCTCAACCCTGTTCTGTTCAAACAGGTTCTACTGCATTTGAGGCCACTATTCTTTTTTATTTTAAAGCACCTACATATATTTTTTTGGTTAGGATCAAAGAAAAGTAGCCTCCATCTTTTATAAAACATTTTGCTTTTTTGGGGTTGAATTTAATCATATTTTCTCATTATGGGCTTGAAGTTGAACATGTCATGTGGGATTTGGTAGATTTATATTGATGTAGACTTTCAATAAACTTTGTTTAAGCATATTATTATTATTATTTGATTAGAAAAATATATTAAGTACACTTGAGGGTCAAGTTGTTAAGAATCATTGTTTCATTTAAAAAATAGAGGTATTAGATATTTGTTTAAGCATAGAAGTAGGTGTTGGCATTTAATAGTTATTATACTTATTCCTTTTAGGATGACTGGGATTACCTTCAAGTTGAAGTGGCTCAATACATAAACAGTGATGTACGTGTTGCTTTACAAGCCCAACAACCTACTAAGCCATTGAGTGGAATTGTTCAACGTCTGAAGGGGAAACAAGGACGCTTTCGTGGAAATTTGTCTGGAAAGCGTGTTGAGTTCACTGGAAGAACTGTGATATCACCTGATCCAAATTTGAAAATCACAGAGGTTCTAAATGTTACTAGTTTAAAACGATCTTAATCCTTTTTGTTTATCTTTTATTTCTGGATTTAGGAAACTACTTCATTTGCAGGTTGCAGTTCCACTGTTAATGGCATCTATCTTAACCTATCCTGAATGTGTCAACGATCATAATAAAGAAAGGTTGAAGCAGTGTGTGCGTAATGGGCCAAAGAAGTATCCAGGTGCAAGGTTTGTTGTAGAGACCAACGGTGACAAGAAGTGAGTAACTGTTCTTTATGCCATACAAATTAATAATTTTTCGAGATTCATTAGATGAATATTGGCTATTCCTCTTTCCTCTTGCAGAGACTTATCATTTTCTATTAGAAAACGGATTGCTGAAGACTTGAAGAATGGCTGCATAGTTCATCGTCACCTGGTTGATGGTGACGTTGTTCTTTTTAACAGGCAACCAAGTTTGCACCGCATGTCTATTATGTGCCACAGGGTGACAACATATTTTTAACATGTTTCTTTTCAGATTGCATTTAGGTCACTCAAGCTAAATTGACTTATATATGCCTGCTTGTAGGCTAGAATAATGCCTTGGAGAACTTTGAGATTCAATGAATCTGTTTGCAACCCATACAATGCTGATTTTGACGGTGATGAGATGAATATGCATGTTCCACAGACAGAAGAGGCGCGAACAGAGGCGTTATTGTTGATGGGGGTACTTATATCTTATTGTAATTTTGTTAGTCTCAATTGAGCAGAAATCATGCAATTTTTTGTGCCACTAGATCTATTTTTGAAGTGCAGATAACTGGAATTTCCATTGCAAATATCTGCATTGTGGATCTTTCAAATAAAAGTATGGAAATTAAAAACGTACAACTAGACAGGATACATAGATACATATGAAGGGATAAAAAACATGTCCTCTCACTTAGAGAATACTAAATGTTGGAGTAGCAAATGCATAACATTAGCCTAATTACAAGATCAAAAGGGGCCTTACCACCTGCTAGAAGAGTTGTTGCTATGATGTATGAAAGGCTAAGAAGTAGAGTAAGAGAGAAAGATGAGCTCAATGGAATTCTTATTCAGACCTGACAATGTTGTGATGCAAACTTTATGATGTGATTCTAATTTTACTTTAAGACTTGATATTTGAACCATTACCTTTCCATGGGTTATAATGAATATATCATATAGGTAACATCTAAGTATAATTTGGAGGGGGAATTAGTGCTCCTTGTTAGCTTAACCAATGATTACATTAACGTTTATTTTTCATATGTAGGATGGGAGTAGTATAGTTGCTCCCGCATGATGTTTGATTTATTGATCGCTTTTTTGTTTTTCAACAGTCAATAGTGTTTTCTGTACTCATTGTAGGTTCAAAACAATCTATGCACGCCGAAAAATGGAGCTATTTTGGTCGCGTCCACCCAGGATTTCTTGACGTGTGCTTTTCTAATTACCAGGAAGGATACATTTTATGATCGTACAACCTTTTCTTTGATGTGTTCTTACATGGGAGACGGAATGGACATCATAGATTTGCCTGATCCAACAATAGTTAAGGTCTGTGTGACTAAAATTATGCTTCATCGTTTTACTATTTCTTAGAAGAATTGTGTTTTAACTAAGCTATACGTATAATTCTGTACTTATGTTATTTTGGTCTTCAGAAAATAGATATAGCATACAATAGCAAACGAATGAAATAGTTTTCTCTTCAATTGTTATTCACTTGTGTTGCTTATTAGAAAACAAAACTTGCTTTCTTGGAAGAAGAAACATACATGTTTCGTTTTCGATCATTAATAAGTTTATGTCTCAAGGGTTTCATGTCTTAATCAAGAAAAATTCGAGATATTTTAAGTTTCGTTTCTGAATTTTAATTATTTGTCAATGTTTTTAGGACTTAAATTTGAATTCAGCTGATGTTTGCTGACTTGATTTGCGATGGGTATCTTTTGGTATTTATTATGTTGTAATGGTAGATAAGTTTTGTTCAAATTTGCAGCTGGATTATAAGTAACTTTAAAAGAAATTTTGTGAAGTACGATTTCTGCCCTCAAACACCAATCCGTTTCGAAGAGAGACATTTACTCATAAATGGATAGTGATCTTCTAACAGTGAGGGTGATTTTCTTTTTTTTTTTCCATTCTATGTCTAATGGTTAGAGAGGAATAAGAGAACTTTTATTGATCGTTTTCTATCGGTGGAGTTGTGGGAAAACATGTTTTTTTTGGCGTCACTTTGGGCTATGGCGCATGGATTATTTTAACATTGCTCTTTAAATGATCTATGTAGAAGTAATTGTAATGTGATATTGTAGTTATTGGAATGTTATATTGTAGGTATTCTATCTACTTTTGGGATTCGTCATCACATGGATGTATGACTTTGTTTCTTCAATTTTCAAAATATTTTTTTTATCAAAAATGATATACACAAGGATTGAGTATGACCTTTCAGATGCCTTATGTGGTTGGCAGCTCTATATCATATTAACATCCGAAAGAAAAGAAAACCATGATCTGTAAAGGCCTAACAACATCCTTTTAACAATGCATCATAAATTTTCTTTAATCAGAGAACACCTAATTATTACACAAGGAATCCTGTAAAGGAAGCCAAACACACACATTTTATACTGTGAAGAACCACCCTAGTGATACCTCTCTAGAGTAGTGCTAAATAAATGCAAACCAAATTATTCAACTATTTGTGCTCAGTATAGCCTTAAGTGCACAGGCTACCTATTTGAGAATTTTTTTTTGCTTCTCTGCAAGACCCATGTATCTTCCTAAGAAAGATATATAGATGGTATTTATCACCAAAAAAATTCTTTCAACGCAAAAAGCTTTGACTTTCCTTGAGATCTTGGATTGTGAGGTGTGGGTGGCCTAATCAAGAGAATAACCACGTAGATATTTTTGTACCGAGGTATAAAAGATTGTGCATGCAGAAAGGCATACAAATTTTTTAACCACAACCTCCAATGTGGAAGATTAACTATGCATGTCTAGAACAATAGTTGGTGTGAGTTAGTATGAACCTGACATGTTGAGACTTGACTCTTGAGACTCTGGAGCTTACTCGAGCTTTCCTGTAGATATTGGAAAAATAATAGAATGTTGTTTTGAAAGATCTGCAGGTTTTGTTAATGCTGGGTGTGTGTTTTTGAGATCAAGAATGTTTATCGGATGGGAGGGGGGTAGCGAAGAAGTCAAAAATTTAATATTAGTTATTGGTTTTATTTTAATTGAGCATTGATGGGGCCTCTCCTTTTGCGTTTTTTTTTGTTTTAAACCATGGTGACTCTTCTTTTAAGAGGTACTTCTTGATTTTCCTCACTGATTCATGTCTTTGCTTGCTGCAGCCTATCCAACTCTGGACGGGCAAACAATTATTTAATGTTCTCATACGTCCAGGTAGACAACCGAGAGTCTTCGTGAATCTTATGGTGAAAGAGAAGATCTACTGCAAACCTGACGACAGGAAGACGACTTGTAGGGAGGATACCATGTGTCCTAATGACGGTTTTGTTTACTTCCGTAATAGTGAATTAATATCTGGTCAACTTGGAAAAGCTACCTTAGGTCAGCTTTAGTATTTTCTTGCAATCATGCTTTTATTTATTTTGTTGCAGTATTTTTTTTCAAGGGAAATATGCTTGTAGGATGCTTGTGTCTTTCTGTTAGTAAAAAGTTGTAGTCAAAGGGGTTATTACTGAAAATGATCCAATGAATTTAAATACCCAAGAAAATATATCTTTGCCCATTAAGTTTTCTACAAAGTATGACGTGCAATTTTTGATCATAAATTTGTTCGACCATACTCAAGTATGTCATGTTTGACAAACATACAAAAATCTTGATGTTGCCTGAGCTTCAGAGTTCAGATTTATGAAACAAACCATATTTTTAGATCCGTAGAAGATAGGAGAATAATCACTTTGTAAGCTCGTAGACATGCTCTTTGCACAGTACAAAAATATGATATAGGTGACATACGTGTAGGCGTAGGTGACTATTCAAGGTCTAGGACGCAAATGTTGACGTCTTCACCTAGTTTAGCTTTAGTCAAGTCCTCAGAGAGGTATAACTTGCTCAAGTCTTTTTTAATCTGTTCACACATTTTCTTTGTCCTATCGCGACTACTCTTTCCATCATTTGTGATGCTTTCCACCCTTTTCACATGTACGCCGATGGGCTTCCTTTGTACATGTTCAAATCATCCCAATCTACTTTCACACATCTTTGCAGATATTGGTGCAACCCTTAGACTTTCTTTCAAAACATGTTTCCTAATTTTATCCATCCCGGTATGCCCACACGTCCACGTTAACATTCGCATCTCTGCTACATCCATCTCATATTCATATATCCTCTTAATTAGCCAACATTGTGTTGGTCAAGCTGCAACTCAATAGAATTTACCTTTTGAATTAGTCAGAAAACTATCACATAGCATCGCCATGGCTGCTCTCCATTTAAGCCATGCAATGTGAATTCGATGAATTACATCTTCATCAATCTTCGCATTACTCTGGATTTTTGATCCCTTGATTAAATTCAAAGCTGATATATTAAATAAGATAATAATTGGAACTTCTTCAACAAAAGTGCAATCGTGGTGAAAAGAAAAACAAAAAGTGTAATGATTGGACTCAAGTGTCATTTTTGAATTTAGGTATGAATTGAAAATTTGTATTTTGCAGTTAGGAGTTTAGGAAACTTTTGATATCTTCATTTGGTAAATGCAGGGAATGGCAATAAAGTTGGGCTTTTTTCTGTTCTTGTTCGAGACTATGATCCACATGCTGCTGCTGGTTGCATGAATAGAGTGGCAAAACTAAGGTAAATATTTTCTTGATGGTTTGCTCAACAATGTTGACAGTGCATATTGATTTTGCCCAACGCTCACAACAATAAGTCTAAAAGACTAATATGCTAAGAGTAAAAGGTCTTCAGTTCATATACATGAATTTCTTTTGTGCGAGTAGCTGCGATAATTTTTGTGAAACCCACCTTTTGCCGATCTTTTTTTTGCTTTTCTTTTTTGAAATCATTTTGCAAAACTTATCTTTGCTAAACAAACTTCATTATTTTTGAAGGTATTTCACCTTAATGAATTTCCTTTTGTGCTCAACCTTGTTCATTTTACTTAATAATTGAGGAGAGCAAAGTATAAGCGACCAACAACTAGTTTTATCAAACATCATTTTAACTGATTAAATGGTCAACAAAATGATTATGCTATATTTAGGAGATGTGGAGATTTAAACTAGTTACACTCCCAACATTTTGGCATTTTTGCTGCAGTGCTAGGTGGATTGGTAATCATGGGTTTACAATTGGGATTGATGATGTCCAGCCCGGTAAACTATTGAATGAAGAGAAACAGTTCAGAATAAATGAAGGTTATAGAGCATGTGATGGGTTAATAAAATCCTTCAACGAAGGGAAGTTGACTCTCATGCCAGGATGTGATGCAGCCCAAACTTTGGAAGCGAAAATTACACAACAGTTAAATGAAATTCGTGAAATAGCTGGAAAGGTAATTGCTCTTTATTCTTATCCTCTTCTAGAACCTAACGAAACATGACATTGCCGCAAGGCCACTTAAGTGGCCCTTGTCTAGCCTTGTAAGGGAGGTCAAATGTATGCAGCCTTGACCAATTGCCCTTCTGATAAGTGGGACGGAGTTAAGCAGCGTCCTCTGGTTTGGGAAGTTGGGCTTGTGGGTGATTTAGATATTTTTTGTAGTGGGGGTATTAATAATATTGTAAACTTCTAGTGGTGTTAAGTAGTGAATTTCAAACAAAAAAAATGCAAAATATCAAATACTTGAAAAAATTTTGAAATATACAAATTTTAGGCGGTTCAGTTGACCCCCCAAACTTAGATGTGGCTACGGCGTTGTTGGAGGAAATATCTAAACCCCATTGAAAACAAGTGAAACTTCTTTGCTTCAACAACACATCAAAAGCACCTAAAGCGGCTTTGGTTCACCTGGTTAGTTAGGAATCAGAATCATTGACTACTTTGCAATATCCAAACATTGCAATAAAGGTGCAACATGGTCGAATATTTCCAGAATCGTGCCTAATGTGATTGCTTTCACACTGTTGCTCCTCTTAAAGTTTCTTTTTTTTCCTTAGAGTTTCTTTAATTGTGGTATTAGCATAGAAAAAATCGTGCCTAATACCGCCTTCCTACTTCCTTTAAATAGTTCATCTTGCACCTTCTCCATACATCTTTTACGGACCATAATTATGTTGAACACTTGAACTATTTTTACTTTACATCATATTTCTTACCGTATGAACGAGTTGATCAATTTACATTCCTTCTTTTTTCTTGTTTTCGAATAGCTGAATTTTTCCATTCCATGAAATTTATCTGTTTATTTATATTTTTAGGTTTGCGTGAAAGAGCTTCATTGGAGGAATGGCCCATTAATAATGTCACAATGTGGTTCGAAAGGTTCCCCAATCAATATAAGTCAAATGGTTGCGTGTGTTGGTCAACAAGCAGTAGGAGGGCGTAGAGCACCAGATGGCTTCAATGATCGTAGTCTACCACATTTTCCTATAAAATCTAAGACTCCATCAGTATGTTTCAGGCCATTTTTACGACTTAAAATTTTTCGTCCTTTATTCGACTTGCAATATATTTTTTTTGTTTACATGGTTTAGAATTCATTATTAAGTTTGAGGTACACCTATGTGTAAAATAGTTTCTCTTAGTTCTATTGTTGTCTCCTCTATTTTGTTTTTAGCTTCTTATATTTTCACTTAGGCTAAATGATTTAGCTAGAATTAGGCAACATAGTCTGTTTGTGCATTTCGAGATGAGATGAAATTCATTCTGGCAATAATGATTTTCCTTTATCTTTCGGCTATTTGGATAGAGAAACTGAAATAGTCTAGTTTCAGGATAGTGTTTCTGGTGGTGTTTGGTGAACTAAGTGGACTTTTCAAAATATGAGCCATTTGTTGCATATATTATTTGTTGAATTGATTAACTTGTGTTACAACTACAAGAGAGGAAAAGTTGATTTGAAATTTGACTAACATGCCATTACCCCGATGTCATTTTATGTTTCCCGGCTAGGCAAGGTTTGGGCTTTGGATATACACACCGTTGCCCTTAAATTAATTAAAGTTGTTTCCGATTGACCTTTCGTAGAATAGATTATTTGCAATTTCTCATCAATAAAATATTCACATGAATTAATGAGCTATTTTACCTTCGTTTTGTATAATATGAAATTAAAGAACTATGAATCTTTTGCACTTATTAGGATTCAACTTTGACCAATCATATACTTTTAAATCATTTGTCCAAGAAACTGAACTTATTTTCTGGGGAAAGATTGATTTGGTCTAATATGAGAATCACCTTTTATTCTTTGAGTTCACATGTTGAGCAGCTGTTTATCTTGATTTGGGCACTTTGCTCGTTTGTACTTTGTAGAGAACAAATGTTTTGGTCGTATTGATTAGCAATTTATTTTTTTATCTTCTGAAAACAAGCATAATTTATTTATATATATATAAAGTTTATTATTCATCGTATATTAAGATGTATTGTGGCAATAACTCCCACCGTCCTGATAAATTTGCCCCATTTTTCATTTTAGCCTGTCCCAATGATTTTGCCTATTTTCTATTTTTGGAAATGACCCCAACACTTTTACTCTTTATATTCTCTCTCGTATTTCTAAATATTCCACTACTTTAACCCATTGTGCCCAACTCCTTAATCTTCATGCAAGTTGCAAATGGGCCAAACTAAATTGGACTGAGGGAGTATCATCATTCCAAACTAAATTGCGTGTTCCGGAAAGTTGGAATGGGGAGAAAGTGTGATCGAAATTGCACAAGTTCCATTTTTCCTTGTGCTGAAGAAGTAGTGGTAAATTCTCGAACTGTTAGTCAGAAGCACTAGGCCTAAATATGCATGTATATGTGTTTACTTGCATGTGTTGCTCCCTTTACTTGAATATAGTAATGGCATTTTGCAAGTAAGTTGTATTTGTATATGAAAATGATAAGCACCGGTATCGTGGTTCATTCATCTTGAAATAACTGATAAATGAAGAAGATTAGATTAGTAGTCAGATAATATGCATTAGAGATTGCAGTAGAGTGGAAAATGATTGTTTGAGTAAGAAATGTATTATCTGATATTTTGCAGGCTAAAGGATTTGTTGCTAATTCATTTTATAGCGGCTTGACAGCTACGGAGTTTTTTTTCCATACCATGGGAGGGCGAGAAGGCCTAGTGGATACAGCTGTATGTTGTTTACTCTATAGTACTTCTATACTGTTTTAATTACAAAATAGTTTGCATATCGTTTTTCTTCACCTATTGTTTCTGCACTGGATTTTTTATGTTTGAATTTTGAATCCTTTTTTTTTGTCTTGGGCTACTCCTAGGCATGGTATTTAGTTATAATCATGTATCCAAAATTGTTGTCTATTATATGGACAATAGGCGTTTGATGAAACCATCTTTAGGAGAATATTGATCAAACTAAAAGAAGAAAGTATTTATAGTTATGTGGACTTATGCTCTATCCTTGTCAGCTAGAAGAAGGTAATGATTCCATTTTTAAATGTTCCAATTGTTCATCATGGGCTTTACCACTGATCACTTGGCGGAAGTCTAGATAGAAACCAATTTGAAGTCATTTTGAAGACGTGAACCATCTCTTTGATCTCAAGGCTTTTCCAAAGGGAATACCAAATACAAAGTGTCAAAAATATTATTTATGGGGATAATGTCAAAACATTCTCCTTTTTGGATAGGAATGTAGTTTGTAAATAGCCAATATGATATGCTAAGGATCCTAAGAGAATGGAATTGAGGAATATAGTTTGGAAATTGCTATTATTTTGCTATAAAACTAGGAATATAGTGAGACTTGGCTCCTTCCACAAGGTGGATCACCCTTCATAGTTTTTTTGTCATTGATTAGCTTCCATGACTAGGTATGGGTCTTCCAACTTTTAGCCATTGTCCCCAACTTCTTTAAAATTGCTCTCCTGAAAACAAATCAGAACTTGTGAGCTCCAAGGGTAAATAATACCTGTGCCATAAACTTCACTGTGTTTCCTTTACTTCCCTTGGCCTTTCTTCTAGAGTAAGTGAAGTAATTTTTGACGTTCTATTGCTGGTGTAGCGGGAAACTTTATGCTTTATGTCCTACAGATTTTGTTTTTGTTTTGAACAATAACAATTTCAAAACCTTATCCCTGCAATACGGGTCAACTACATGAACCAATATAAACTAATGTCGGAAAATCTGAAAATCCTACACGCTTTTGTAGTTTCATTTCTATTGTAATGATTGCACAAATGTAATCCACATGAAATATCTGTGTTAGTCCCGATTAACACATGAAATATCTGTGTTAGTCCCGATTAACTCTTGATAGAAATACCACGTAGGTTGTTCCCGATTAACTCTTGACAGAAAAAATCATCTAATTCACATAAATAATAAATGCACATGATTTAATGAACCTTTTACATAGTCCATTATCATTAGAGCTTTGTTATTTGAGAAAAGTGAATTATAAATACTTGCATTTCAAGTACTATGCTCTATGTGTTTCTTACTCTCTATAGTATGTATACCCTTTCTCTTAGTTTCCCCCTTTGATTAGTTTACTCCCCTCTTTTAAAAAGGTCACACGAAACAAATGGCAACAACATTTCAACCCTCCAATGTCACTATGTGAAAAGGGACAGATAAGATACTATTTAATTGGGAAGGGGAAGGGTTAGAGAGAACATACTTGTTTTGAACTTCATTGCGTTGAATAATGTAGTAAGTATTTTGATTAGATTGATGGTGTTTGTTGTAGGTGAAAACGGCCGACACCGGTTATATGTCACGTCGATTGATGAAATGCTTGGAGGATCTAGTTGTTCATTATGACATGACTGTCAGAAACTCTAATGGAACTGTTATTCAGTTTTTTTATGGAGATGATGGCATGGATCCTGCGCAAATGGAAGGAGCAGAAGGATTTCCCCTGGACTTTGACAGATTACGTTCCAAAATTGAGGTATTATATGCTATGTCTTTCCTGATTCTCAAGTTAGCGTTGTTTGTAAGGTCTAGAACTTGTAATTTTAAAAGTTTCTTTGTGCAGGCTACTTGCCCGGCAGGGAGAGATATGAAACTGCCCCCTTTAGAGATACCTGAAATTATAAATAAGAAGCTTTCAAATTATAGTGGTTGCTCTGATGCCTTCAAGAAGAAGTTATTTGATTTTTTTGAAAATTTATCTAAAAGGAAATGCTATATTTCTGAACAGCAGCTTCAGGTATTGACATCTACTATATGTAGCTAGGCAAAAAATAAGTGGATAAAATGTTAGATGTGTGAAAATTACTTATTGTGGTGGCTCTCGTGGGTGTTTTTTCTCTTTGAAAATTCCCTTAAATTTTAGTTTGCCTGATTGCCTTTATGTGCAAGGCATTGCATAGCTAGGAAGTATGTCATATGGTTAGAAATTTTTTGTAAGCTGTGATGTAGATGAATAATCTACTCCTTCAAAATTCAATATGAACAGATTTTGGAACAAAAAATGTTAAGATATTAGTTGATCCAAATATGAAGTATTTGAACTAAATTGGAATGTACTGAAGAGGAAAACGTTCAATCAAGATGATATTAATTGATCCAAATATGTATTATATACCTAATGACACCTTAAAAATTCAAGTAGAAATGGTTAGCTTAGTGGTAAAGTGTCACGCCTATGGGTCAGAAGGTAGCATTGAAAGCATATCAAAGGCGTAAGAAGAGGCAAGTATAAGGGGAGGAAAAAGTGTGGGTATGCCAGCTAGATTAATTGGTGGGAAGTAGTTAGTAGTAGCTATAATAATTAGTTGATGTTATGTCTTGTAACTAGAAGGCTAGGCAGGACTGTCTATATGTAGGCACATTGTAATTGTGTGGATTGTGTATTGATTTTATAGGAATAATAATGGGAGCAACAGAGGCTTGAACACTGCATTGCTTCCAATATTCTCTCTGTCTCTCTTTTTTCTCTTCTCTCTCCCTTCTTTTCTCTTTCTTTGTATTTGTTTCAGGATTGAAATCCCAACCAATTTGGTTGTGTCACATAAAGCTAGTGTTATAACAACAAAGAGGTCAAAGGTCAAAACCTTGCCCCTCAGTTTTTATTCAGAATTTATATTGCAAATTTTTGTTCCCCTCAATTTTCGGCTCAAGTTTCGTCAGCTAATCCTAATCTGTTTTTCAAAAGTTAACAAGGAATCTTGCCATTCCATGGACTGTTTATTCTTCTCAAGTGTCCAATATGCTAGTTTCAACAACTCTTGTTCTTTACACTTCTTCTTAGTTGTTTGGCCTGTAGTAGGTATTTTGTTTACTGCTATTATTTTATAGCTATACTATGTAAAAGTGAACTTGTAAATAATTACAAACTATCAATTGTGGAATACTAACTCTTTAATTAGTTGCTATGAAGTTGGAACCTTATTTTATTTTTATCTGCCTTATTACGAAATCATACATTAGATGTATATCTGATGTATAAAAACCATAAAACGTCTTTGTTGAATTTTGTGAAGGTGTTTTTGGATGCTTGCATTTCTCGGCTTCGTTTGAAAGAAATTGAAGCTGGAACAGCTATTGGAGCAATTGGAGCTCAGAGTATTGGAGAGCCTGGAACGCAAATGACTCTAAAGACTTTTCACTTTGCAGGGGTTGCCAGCATGAGTATCCGTTTATAAAATTTTACCCTGTACCTCCTTCCCACCCCTATTGCATAGTAATTTAGGCAATCAAGAAGATTCAACAGAATGTGGAAACTGTATTCTTCTTTTCATATTTGTTCAATCCTTAACTTTGTTTTTAGATGTCACCCTTGGAGTTCCTCGTATCAAAGAAATCATTAATGCTAGCAAAAAGATAAGTACACCAATCATTATGGCCAAACTTGATGATGATAATTCTATGGATATTGCACAAACAATAAAAGGTCAAATTGAGAAGACATTGTTGGGTCAGGTATGTTGATATTTTCAATAAAAAAATCTTTACTTGAATTAGATGTCTATTTTGCTTCCTAGTGGAAAATCATCTCCTCGATTGTGTTTGAGGTTAAACAGAGAGTGATAGTATTATGGTTGTTACAATCAGGAAGGGGATGGGCATTAGTTAGGGGTTGATGCTTCAATGAAATTAATGCAGAGAGCATAAGTTGTGGAAGGGAGTAGAGGGGTTGGCCTTTTTCTTGGAGGGGGTAGGTCTCAATATTAGTTAATGAAGTTAATGTATGCTGCTTAATAGTTTCGTATTTAATTAAAATAATGCAAAGAAACATTTGATTATGTAGTTAACACAGCAGTTCAAAGAAAACAGTTGGAAAAATGGTTGTTGGAAGATATAAGAAATAGGAATGTTAATTAGTATTTTTATGTGAGGTTGTTCCAAGAATAGACTTTGCTTTCACTAACTTAGAGATATCTTTCGAGCCCTACTATAAGCTCACTTTATCATGAGTATCTCAAGGCTACTATATACTGCAAGTTTGCTAGGAGTATTTGGAGTAGGTTATTTAGCATCATTTTTATTCTTTCCAGTCATATCGTCTTACAAGCTCAGTTTTTAACTGAAATTCCACTCCTATCCATGATGTCTTCGGCCTCCCTTCAACTTCCAAACAAAATCTCCATATTGTGAACTCTTCGCCCTTTATTGACATGCATCTTCTGGTCACTGTCCACACATATACCATTTTAAAAGTTGTTAATTAGACCTTTTTCTTGCAATTAACATTTTCCATCACCAACACCATTCATTTATAGTTGGAGATTGTTATTTAATAATAATAATAAATGTTCAAATGTTTGATTTATGTTAGGAAAAAAATATAGAGTTCAAGTAACTATCAGTAATTATTGTGAAATGTCATATTTTGGTTCTTTATTTTAGAAGGTGATAGATTTTTGCCTTTGATTTTGTTGAAGATTGTTATGGAGGCTCTCTTCCCACGTTATGGCTTTTATCTTATGT
Source organism: Amaranthus cruentus (assembly GCA_019425755.1). Classification (NCBI taxonomy): domain Eukaryota; kingdom Viridiplantae; phylum Streptophyta; class Magnoliopsida; order Caryophyllales; family Amaranthaceae; genus Amaranthus; species Amaranthus cruentus. The sequence continues at coordinate 21,665,980 of CM033454.1, forward strand.
TGTTTTGTAGGTTGCAAAGAGTATAAAGCTTGTGATGACGTCATTTAGAGCTTCTATAGTTGTTAAACTCGATATGGTAAAAATTAACGGTTCACGGTTGTGTATAAATGCTTATACCGTCAAGGAGAGAATCGAAAAGTCTTTGGCCAAGCGCAAAAGTGACAAACTGGTGAAAGTTTCTCCTCTGACTTTGTTTGGTATAATTAATCAATTTGATCTGTATCTGATGTAATTTAATCGGCAGAATATCAAAGTTCTTGATGATGATAAGTTAGCTGTAATGCCAGATGCGGATAAGCACGATGCTCACTTTGTGTTACATCAAACTAAGATCAAGCTTCCATATGTCGTTGTCAAGGTGAGAATAAGAAGTTCCTTGGTTGAGTGCCTTTGCTGTTTAATGTGTCATCTTGAGTTATTCATTCCAAAATTATTGAATTATTGTGTTTAAGCATTGGCTTTTGATTTTAGGGTATTGATACCATTGAACGAGCAATTATTGCTGATGAGGAAGGGAAAAAGGGAAAGCTAAACTTGATCGTTGAAGGGTTAGTTGTTTCCTAACAAACTGAATTGTTGCTTTGCTCTTGATACATGTTCCTCCTTTTTCTCATGGTCAAAAAGCGAATTACCACTATAACCAAACGTTTACTATAATCAACAACATTTGATGACCTTTAAATCTGTTGTATCCCCAAATCACCATCCCTGGTGCTCATTTTGTCTCTATCTAGAATAGTATTTCTTAATGTCTATTCATTGTTCAAGAATGTGTAGAAGAGTAGAAGTCCCTGTGCTGAACCAACAATATTGTTAAACATGCCTTTGGCTTTCATATCATTAATTAAGTCGAATGTTATGGATTTGGTTTTCTCACTCCATCACTTTTTACATGGGTAGTTTTAAAAAGGTGTGTCTAGGCAGCACACACTGAAGCCTAGTGCACAAAAACAGCCATGTCGCCACATCACCACCACAATTTTGGTTGCGCTAAGTGTGAAACCATCTACATTGACCGCAAAAGTTTTGTTGTAATTGCTATGACACATGACTGGATTTGAGATTTTGCACTTAATGCCCAAGGTGAACCTACCCTTACACTCTAATTGGCTTAGAGAAGGAAGTTTCCACGAGGCCCATAAAAAGTGCACACTACAATATGTTTTCTGCATAGGATTTTAAATTTTAATGGAATACACCTCACTTTGATGCTTCGAAGATGAGGTGTTTGCCCCGTACCTAGCTTTTTGCACGTAGGCTCTAGGACCCATATAATCTATCATCTTAGTGTGTCTTAAACTTTTTATACATTTTGGACACTATAAGGCTCATATGAAACATCTAAAATTTTTAAATTTGTGCATGCAAAAGAAATTTGTTTTTGTCAACAATTTATGTAATGACCGAGTATTTGGGTTTTCTACTCCAAGCCTTTTCTTTTCCTTTTTAAAGTTTTTTTCACCATTATATCTTCCCTTACATTGCATGCGAAGTAGTGGAGGAAGTGAATTACAGGCATTGTTATTACATCGAACAAAATGTTGTGTCCAGTGGCATTTAGCATTAGCAATGTGTTTCATCATTATGGTTAAATCAACAAACAAAAGATCTATTTAGGAGTAGTAAAGTATTATACGATATATGGGTATCAACTTAGAATAAATTTTAAAACTGATTTTGATGGTAAATTTATTATTTCATTTTAGATTCTATAGCAAAATTGATGCTTTATTACCTCATCAATATACGTCTTTGAAAGGATATTTCGTATTGACGATAATATTAAACTAAAGCTTGAAGTCCTTAATGTTATCCCAGAGTTCATGTTGATTATAAGTTCGCTCATTGATCGTGCCACAAATATTAACTACTTGTTGCAATAGTAGGTTGTTATTTGTCAATTAGCAAATTGCCTATAGTTTATCTTTGTTCTTTATGGTCTTTTTCTGTTTTATACAACATTATATTCAAAATTTTCTCTATATCAAAATAAAGCCTCGCTTTAAAATTGAGCATATATTCTAGGAATTCTCTTGAGGAAGATATGTGGACATAGAGTAGTATGACTTATGAAAAATCTTCCCTCCCCAAACCGTGATCATAGTTTTCTATGAGCGGGATACGCTGGGTATGATGATGATGATGATAACCTTTTATTTGCTTGTGGATTGTGATATTATAGAACGGGGCTTAGGAACGTAATGGGGATCCAAGGAATTGATGGACGTAAGACGGAGAGCAATCATATCATTGAGGTGCATCAAACTCTTGGAATAGAAGCAGCCAGGAGCTGTATCATCAGAGAGATAAAAAAAGTCATGCAAAGTCATTCTATGGATGTAGACATACGCCACATGATGCTACTCGCTGATGTGATGACATTTAAGGTTATACCTGTATCCATGCTTTTAATTTTACATTAATCAAACGGAAATGAGGTTACATAAGGTGGGTAAAACCCTTGTTTTTAATGTTCATATAACAGGGCGAGGTTTTGGCTGTTACTAGAGTCGGGATTGCAAAGATGAAGGAAAGTATTCTGATGTTGGCATCTTTTGAGAAAACAGCTGATCATCTTTTTAATGGTTCTGTGAATGCGAGGGAGGAAAAGATTGAAGGAGTTACTGAATGCATCATCATGGGTGTACCAATGCAGATCGGCACTGGTATGATGAAGATAAGGCAGAGGTATGTTGCCAAATTCATATCATTATTTTCCGTTTGATCTCCTAAAATATATCCATGAACAATTTCTTTGGAAAAAATAAAATTAGAATAAGTACATGATTATATTAAAGGTTTGATTATAGTGATTGTGATTGCAAGATATGCTGTCAGATGTGTACAAGTTATGAATATCATCAGTTCTCCACTATTGTTGATTCTGGCTTGTAACATACACAGGATGCATAGCCATCGATTAGCAAGGGCAAAGCGGCCAACCGTCCAATGCCCCGAAGTTTTTAGGGCCCAAAAATCATATTTTTATGTATATAAGTGATTTTTATTTGAATTAAATTTATATATAATTTACATTTTTAGCTAAATAATTGTGTTCTTAGTTCTTTTTTTCATAAAGTAGTTTAAATATCAACAATAAAAAACAAAAAATGGATTATCTTATTCGTTACACATTAAGTTTTTAGGGGCGCTTTTTATCTTTTGCTCTGGGGGCCAAAAATAAATGGGACGACCCTACCAAGATGTAAAGAGGATTTTTGAGATTAATATCTAGTTAATTTTTAACAAATACATTGTTTTCTGTCCAGAATTGATTCGTTGCCTGAGTTCAAATATGCATCAGATCCAATATTAGCTTGATTAGTGAAGTTGAAGGCGATAATGGATCAAACATCATGAATTTAGGGTTTGGTATTCACATATCAAGGTAAATGATTTGATACTTGCATTCATTGTCATATTACATCCTTAACATGGATTTTCTTATACATTTATTAAATTTGTGTAGGAATTTTTTGTCATTCATGGTGATCGTATAGCAATCGTGATCTGATCGTGTGCGAGAACAGTATAAAACTCAGATACGAGTTGGTATATACCCTTATGTAGTAGGATTTGATAGGATGAGAGTTTTTATTTTTATTTTTCTTTTTTGGTTTTATTTTTAATCTATTATTATTACTTTTGTCTTTTTTTAGTGATTTACAAATCATAGTTATTAATTAGGAATTTTTGATTAAAGAAGAGAGTTGTATATTGTATATTTATCGATGGTTCAGTTTAGGTGAAATTTTTTTATATATTTCTAACATTAGCTATACAGAAAATATGTGTTCATACAAATCACTGCATATTTTTTACTAAATGTCAATCTACTTTATGTGAAATATTAATATGACAAACTTTCAAAACTTGTTAAGGTCTTGATGTTAACTATCAACGGAACCATTTTCCAAAATATTGCAATTTAGGAAATAATTCCCACTTTGCGTCAATGGGAAAAATAATTCCCCATCTACTGTCCACGTAGGATGGACTTTTTTTTTTTAAATCTGCCAAACTAAACCGCTATGTAGAGTAGCGTTTTATTTTTGAAGCGAAAACGCCATTTCATATGGCGGTTTAAGGTTCTTTATTTTCATTTTATTTTTTGATTTTGGGTCATAAAAGAATCGCGATCTGAAGTGGCGGTTTTACCTAATGTATTTCCTTATTTTTCTGTTTTAATGTGAATCGCCATCTTAGTGCATTTCTTGAGCTGCTTCCATTCAACTTTTCATCAGAATTTCTTTGTAGGCACTTTGAGCCTCAAAATCCTTGGGTCTCTTGGAAGGTGGGTTTACACTTTACAGCATAATTTGGATTGCTTCCATTCAACATGATTTTACCTTTATCTAATAACCTTGTACCACCGTCAAACAATTTAGAGAACCATTTTGCATGTCTTAACATCATACTAGCACTAGATGTTATAGAAAATCTTGATTAAAGAGTTGGTGATCTCTTTGGTAGAAAGCCGTTAGCTTTGGACTTGGTATCTGCTCCTCCAACCAATTGCTTGATTGAAGAGTCACTGAGGATGAATGCTTGATGAAGATTGTTTTATGAAGCAGCTAAAACCGCCACCTGCAATGGCGGTTTAATGAAATTACAACTTATTTTTTTTCTTTTTTTTAAAAGTATTAATGTAAAGAAAACGCCAACTGAAGTAGCGTTTTTATTAAAATTCACACCTAAACCGCTATTTCAAGTGGCGGTTTTATTATAAAATAAAAGTAAAAAAAAACGTGGACGGTAGCTAAGGTATTATTTTTACCTTTGACGTAAAGTGAGAATTATTTCCCTAAATCACAATATTTTGGGAAAAGATTCCTATCAAGGCTTTGAAACTTAAATTTAATAATATTTGTGGAATAAAGTTAAGTAAATATATATATATATATATATATATATATATATATATATATATATATATATATATATATATATATATATATATATATATATATATATATATATTATATATATATATATATATATATATATATATTAAAAATTTATGGCTTTTGTTTAAACTATCTCAAAATATCATATACTCATTTAATAAAGGAAAAATTATCAAGTATAATCTCTACTTTTAACGTTTTCTTGTTAATCACCACTATTTTTTATTATTTATAAATAATCCGAAATTTACAATATTTTTGCTCACAGTACCCCCTCCTCAAAATGACCAGGTATAGCAGGTTAAGATTCGTTTTGTGACCTGTTTTCTACCTTATAGTTGTTGCCTTCATCTTCCTCTTTGTTACCTCCATTCATCCATTGTTAACCCAAACCTTAGGAGAGAGAAAGTTCAAATCAATTTATGCAATCCAATTTTTCAATTTGATTTTCTTTGGAAACCACATCACTTTCCCACTTAAAAATTTGCAATCGGCATCCTACTTTTACAAATATTCATCAAATTATAATCTGAAATTCAATTGATGTATACAATAAAGTATAAATAAATACTTACATGCCATTTTGGACATGAATAAAATTGTTCTCTAGCACGAAAACCCTTCTTCGTCATTGTCAATTTTGCAACAAATCAATGCTCACATTTCACACTCTTATTCAAATTTTGAATCTCTACTTTATGCCGAAGAACAATGAGAATTCATTTTTGTAAAAGAAAGAAGAAAAAGAAAATGAATGGATGATTTGAACTTTCTCTCTCCTAAGGTTTGGGTTGACAATGGAGAAATGAAGGTAAGAAAGCAAAAGATGAAGGCAACAACAATAAGGTAGAAAGCAGGTCATTACAAGACCAACTTTTACCTGCTATACCCGATCACTTTGAGGAGGGGGTGCTGTGAGCAAAAATATTGCAAAGTTCGGATTATTCATGAATAATCAAAAGTAAGGGTTATTTACAGGAAAACGTAAAAAGTATGAATTATTCTCGACAATTTTTCCTTTAATAAATAACATTACAAAGATTTATAAATAAGTGAAAGAAAATAAAATAAAATATATAATTTTTTAATATATTAAATGATATGACTTAAAAAGTAAAAAATGAATCAATATTGATAATATTATAGTCATAATTCGAAAATAAAAAAAAATCAAAGACATAAAAACATTAATAATAAATACAATGACATCATCATTTAGTTTTAGGGGGAAAATTTTCATTGAAGAAGGGACGCATAAGCAATTTTATAAAGTGATAACATTTGCAATGTTTTATTTTAGCAATAGTTATAGATGACTTAAAAAGTAAAAAAATCAATCAATATTGATAATATTATAGTCATAATTAGAAAATAAAAAAGTGAAAGATATAAACATTAGTAATAAATACAATGACATTATCATTTAGTTTTATGGCACGTTTGTATTAGGTGTAAATATTTAAGGGAGAAGATAAAGTCAAACTAAGGAAATGAAAAGAAATGCATTCTAAATGGTTGAGATAGTTGTGAAGAAGGTAAAATAAGCATGAAATAAAAATAATAAAGGAAAAAGAAGATGATTTCCCCTATTATGGAGGTAATACATTCTCCCACCCTCCCCTAGGATAAATATTTACCCTACAAAATTGAGAACTTTCTTCATTTTTCATTATTTGCAACCATTTTTTTACCTCTACAACAATTAAATTTTACTAATTTATCATTTATCAACTTCATTTTCTTACTTTGTTTTTTTTTACTCCCTTAAATATTTACACCTAATACAAGTATGTCCTTAAGGTGAAAATTTTCATTGAGAAAGTAACACGTAAGCAATTTTATAAAATGTCATTAACAATGTTTTATTTTAGCAATAGATTAGTTATAGATAATTTAACCTTTCAAAAAATATTTTTTAAAGTTAAGTATTAAAAACTCAAATACTGAATGCACCAAATCACCATCAATACATACATACGTGAAGCAACGTTTTTTGAGAAAAGAGGAGAGCTGAGAGAATTTTGAAGCTTGCGTCTTCGCCATCTTCTTCCCCATTTTTCCGAATTCAATCCTAATTGGGGTTTTTCTTTACATTTTAGATCTGTTAGGTTCATCATTGAATCGAACTGATTGAATTTTGAATTTGAATTGATCGTAGAAATTCCCGTGGAACTGAGTCGCGAGTTTCGTGTCGATTTACCTTTCATGTTTTGTTTCGGGTTCCAATTATCTCCGACTTGTGAGTAATTTTACTTCGTTTTGATCATTATTTCTTGTAATCTTCGTTTCAATTTGGTTAACATGTTGAATTAGGAAAATGTCTTGTTTGATTGGGTACGTGTATTTGTTTATTGAATATTTCAGATTGGATAACTTAGATCTTGAAATTGGCTCCTCAACGCCGGTCGCAGCGCCACATGGGTGGCCAGATGCAACAGGGCAATGCTGCTGCTGCAGCGGCTCTGTATGATCACCCTGGTGCCGCTGGTGGGTCCCTTTACAATGCAGCACCCACCAGTGATACCGGCGATGCTGTTATGGCTCGCTGGCTTCAATCAGCAGGGTTGCAGCATCTGGCCTCTCCCATGGCATCCAACCCCATGGCATCCAACCATATGCCAAATCTTCTCATGCAGGTAGGTTAAATAATCACTTTTTGCTAAATTGCTAAAGCCAGAACATATATGATTTTGATTTTTCATTTATTAGTATTCAGTGAAATAGAACTAGGGTTTGGAGATTATTGATTTAAAGAGGATTACAATTTGACTTTGGTTAACTTCTTGTTAGTTTCAACTGTCAACTTTTTATTGGGATGTGTTTGCTTCTTTTTAAGTAATGAGAATGAGAAGTTTGATGAAGAATGATTGTCTTCAGATTTTAGTTTTCATATGATAAACAAACGTATGCTGTAATCACGTTTTAGGCTCTTTGTGAAGATTTAGGAATTTATTTTTAACTGTCTAGTTGTACAATGGTCTTGAAGGGCTATGGAGCACAATCTACTGAGGAGAAGCAAAGGCTTCTCTTATTAATGAGAAACCTGAATTTCAGTGGGGAATCTGCTTTGGAACCATATACTCCGACAAGTCAGAGTGTTTCTGGGGAGGGTTTTTACTCTCCTGAGTTCAGAGGGGATTTTGGAGCTGGGCTTTTGGACCTGCATGCTATCGATGACACCGAACTTCTCTCGGAGGTATTTATGAATGCTTTATGAATGTTTTTCTTTTTTGATACAATTTTTCCATTTCTGCATTTTCTCCCTTAATTTCAAATTTATTTCTCCAGCATGTTATCTCAGAGCCTTTTGAGCCCTCACCTTTCATGTCCGGGTCTATAACATCAATGGATGATGACATGAATTTGATCAGCAACAAGCAACAGAGAGGACAATGGCAAGCTGATGCAGATGCTTCTACCTTGACAACATTTGACAAGGAGACTGTTCCAAAAGAAAATAATGTGGCCAAGATAAGAGTTGTTGTAAGAATTAACTGAAAATTATCTGTTAAATTTATTTCTTACATCTGTAACCTCCTATGCTATCATCGTAAAACATTGTTTAAGGATTATGAGACACTAGTTCTCATGATTTTTACTCCTATCACTAGGAGGTAGCAGCTTGTTTTCTCTAGAATGCGGAGTTTTTGTTAATCGAGGACATTCCCTCTGTTAAATGTGGATAATGTTACCCTTACAAAGCATTTCGTTAGATATGCTTAAAAGATTTACAATTTGTCTTAAATGGGAGTTGTCAAGCAATGAGTAGAATATGCAGCCCATGATAATTGATTTTGGAGAAAAAAAATAGTTGGATGCTGCATGTGGTTGATCTGTGGAAATACTGAACAAAATATTTTGGTGTCATAAGGCAATGTAATGGGAGTATGATAGTTCTTATGAAGGGTAAACATTTAAAAGTCTATTTGGTTGATTTAAGCTTTGTTCTCATATTGAAGCTTCTTAGAGGAACAATAAGTTTAGAAGAGAATTGAGGTGATAAAGGCCAATTTGTAGTTCTTATGAAGATGCCTAAGTGCAACTCAATACTCATGAATAAAATATGTTTTAATGTCTCCAAATCAGTTATGTTCATATGAGCTGCAAAGTCATACCCTTAGAGAATACATTTTTCTAATTTTCTTTTATAAATATTGATAAATATGATGTCAGTTCTTAAATTAAAATTGCTATTTGTGGTAAGATATTAGATTTAAAGGTGATGTTGCTAATGCCTAGGGTGAAAAGGTAGATGATATAGTTATATTATGGGAATTCTTATTCATTAACCTCATTGCCCACAATGATTCATATACTCATTTGATTATACAATGAAAAGTCTGTAACTGTTTGTAGCCTATGTGTAGGCCTTTTATTACCTTTTATGCGTTGCAAGTTGTAACAAAGAGCCATATTTATATTCCTTCTTATAATTTGTGCAATTGCAAAGCATGAAGTTTCTATTATTTCAGGTGCGCAAAAGACCTTTGAACAAAAAGGAACTTGCTCGAAAGGAAGATGATATAGTTACTGTTTATGACAATGCTTTGACTATTCATGAACCCAAGTTGAAGGTATGTATCTTTCTTTAGATAAAACTTAAGAGTTATGAACCAGATATTTTGCTCTTATATTTTTTTAAAAAATTGTGTATTTTTAACTTTGCCTTCTCATTTGAAAGGTGGATTTAACAGCATATGTTGAGAAGCATGAGTTTTGTTTTGATGCAGTTCTCGATGAGTACGTGACAAATGATGAGGTATTACCGATTCCCACTTTTGGGGTTTTCGCTTTTCTGATTTTTAATTAAGGTGATGCTGATGAACTTATACTTTTAGTTTGTTTTACCAGTTTGAGGGTTTTTGTTATGCCTTGCGGATATTTACTTATCTCTAGTATTTTGTCTCATTTCTTCTTCTATCAGGTATACCGTGGTACTATTGAACCAATTATTCCAACAATTTTTCAACGCACAAAGGCAACATGCTTTGCATATGGTCAAACTGGTATGTGGGGTGCTCTTCTTTGTTTTGTTGTCGGCAATGTCCAATTAGGTGTGCTTCATTAGTATATAGAAATATAATATCTAGGTTAGGCAGTGATATCTTCTTTTATGTGAAATGTGCAATCTTTATTGACTGTTATCTGCCTCTCTTCCGGTCACGAGGTTGCTCAGAGAAAAAAAGTCTAGGAGCAAATTTTGTTGTCACGATTTGATGATTTAGATAATACTAAATTGTTCCTTTATTTGTTCAGAAAAAAAAGAAGCTTTTTTTATGCATCCGGTGTATTTTCAGACTTTTATCAAGTGGTGTATTTTGTATGTTTTCAATTATTTTTATTTATTAATCAATTACTGTATTTGTTTTTCCAGGTAGTGGAAAGACATTTACCATGAAACCTTTGCCTATCAAAGCTGCTGAAGATCTTCTAAGATTGTTGCATCAACCTGTTTATCGCAATCAAAGATTTAAATTGTGGCTCAGTTACTTTGAGATTTACGGCGGCAAATTATTTGATCTCCTTTGTGATAGAAAGTATGGTTCTTGGTTGACCACCAGATTTTCTTCTTGCTTTTAATTTTAAGGTAGACAAGTAGTTACTTTACGGCTGAGCTTGATTTGCTTACTGGATCCTGGGGTTTTAATTTTGGAATATTTGCTTCAATTTCAATCCCACTTTCTGTCAGTGTTTAGAAACGTAGCTTTTTCTCTGGGAGCATTCAGTGTGGTTTGCTCATTGTGTTATTTGCCTCAGCCCATGCTACTTATCTACATTTTTTCGGCAATGCATTATATTATAATATAAATGCGTCATGTTATACTTTGCAGCATGTCCTTTTTAAAAATCATAAAGATTTTTTCTTTTGGGTTCATTAATTGTGTAGTTTCTTTGGCTGTCTACTGTGTATTAATAATAAGAAATTTATTGATGGTATGAAACAATTAGTTTAATTGAAGTCAGTTTAATGCTATGTGATTAATTAAGTCTGTAACATGTTGCCCAGACTAAATGAGCAATTCTGCCTATGTTTCTCCAGGAAACTTTGTATGAGGGAAGATGGACGGCAGCAAGTTTGCATTGTTGGACTGCAGGAATTTGAAGTTTGTGATGTGCAAATTGTTAAAGAGTATATCGAAAAAGGTAATGGAGCTAGAAGCACCGGCTCTACTGGTGCTAATGAGGAATCTTCAAGGTCACATGCTATCCTTCAGCTTGTTGTGAAGAAACACATTGAAATAAAAGATACAAGACGTAATAATGATGGTAATGAAGCTAAGAATGGGAAGGTTGTTGGAAAATTTTCATTCATTGATTTAGCAGGAAGTGAAAGAGGAGCAGACACAACAGATAATGATCGACAAACAAGGTGCTTTCTCTACCAAATCTCTTAGATTTTTCCTCTCTCCAGTTCCCTGAAATTGAATCCTGGAAGTACAAGTAATTGGGTAAAATAGATTGGGGTGCTGGCTTGTGAAGGAGCTGATCTTGCTTCAGTTTTAATTACTCATTCTACATGAAATGTCAAGATACCGACAGGTGTTTATTTAACTATTGTTTTTTCGCTTGATCTATTTTTTGGGGTGATTTGAAGTTTCAAATTCTAACCTTTTAAGCCCCAAAGGAGGAGAAATCGACTGTAGTACTCATTAGGCTATTAGTTTTCTGTGTACTGTGGAGTGGAGCACATAAGAGAGAGAAAAGATGCATTTATCATCCACAAAAGTCGATTTTTCGTTGGTAGCTATTTCCATTTAAGTTTCTCCACTTTGCCTTGGTTTTCGACTTGTTCCAGGGAATAGTTTCCATTTTTCTATCATACTGGCTTGTTAAGGTTGGGTTTGTAGGATGCCATTCAGCCATGTGAAGCAATAGATTTGTGGTTTTTATTTTTTATATTCTAACTTACAGTTAGATAATTATGATCATTCATATATCCAGGTATTCATTGGGTCATCGTTGATGAGGCTTATTTCAGTTTGACATTGGGGGTTTGTGAATGGTCAACTTTGTTAACAAAATATCTTTCCATGTGTGCTTCATTACAAAGGCTACAATCATGGACTTCTATACAATCATCTGATTTTGTTGCTTTGGATGTTCCATTATATTACCTTTTATTGTTTTTCTTGTTCGAATTATTTCAGGATAGAGGGAGCTGAAATTAATAAAAGCCTTTTAGCACTTAAAGAGTGCATTCGTGCTCTTGACAATGACCAACTTCATATTCCATTTCGAGGAAGTAAACTCACTGAAGTTCTTCGTGACTCCTTTGTTGGCAACTCTAAGACTGTTATGATATCTTGCGTTTCTCCAAATGCTGGCTCATGTGAACATACCCTCAACACTTTAAGATATGCTGATAGGTACTCGAACTTATTTTGGCTTTTTTCTTTGCTATGATTCAGAGCACATAACTGTAAAAATACATTTTCATTAGTGATGTGGATGAACAGGGTAAAAAGTCTTTCAAAAAGTGGGAATGCAAAAAAGGATTCATTTCCGATTGTAAATAAGGAATTTTTGTCTGTGCCGAGTACACAATTCTTTGCTGATGCAGGGGTTGTTCATGAGCTTCCAGATGCTAGAGCAGCTGATGTCAGTAGAAAAGCTTCAGAGAAGGAAAAATTTTCTTATAACACTTCATCTGATTTTCCTACTACTAATGGTCATAATGGGAGGAATGTGAATGGAGTTGCTTCTGGATCAGTTGATGGAGATAAACTGGAGATGAAAAATACTTACGGTGGCTCTACTAGTCAAAAGAATTCTTCATCTTTTGCACAAAACTCCGCTGATGTAGAAGAAAACATTCAGAAGGTATCCCCTCCTCGCCGAAAAATCTCAAGTAGGGATGAACGAACAGAAAAGCTAGGAAACTGGCTTAAGAAAGAGGGAGCTGTGCTTGATCCATCAACGAACCACAAAACTCAAAGTACAAGTGCAGTACATTCAAACAATGCTACATCCAGGCATTATTATGAACCAGAATCCTTGGGGAATGATGGAAATATTGATGCGATACTGGAGGTTGGTTATTCTCTGTGTGTTATCAGTAGTTCAGTACCCTTTCTTGGTTGTTTGTTTTAGGTTTCTGGCTATCATTCTTGTCATTCAGTCTCATATTTAATTTATTCAAGTGATTAATGACCTTTTCAAATTTTTGTAGGAGGAAGCAGCATTAATTGCTGCGCATCGGAAAGAAATTGAAGATACGATGGAAATTGTTCGTGAAGTAAGTAACTTTACAACTTGAAATTTCTTTGTGTTTTGATATTAGGGAAGAAATTAAATTGATGGCAATAGTTTTCTACTTTTCTTATCTTAATGATAATGAAGTAGAGTGTTTCGAAAGCTTAACTTCCAACCATATAGCTCTAAAACTAGCAATTTTTCAAGATAATTTACCTAAGTGTGAAGACTAACTGTTGTTAACTTTCATTTTCCTCATATGAAGGAAATTTTAAAGCACTATGCTCAGTATGCCAATATGTCGTATTCCTAACTCCACCTAGTGTTTAAGACCTCAATACCACTAATGTTGCTGGTTTTGTTCATTATTATTAATGGGAAAATGAGAAGTCAATACATGGGTTTGATGAAAACATATCAAGCTCTTGGTAAGAAGTCCATAGAAAAGGGAGAAAAGGAATATATAGTGTTTGCAACATTTCAGACTTATCGTTTAATATCATACTCTTTTAAATGAGGTGTCAATGTCTGGATTTCCTAGAATAAAATTTATAAAGCAAAAAAAATATCCTAACAGAAGTACGATTAATCCCAACTATTAGATCAAACTTCGTTACTTTAAGTTATCTTTTTTTTTACGAGCCTTATTATGTGTTGAAGCCTTAAATTTTTATTCCTTAATTTCTAGAATTTGAGCCATTTTTATTTTTCAATTTTGGCTTATGGGCCAGCTCATATGGCTCTTGCAAGTTTTGTGATGAAGAGAATTATTATAGTGGCAAAGTATGTAACAAGATTTACCAAAATGGTCAATTTGTTGGTTGAATTTATTTTCAGGCTGAGTCAGTTCTGAGTTGTGGCATTTTTATAGTTCTTTATCACATTCTAAAGCTCTAATAAACCTTCCAAATTAAGCAATATGAGTGGATAGTCATCAATGTTGAAAACATCCTATATTTGGATGTAAGGTAGAAGACATGTTTCGAGAATAATCAACAAGAAAAATAAATATCAACAAAATTTTGTTTACTATCAATGGGAAATGTAATTAAATTTGTGTTGACTTTATCAAATGAAACATTTTTGTTTACTATCAATGGGAAATGTAATTAAATTTGTGTTGACTTTATCAAATGAAACATAAAGTCAAACATATTGGCCCTAAAAAGGACCAAATGGGTCTATATTTTAGAGTTGAATCCTACTCTTCATTCTGAGGGTTGAGAATTGATTGCAGATTGCATTTAAATTGGCATGCCTACATGTAATTGTAATGTGTGATAATTTTGGTAGACGGATGAAGTCTTAAAGTAATATACCATGAGTTAAAACTAAAAACTAAAATTTGTGATATAAATAGAAAAATTCTTTATGGGAACAACAAATGGAACACCTCAAAATGGTAAATGAGAACTTCTTTAAGGAACAGAGAGTATAAAATAGTTTAGACGTGACCCTTTCCTCTTTCTCCCTCCACTATGTGAGCCATATGGTTGAGATCGAAGTAGCTCTTGCAAAAAAAATTGGTGGGACATGGCTTCTGCAGTTAAGTAACAGCAGCAATTTGGTTTGGTACAGGAAATGAAACTGTTGACAGAAGTTCAGCAGCCAGGGAGTTTAATCGACAATTATGTAACGCAGCTAAGTTTTGTGCTCTCACGGAAGGCTGCGGGTTTGGTAAGCTTGCAGGCTCGGCTTGCTAGATTCCAACATCGACTTAAAGAGCAGGAAATTCTTAGTCGAAAAAGGGTTCCACACTGATCATACTGTTTCGCTGCTCCAATGGCGACACTTCCTGTTGTCTAGTAACAATATTCTATTTCTCAATGCGCCTTGCTTTGGACATTTGGAAAAAAGCCGTTGATGTTGAATGGATTTTCTTACTCTCTTTGTGGTGTTGGTGCAGTGAAGAATCGGTCATTTCCTCTACTCTGCCGAACCAACTCTGTGGAAAGATATTCTGTGTAGTGGATTGCATCTAGATGGTGATATGTGGATGAGCTTGTGTCTGGTGATGAGAAAGGTTGAAAAGAGTGGATAAATCCACAAACAATTGGTTGTAGTATGGGAATTGCGAAGTGGAAGAAAAATGTCATGAGACATGACTATGTTCTTTGATTGATTCATTGAATTCCAATTTCTCTTTTAATTTGCATATAATAATCACAATGATAGGAGAATAATTGTTTAAGCTTCAGTGTTTGGATATTTTCCATGTTTTGTAAATGCAATTTCCAACTTATAGCCCATAACATAAATGTTTTGAATAACTATCCTTGATCCAATTTTATATAGCAAATCTTGTATAAGATCGTCTCACCATGAGATAGTCTACATTATAAGCTTATTTCTCTGATTAATTAATTTTTAATTTTGTAAGTGATCACCTTAAGATTATAAGTAATTACTCTTAAGACAGCAAGGGTCAACTTGTTAATAATCATCATGATCACCACGAGCTCATCTCGTTTGAGAATATGAGAATGATGAGTTGCTTTGTGGTTGAAGATTTTTTTTTCCACCTATATGAAAGTGGTTTTTACTTTTTACTCTCACCACCTACCTATAATTCTCCCTCTAATGTATAGGAGAATTTTTTTACATTGAAATTTAGAAAATGTCGTAATCTAACTCTCCAAAAATACATTATAATATTAAAAACGCTTAAAAATAAAAGTTAGTCAAATATAAATTAGTTATAGCATATTTGTTAACAACAAACACTTTTATAAAAACATTCTAAATCGTCTAGTTTCATTGCATCCGAACTCTATCAAATATACAAAATGATTTTAAAATAAAGATAAGGTATAATTCTACATCATGTAATTTTCATTAAAAAAAAATAAAATAAATGGAGAAAGAGTAAAAACAGATTTCGAAAAAGAAAAAAACTAAAAAAAAACTTGGTTTCTTTAATTCGTAGCTAAAGTTAAGCGGTGGTTCGCTTAGGTCTAGTCGTTTGCAATTGTTAGATGTGTCCATTCGATTTTGGATCATGTATTTCGAAATCGGGTCAAAATCAAATTTTAAATCCTTGTATCATTTTTCAAGTCATTTTTCAAGTCAAAAGGACTGATGAATAACAAGTCAAACCTACTTTGAATGCCCGTAAGCCTGATGAATAACAAGTCAAACCTATTTTGAACGCCTGTAAGCTGTAGCAGTTGAAGATTGTTCTCGACGATCATTTCAAAACAAATGGCTTTTACAGCACCCACAGGCCACAAGTTTATCTTTTCCTATAAATGTCCTTCCAACTGGTTGGTTGCTGATAAATAGGGAAGCACATTCATCATTTCATACAATATCCAAAACTTTCCACAACAATGCATATGACCTACCTACAACTCCTTAAGACCTTATCTAATCCATACAATGATGCAAAACACAAGACACCAAACCACCCTCTGTCCTCACCATACCAACTTAGGCATAGTGTAATAACCAAGAAAAAAAAGGTAAAAGGAAAGAAGCAGCTTGTTATCTGGATGTAGTACAACTGCAACTATGATGTCAAAAACTGATTATCCAATTACATTAATATGGCGAGCCTAAAACTTACATCTCACGCTTAACCAAAGAAAGCGACCCCAAACCATATGAATGGAAGAAGGGAATAGTAGATAAGCAAGAATAGCAGCTACATAATATATACAAGCTTATCTAAAAAACCCTGTCTTCCAAAAGCTTAGCGTAGTCTCGATTGAAAAGAAACCTTTTTCAAGTCCACTTCAAGCTGGAACTCTTCAGTACAGCACTTGGAGCAACAGAACTGTAATTGTTATCAATCTGCTCTTAGCTTCAAAATCTCCTTGGCTGTCCTAAGTCGAAAATAAGGCATGTGTACCTACAATAAGAAATCAAAACATTAGAGAAGTCAGTACCGAACCAAAATCATTAAAAGTAAACAATTATTGATGTTATCCGAAAAAGGGTGGAGGGGGGTACCGGAGAGGGAGGGTTATTTTTTCTTAATTTCAAAAAGGTTTTATTTCTATTCTTTATTTACTTTTAGTTTTAGGTGAAGAGAACCAGTAAGACTTTAAAAAAAAAGGCATACAAAGGTCATACCTTAGTAGGATAAATAAAAGGTTGAATCTTTAAAAGATAACTACCTAAAGTTGAACCTTTAGAATTAAATTTTCCTATAAATTTTGATAAATTATATTGCCTTTAATTCAAACATGCCCCATCACTAGATAACAAATTCTAAAACATAATAAGCCAAAGTTCAAAAGAAAAGAAATCAGCAAATATCTGGGGCAAAACTGAACAAAATTAGTGAAGAGCCATAATGGACCTGGGAGAATTGGAGCCCCAAGCCTTTGCTATAGAAATCAGCATATTTGATCATAAACACACCACAATCAAACCTGTTCAGAAAGAAAACATATCTGAGACAATAATACACATAATTAACAATAACAAGCAAAAGGAAGTGAAATGAAAGCAGCCTCATTCCTTGAAAGAAGAACAAAATGGGATGCAGCACTAATCAACACAATCTTTACAACATAAAATACGCCAATAACCCCAATGCTGGGTGGCTTATGAGTAGGAATTGCCCCAATAAGGTGTCATATGAGTAGGAATTCACGATAAACTTCCCTTCCTACTCTCAGGTGTAGTATTAAGTATGCAAGAATTGACAGCCTTGGAATTAATTCCTTTTGGGCCAGCCAAAAATCTCATAAACTGATGGAGACACCCCCACCATCACCTCAACCAGCCAGATAAAAGCAATACACAACTCAAAATACCATAAACTCCCTCACTTGATAAACTTGCATAAAAGCTACTTGAACTTGGTAGAGTTAGATGGAACATTTTGAATGAAGGTAAATCATGCCAAAACAGAATTAATTCAATTCAAATAAGGCAGAACATAAAGAAGACACTTCCTCTGACCAAAATATATCACCCACCTTTCCTATCATCCACTTTGGTCCACAAAATAGATAGTGCACAATACTAATGTAATTGGAAATACAAAAACAACTCCAGGTTTGTATACAACTAAATATTATAATTATAAAGACCAGATGTAAAGTTATTATCAATCAATATAACCACAATAAATTCTGAAATCAGTTCTGATCGCTAATAATCAGTAACTGTACAGATATAATAGAAATGGAACGGTAAAATCAATTTGAACTAGTACAATACAAATCAGTAAGAGTTTCTATCAGCTAAAATTAAGTTCTGTTTCGTAAAATCTGGTGTGAATGGAAGAGGGCCTCGGTGCAAAAAAATCTTCAGACTGTCATTATCTTGCAATTTTCAACAATTCCATATCCGAACAAATTTCTAATATTCCAAAAAAAAAAGCAATAGTAAAGGCCAAAAAAGCAAAAAAAAAAGGGGGGTTCGAGAAGTACAACTTAAGCATGGACTGGCTACAAAGTTGAGCACCCACATAGTGACATAGATACAAATAACCGAATCTTCCACACAGACCAGCACCAACAATATAAAACATAAAATCAAAGATACTAAAAGACCGAAAAAAGACAAATTTACCCATTCTGTTGTTCAGGAAGGTCTTCTACAAACTCTACATCCCATGACCGAACATCAATTTCTTGCCCGCTCTTGTCCTTTACTTCATCCATAAAATATCTAGACTGCAAAAGAGTATTAACAAGATGTTTTCAATATATAAAAGCAATAATGATATGCTAGTTACACTCATATAAACAGCTAATAATAGCAGCATTCTTGGGGATCATATTTCATCTCTTTATAGTTTCCCCCATAATTTCTTTCATATGATTAGCCAAGGGTATTTTCTAATTAGGTTACTCTATGGATAGAAGTAACTACTCACAAGCACAAAAGAGGAGAAAATCCAATAAACATTAGCATAATGCATGATAAAGGAGTTTACTGTGAGAATTCCAAACAATTAGCACAGTACTTGGTACAACTAGAGAAGCACTCTGAAAGCCATCCGGCTCATCCTAAACACACTAATGGATTCAAAAGATTGTAATGATGTAATCCATAAAATGACAAAAACATAGGAATGTCATGATAGCTCGTTAATAAATAACTAGGAGAATTGACGACCTAAGAAGCATGGCTGATCCTCTATGGCTCCTTGAGTATCCCAGATGTCCCATACTTTACATCCTTCAGATGAGGACAGCATTAGGACATTCCCGGATTTTCGGAACAAAGTAGACTGGATGGCAGCACGTTCCGCTACTAGAAAACCAGGTGAATCGAAAACCTCAAACTCCGGTATGGAATTATTTATTAGATAAAGAAAATATATATTAATAAAAAAAGAAAGTACCTTAAGGGACAAGATGTCCCGTCCATGAAACTACTTACAAAATGACCCTCAGCTCTCTTCAATAAAGATCTCCAGAGAAACATCATTTAAAAATCCAAAAAGTTTCAACCATAAAGATGCTAATAAATTAATTTTCTACCATATAATTTTACGGGCAAAAAGTGGTCTCTAAACATATGACAATATTGTTCTAACGAAATTGACTAAATGGTAGCCAAGAAACATGTATTCTAAAGCTTTTGTAGTATACTTTTAGGCTTGAAGGCATAACATTTCAAACCCAAGAAATCACAAATATGTTGTGGAGCAATCCGAGATTCCTCTTTGATGTGAGAGTCTAACTCTATCCGACAATCCTCTTGCATAATCACAGTGAAGAAATAAATAATTATTAAGCTCCTGACTTTTATGACACATGATACACTGATAAGGGTTGAGAGCCAAGCTGGGACAAAGGGTCTGAAGATTTTCCATTGTGTATAGTTTGCCTAGAGCCGCAAGCCAAGCTAACGTCCTAATTTACTCTAGCAATGTACAGCCAGTTTATATGCTTACTTGAAATAACGAATTATAGCAATGTGCAACCAGAAATGAATATTATCGCTTCTTTTCCACATTTACTCTAGGGACAATAGGTAGCTAGAGTTTTAAACTCTAAATTTAAGAGAGCAGGATCTAACAAAAGGGTTTGTTAATTAGTTTGTCATATTTGGGAATCTTAGAGATTAATAAAAAAATAAAGCTCTCTTAATGTGAAAATGGTATCATTATTACAACCTTTGGACCTAACCAATCATAGAAAAACATACCAGAACTTTCAAAACCTGAAGATCTCTTCCACCCAACGAGTCTAGATACTGAAATGACTTGTCCTTCTTATTGATGACTGCCAAACACCAATGAACATCTTTGTGGATGGGAACAAATATCTGCCATGTTTGCAAATTCAAGTCAATGATACACAAGCATAAAGAAACAAATAAAAGTTGAGAACAAGGTCCAATACTTTGTCGCAATCCATAAGTCCATAGCCAAGCTTTCTCTGAGTGGTCCATCTTCTAACCGCTTTATAATCATAGCCATTTCTTCCACCAACCAGCTGCACCCATAAATAAGAAACTTTCTAAGTGCTATGATCATAAAACCAGTAAAAAAAGATATTGGGAGCAACCGACAGCTCTAATCTTCCAGGCACAGAGTAAAAAGTCATATGTAATGACATCAGAGCAGGCGGGTTATTAGACACGAAAGCTACAAACATAATCAAAGCGTACGCAGGCAGTTCAAGCTTATGGTAACACCTTTCACAATTTCACCTTTAGTTGCACAGTGTTAGGCATTGCAGAAAGACAAAGTGAACAACAAATTTGCCAAAGCACATGACTGACTTGTGTTTTCTTCCATTGATACTTAGCCAAAGGTTTGAACAAGAATTTAACACAAGAAGTCTGCATGATTGGATTTCATCTAAGAACTAATCTACATAGAGATCATATTTCTTTAACCAATAACTGCTACATTTTCTATTTATAAAGCAAAGCGTCACAACTCAAGACCACACGCACAACAAACTTCTAACTCTTATTTGCAAGAGCACAATACAGAAAATTTTAAGCCCAAATAAAGCATAGACAAACTGAAAGCACAAGACCGGCATACATAAATGAGATTAAATTAATAAATGACCAACCTTCTTATAAAAAAATGTATTGAAGAAATGACAATTCAAATATTTCTTGGGCTCTCTTTTTTCCCTCTCTTTCAACAGTTCAAGATAAACATTTATAACCTGCAACCCAGGGAAGGAGGGAGCAATATGTCAGCACAAAATAATAGTATTCTTCTATTCCAAAGATAAACATCAAGTAAATATTAACTCACTTCATCATTCAACCATGCACCTGGGCTCAAACACTGCAAAAGTTCACCAGTGATATCAATGTTGGAATTCTCATGACTTACTAAAATCTTTCTCCTGTAAAAGCAAGCAACAATACATAATACTAGTTAAACTAACATTATGTAATCATACCAAATGATCTATGTTTGAGCTAATACCTATTAGAACGTGATAATGCACGTGAAACCTCTCTCTCCTCCTCCGTCGTGAGTGGGACAAAAGCCTCACGCAATAAATCCTGTAGTTGCAAACGAAAAGATTCATAACATAAAAATCCCAAAATAAACATCAAAATATATACAACAATTTCAATTTACCTCCTTCAGTTTGTTCAGCCCTTCGGGTTTCTCCTCCTCCTTTGATTTCTTCAAAGATGGCATCAACCGTATTGATTCCAACTTGGCCTCTGTTGACTTTATTTCACCACCCAAAAAACTCAGCCTAGGATAACTTCGGTTCACTTCATTCAGCAGTTTTTTATATGCCTCGAGACTAGGTGGCACAGAAATCAACCCTTTAAGCCCATTTTGAGCTTTAGCCAAATCTGGCACCATCGAATAAACCTGAATATCACCACTTTCCAAACCCTTGCCATCCAGTTCCTGAATTTCTGACTCTAATCTATCACTCTCTAACGCTCTATGATCATCTGAAACCACTGATCTTACTTCATTTCGATCTTCTACAATTTCCACCTGCCGCGAATTTTTCAAAATCACATCTTCACTACGCAGCTCTTCTGCATCAAGATCAATTACCTCCTTATAATTTCCTACACTAATATGCCGCAAACCTTTTAATGCTGTGTGCTTGGTCTTCTGATAATAACCAAATATATTCCCCATGGATGTCTCCTTTTGAATACTACTATCTACACATCTTAACCCGCTGGATGAAAACCCAAACCCAGTGGACCTACAAGGCGCATGAACCTCCCTGCGTAACTTCTGAGGTTCAGGATACCTTCCTAATCTAGAAACAGCACTCTGTAGCACAGCATTCAACTTTATAGGGCTTTCAGTATAAGAAAATCTGGGTTTTTTTGCTATGTGAGTATCAATTTGATTGCTGTAATTACAGGTATAATAAGGTGACTTAAAAGATGGAGATGGAGACCCTGTGTGTAAATTGAAACATTCATCCACTCGCTTACGATTACTAGTTAACGCACCCATTAGATAAACCCTAACCCTAATTCATCTACCAGAAACAATTCAAGCCAAAAATCATACCTTAAAATTCAGTACTGAGAATAATACATTATCGTAGTACGAACCGTTTGAGAGAAAATCGAATTCCTGGAGATTTCGAAGTAATTTCCAAGCTGAAGTAAACAATTAATAAGAATACGAATTAGAAGATAACGAACCAAATTGCAGTATCAATTGCGAGATTAGGCGCAACCGCGATCGGGAAAACCTAGACAAGAGAAAGTTTTGGAGTGTCCTTTTCTGTTTTATGTTTTGAAGTTCTACACTTGTCGTTAGGGGTCACGGAATGGGCGGACGGGTGTGGAGGGATGGTTATTCAGTCCGAATCCAACCCTAGTCCGACTCGATCGGTGTAAAATAATCCGATTCGAGGCTAAGGAAAAAGTCATTCGATTCCGATTTTGCGATCCGAGTCCGAGTTAGAAATGAATCGGAGTTGGACCGTATTAAAAATCCGAGACTCCGACCTGACTCCGACCCTGAAGTACATCCGATTTTGAATTTGACTTTTACACTAATATTTTGTTTCCTTTAAATCGCTAGATGTGACTATTCAAGCTCTCTCTTATGCTAATTGTTATTTTAGATTTTGAAAAAGTACTTGGTATTGTTATTTAGATTAATAAATCAAGATAAGACAAATGAAATCAAGAGAAATAAAATACGCTAAATCAAAATACGAGAAAATTTTGTTAAATTTTAGTCGTAGGATTATTTCTGTTGTTAAAATTGAATTCAAATTAAAGTACATATTTATTTGTTAAATTGTATATGAAAAATATATTTTGTTAATTTTGTATGCTTTAAAATCATTAGTACAATATCACAACGATATTGTTTGATAATAATCTGACTCTGCATTCGACTTCTTTGGAGATCCGTGAGTCCAAATCGGGGCAAACTTGAAGTATGCATAATCCGACTCCGAGTGGAGGTGGACTGAAAAAACAAAAGTCCGACTATTATCCGGAGCAAAGTCGGAGTATGTATAATTCGAGCCGAGTCCGACCCATTGTCATCCCTAGTGGTATGTCCTTGTTTATAATTATATATACTCACCTAAAAAAATTGATCTGAGGACTTGAAACCCGACTAAAATTTAGTGGGTCAAAACCCAAAAGCTTTAACTTGTGATACGCGTATGACCAACGTGTAAATAATGGGAAAAACTGGATCAAATACGACCAAAATTTAAATTCGACAATTTTGAACCATTTTCAATTACATGTCATCAATTTCAGTTCCTCGTTTATTATTAGTTGGAACCTACTATATTTCTAGTTAATTTTTATATTTTGAGTCAACTTGTCTTTATTGTAGCCTTAAAATAGGTATATCGATCTTTTTTATAATTTTTTTTCTAAAATTAAAAAAATATTTTGTATATACATATATATATATATATATATGGAAATAATTAATGGTAAAATACATTTTTTTTAAATCCTTAACTCATTGGGCCAACATAAAGACGTCAAGATCCGAACCAAAATTAATTCGATTTGAAAAAGATCCGATCCAAAAATAATCCGATTGAAAGTGATCTGACTAGCTCGCAATCCGCTCAATTGACATTCACCTTTTTTTTTGATTTATTTATTTATATTGATTTTGTTAGAATTGAAGTTAAGTAATAAGGACCAAGAGTTCAAGACACATAAGGTATTGACTTATTGAGAACGTACGTAGTAATATAGTATATTCGATTATACAAGGTCTTAAATTAAGAGACCTTGGCTTTGATCTTTGTTGTAGTTTATTTTACTAGCTTTTGGTGCCAAGCTTTTAGGAAATTTAAAATAAGCAAGGCCTATAAATTATAATAAATTAGTTAGAAACTCGTGCAATGTACAAATTTATTAATACAAAATATATATATAAAAAAAAAGTTTCAAATAATAATTCACGTATAAATTATCGTTAATTAATTTACCAAATATATGACTTTTTTTCATCAAAACATAATTACTAGCTTTTTTGAATTATTTACCAATATGACTTTTTTCATTCAATTTAACATAATAAATTTTAAGTTAACTACATAGAATTACTATAGTAAATCAATTTACAAATACTTTACCTAATTTAGCTCATATTTTAAACAAAAAAAATATTAGATTCTAAATTAGAAGAATATTATCATGTAATTAACTATTATATCTACTTTACATTATCTTTTAACTTAATTTTCCATCCTAAGACAAAACATGCATTGAGTCTAGAATTTTACTATATATATTT
Organism: Amaranthus cruentus; assembly: GCA_019425755.1. Taxonomy (NCBI): domain Eukaryota; kingdom Viridiplantae; phylum Streptophyta; class Magnoliopsida; order Caryophyllales; family Amaranthaceae; genus Amaranthus; species Amaranthus cruentus. The sequence continues at coordinate 21,690,736 of CM033454.1, forward strand.
TCTTTATTATTGTTACATAACTTACATTACATATGTTTGAATTTATTCATTTACCATTTTTAGAAATACTATTAGTAAAAAAAATAAATTAATATAACATGTAATCATATCACACCTAATAATGTTTTTTCATTTGTCATGTATCTAATTAATAATGTTCGTTCTTAATATAATACAATTCATAGTTAATTACAATATCTCAAAAGAACTAGCATTGTACTATAAAATAAAATAAAAACAGGTAAGATCCCAAGATGAACTTATCAATCACCATACTCACAAAGAGTCATTGTTACTCATCAAGTGACAGACCATAAAAATAACAAATAATACACATATCAATATAAACTCATACATATCTAATTCAAAAACACTTTTTGTGGATTTTAAGAAATAAAGTTATTTAAAATATCATGCATCAAGGTTTTTTATAAGGAAGAAGAGTATGAAGAGCATTGTTAGTCAACACTAACTAAAGTTTAAAGTAATCAATATTCGTCAATAAAAGTTTCTTTAAACATAAAATCTCTTTAAAAACTTCAAATAATATGAATACTTTTTTCTTAAATTTAAATTTTATAAAGTTTAGTAGTAATTTTTTTTTTTCAATTTAGAATAAAAGGACATTTATTTAAAAGCAAACTCTTAAATAGCCTTTGTATATAAAAGAAAAATTATTTGTATAGAATGAACTCAAACAAACTATATAAATTATTATCCAAATATATTTTTTAAAACAGTTATAAAAATTACTTTGGTTCATAAAGCGATGCAAATTATAAAAATTATAATAAACAGTTATACATGAAAAAAACCATCTTTCCTTAAAAAATATTTTGTTTGATCAATGTATTGATCAGGTGAAACAAGTTCATGAAATAATGCTTACTTGTATTATACTTCCTCCGGATTTTATTAATTGCTACAGATAGTGACATCTTATAAGGAGAAATGTCACTATCTGTAGCAACTATTAAAAACCAGAGGAAGTAAGTAATAGACATGGACATGAACATTATATACAACAATTTTCTGATTTTCTCATTATATATTATTAATTAATAACGGTAAATCTATAATTATTAAAACAAAACATTGATGATGTCATCACTTTTTAAAACTGCTTATGTGTCAATTTTTCAATGAAAATTTTCTCTCTAAAACTCAATGATGATGTTCATTGCATTTATTACTAATGTTCATATATTTTGACTTTTTATTTTCTAATTATGACTATAATATTATCAATAAATATTGATTTTTTGCTTTTTAGATCATACTCCCTCCGTTTCTTTTTTATTGTCCACTTTCCTTATTTGGTCAGTTCACTCTAATTGTCCACTTTCTATTTTTGACAAAGATTTTTTACCTAAATACCACCAACTACCCCAACTTATATTATTTAAAATACCCCACCTACCACATTTTCAATTATTATAATCACTTAAATACCCCAACTACCACCTTTACAATTATTATAATCACTTAAAATACCTCACTATTATTTTTCTTAATTTGCGTGCCCACTAGAAAGTGGACAATAAGAATGGGGTGGAGGGAGTATTATTTAATACTACCTCCTATTCGGCCTAAATGTCTCATTTAATTTTTTGACACTATTCACTTATCACTCTTAATTCGTTTTTTACTCTTAATCTATAAGTTAAAACATAGTCATGTGGAATCTTGTTTGATTCGTCTCAATACAAGGATTATTAATATTAAATTTTTATAATTTTTTATTAAGAATAATTTGAGATATTAAGGGTTAAAATGTTGTCTCGACAAGTGTGAAAAAACTAAACGGGACATTTAGGCTGAATAGGAGGGAGTATATTAGAAAGTCATATATTTTATTTTATTTTCTTTTAATTCTTTATAAAATCTTTATAATGTTATTCATTAAATGAGTATAGGATGTTTTAAGCAATCAATTTTCATCTAAAAAAAAAAGCAATCAATTTTTAATTTTTTTGTTTACAAAAAATATATTAAAAATCGCATGGCATTATATCTAGTCTAGTATAATAAAATAACAAATGTCAAGCAATAATTATGTGCGTTGCTAATGTGCGTCAATTAATTTCTATTGAAAGCTAAACGTTCTATATGGCAATTAACTATTACTATTTGGAAAATTTACCTTATTAATCCAACCTATTAATGCAAATGCCAAATAATCTTAATGATGACGTTAACTTTAAACATATAATCAAACATGCTTTGTTTTGTACTTTGAAAAGGGTCAGTAAAGATGTGTTGTATTGCGATGGTTTGAGGTTTGGGACGATCGAGTGCGGTGATTAACGTGGGGCATTTGAAGCTTCACTAAGTGTGTAGGAGCCATGCCTAAAACAAGGCAAGGCATGGGTAGCTTGTTGCTCGAACAAGGCAACACGTAAATGTTGAGCAGAAGGGCAACAGGAACATCTGCTTGTTCGAGCAGACCTCGATTGACAAGCTGCTCGTTCAAGCAGCTCTCCTCGGATTCCTTTTGAGCAGTTTCTGGTTTAATTTGGCATTAATGTAAACATATTACTCCTTGTTTAATGTGTTATTTATTGTGATGTTTATCATACTTATTGGTATGTTAATTGTGGGGTTAATTGTGAGTTAATGGTGATTAAAAGAGAATTCTAAGAGTGATGTATACCTAGACTATAAATAGGATACATCACTCATAAAATTAATCACCACAAACACACATATTGTTGAAAGAGCTATACATTGTTAGAAATTTGAGAGTGTTCTTACTTTGTTTTAGCATTTGTGATCTTGAGAGAATTGTTCTCAAGACAGCGGAGATAGGAGAGTTTTATTATCCTTATATTGTTGAATCAATTATAATAAAACTACATTTGAGGGGGTATCCAAGATACCTCATAAATACTTGTGTTTATCTTCGCATTTGATTTTCATCTTATTTTTCATTGTTTGATCAATTTATGGTCCCATTGAAATATGAATTAAAAAAATAAGTATAATGGAAATTTTTGCAGATTTAAAAAGAAAAATAGGTTAAATGGTATACAATTATTTTTCACCTCTTTACCTATTATATTCGGTTCATAATCAAACAATCTTGTCGGCAAAATTTTGTAATAAAGGTTTGGATTATTTGTGATTAATCAAAAGATTGGATTATTATAGGAAAATCGTTAAAAATTAGATTATTTTAGATAAATTTTTTTTACTGTTTTTTTAATTTTATAATCATACATCATACAATACTAGAAGAGTCTTGGAAAATTCCAAGTGTTATCATTTAAAGAGGCATGACAATATTTATCAAATTTAATCATACATCATACAATACTATAAAAGTCTTGGAAAATTCCAAGTGTCATCATTTAAAGAGACATCATATCATATCATATCATACAATACTATAAAAGTCTTGGAAAATTCCAAGTGTCATTATTTAAAGAGACATGGCAATATTTATCAAATTTAAAATTTAATATTTTTTGTTTAAGTTTGAAGTTAAATTAGGTAAAGTATTTGTAGGAGATACTATAGTAATTCTATTTAGTTAACTTCGAATCATATCATCATACAATACTATAAAAGTCTTGGAAAATTTCAAGTGTCATCATTTAAAGAGGCATCATATCATCATATCATACAATACTATAAAAGTCTTGGAAAATTCCTAGTGTCATCATTTAAAGAGGCATCATATTATACAATACTATAAAAGTCTTGGAAAATTCCAAGTGTCATCATTTAAAGAGGCATGACAATATTTATCAAATTTAAAATTTAATATTTTTTGTTTAAGTTTGAAGCTAAATTAGGTAAAATATTTGTAGGATATACTATAGTAATTCTATTTAGTTAACTTTGAATCATACAATACTATAAAAGTCTTCGAAAATTCCAAGTGTCATCATTTAAAGAGGCATCATATCATCATACAATAATATAAAAGTCTTGGAAAATTCCTAGTGTCATCATTAATTAAAGAGGCATAGCAATATTTATCAAATTTAAAATTTAATATTTTTTGTTTAAGTTTAAAGCTAAATTAGGTAAAGTATTTGTAGGATATACTATAGTAATTTTATTTAGTTAACTTCGAATTTAATACGTTCAATTGAATGAAAAAAGGTTATAGATCTGGTAAATAATTAAAATAAACGTCAGTAATTATGTTTTGATTTAAAAAATCATGTATTTGGTAAATTTAATACAATAGTTACTACTTACATTATTATTTGAAACTGTTTTTATATATATTTTGTACTAACAAATTCGTGCATTGCACGAGTTTCTATACTAGTGTATAATAAATATGAAGTAAAAAATATTCATGTTCAAGCTAACTGCCTCCCTCTCCCCCTCTCCTTTTCTCTCTTCTCTTTCTAAAAAACCTAACCTTCATAATTGGCTTGGGGCTACCATCAACCTTTTGGTTGATGGTATATAAGCCCCTAAATTTGTCGGTTTTAAGTTTTTTGATTATGATTAGAATAAATATTTGTCCTCTCCCTAAAGGAGAATTGTTCAGCCCATTCATTGGGTTGATTCTACCCATATATGGTTTTGATCTCTCTTTTTGTGAGATTTTTGGTTTGTAATTGATTTGTTGGTAGAGATTAATGCGATAATTCAACAGACACCAAAATTGCAATTACCATCAACTACATCAAATTCAATTCTCTCTCAAAACTACAACAAATCGAAAGACCCCCTCGTAGAAGGTTGTATCAAACAACAATGTGGAAGATGATATTCAGAATTGTCAGATCTCATATACAACGATCATAGTTTGTTAATTCTGAATTTACCTTTGGTTAAAGTTTTTATGTACGTGCTACTTTTTTATCACAGATGTAGATGTCGTATGACTTTTTATTAATGAATCAGATATTATTAAAAAAATATGAAGTAAAAGAACAAATGTTAAGCAATTATGTGTGTTGCTTATACTTCCTCCATTTTAGATTAGTTGCAACATTAGAAAAATAGCACTATTTATTCATTAATTTGTGATTAGTTTTTAATTTATTGGTTAAAACATAGTCAAGTAAGAACTTGTTTGATTCGTCTCATTGCAAAAATTATTAATATGAAATTTTTATAATTTTTTATTATGCGTAATTAAAGATATAAAGGATTGAATTAGTACATTGAACATTGTAAAAAAAAAAACGTTGCAAGTAAATTGGAACGGAGAAAGTATGTATTAATTTTACTACAACCTAAATATTCTACGTGAATTGATTAATACTATTTTTTAAATTTATAAAACCAAAAAAAATGAGAAATATTTTCTTATTGATGATTGAAAATTTAAATGTTGATTGAAAATTTGAAATAATGTACACTTTTTTTATTTTCAGTAACTAATGTTAATTCACAAAAACTTGTGTGAGACCGTTGTATGTGTGAGATCTGTTTTATTGGGATTTGGGCTTCAAATCCACGGGTGTTTGTTCTTTGTTCTTTACTTCTCAATCACGCATACAACGTTTCCTCTCTCTCATCTCATATTTTTACTTCTCCACTTTAAAACTCTGCAACTTCCCTTCCCCTCCCTCCCTTCCTCCATTTTCATTAATCCTTTGTTCCTTCAAATCCACGGCTTCAAATCACACATACAACGGCTTCAAATCTACTCTGCAACTAAATTACTGGTATGTTCTTTGTTTTCTATTTTTCTTATATTTTTTTCATTTTGTTTTCCTCTTTGCTATTTTTTGAGATTTTTGTGGAAGTTCATCAGCATTTCATTTTGTGGATGAGAATAGTTCATCAACATTTTTTTGTTTTTTTGATTCATCAACATTATTTTGATTTTTTGATGTGCTTAATTTACAATTTCTCTAAAAATTCATCTCCTCTAGAATTGGCATGATTCAGTTTAAATTCATAATTTGATTAATAAGAAAATGCATGTTGCTTCGGTCAGTTGGATACTTTTAATTTTTGGTAGTAAAATAAATGACTACACTCGTACTGGCTTTTGAATGGTCATATTATTTGTTTAAGATTTTTTGATATTTTTGATTTTTTGAATTGTTCTCATCATATTATTTGTTTAAGATCTTTTTATATTTTTTTGTGACCGGCTATAATCTTTGATCCATCAGAAATTTATTATTTGTTTTGGTTTTTTGATTCATCGGCATTGTTTTGTTTTGTTATTGATTTTGTTTTTTAGTTATGGCTCCTAAAAGGAAGATTGGAGCAACATCATCGATTCCTGTTGTTGAGGTTGTGAATAATCAAAGTTCGCAGAATAAACAAAAAAGAGTTAGAACTGCATTTAGTCTAATCAAACTTGAATCTGAGAATGGCAGGTGAGAATTATTACTATTCTTATATGATTTCATACATGTTTAAAAATTTATTTGTTAATTTGTATGCTAGTATTATATGCCGTGATTAGGTCTTTTAAGTCTTTAAATAGGATTTATATGCCTTGAAATAAAGTCTATATATAATGTTGTATTAATGAATTAGTTGTTGTATTGATGACTTGTATTAGGTCGTTTATGCTTTAGAATTATTGTTTTATGTGAAGTATCAAGCATTTTAAGCTTTGGAATTATTACTATTCTTATAATATTCTTATATGATTTCATTACCTATTTAAAAATTTATTTGTTAATTTGTATGCTAGTATTATATGCCTTGATTAGGTCTTTTAAGTCTTTAAATAGGATTTATATGCCTTGAAATAAAGTCTATGTATAATGTTGTATTAATGAATTAGTTGTTGTATTGATGACTTGTACTAGGTCTTTTAAGCTTTAGAATTATTGTTTTATGTGATGTATCAAGCATTTTAAGCTTTGGAATTATTGTGATTTTTAAGTTATAGAATTACTTTGTTTTGAAATATTCTTTCTTGTTTTAAATTTAAATTTTTTTTAATTTTCCAAATTCTAGGATTCAACAAATTCCTAATAGTTCAAATTATGTCATTACTTCTGATGATGTTAAGGATATTTTAGGGCTTCCTCTACCCTTCCAAATCAATCAAACTACCTAAACATGTTGATGATGGTATTGTGAGTGAGTGGAAGACTCTTGTTGGACTGGAAGGTAAATGTGAAATAACTGTCAAGCATTTGTTAAATTTGTTTCCAAGATATCCGGAGGGTGGAGATATTTTTAAGAAATTGTTTGTAGTTTATGATGTTGCTGTACTATTATGGCCTCTTCATGATTTTAAGGTTCAAAAGACTCTTCTAACATTTGTTGAGGATGTAGTTGTTATTCCAACACATGATTGGTGCTCATTTGTACTTGATATATTGTACGATTCGGTGGATAAGGTGCACAAAGGGGGTGAAACAGTGAATGGGTGTGTTTTGATATTATTGGCAGCATTTTGCTATCGCTACCCTTTTCAGAAGAGGTATTATCCAAAATCACTCCCTCTTATAAAGCATTTGACTGATGAAGTCGTTTTAAGAAGGTTGCGAAAGGAGAAAGAAGTTGGTTTTGGTAATTCTCCTGCTGATTTTACCGGTTTACCTATTAGTCATACCTTCAAGGACTGGTGCTTGAGGGATGAAGTTGTTAGAGGAACAAAAGATAATCACGGGAATGAGGTCGATGATGCATCGCACGGGAAATTTTTGATCCTTCCATTGAATGAATTTCCTAGGGATGAAGAATTACGAGAGCACGCCAAAGATGATGTAAGTATTTTATTCTTGTTTCAATTGTTTTTTTTTAGTAACAAATCAAGTAGTATATTTACGTTATGAATTAGAATAGGCATTTTAGTTTTTGGAATTGGATTTATAAGTCTTGGATTCAATAATTTCAGCATTGTATTATTTTAAGTATTATAGTTAGTATTTTATTTATTGAAATTGGCATTATAATGCTTGGTGTAGGCATTTTACTTATTAAATTGGCATTATAATGCTTGTATTCAGTTTCGCCATTATTTCTTTCTTTTTGATTTACAGCCAATCGAAGAGGCTCGACTAATTTTAAATAGAAATATGAATGTGGTTATACGTGACCACGTGAAAAGGTTATTGGCGATTGAAGCCAAAAAGAACCAAGCAGTCGAAGTTCTTGATGATATTGCTATTTCCTCGACTGATAAGCTTTTTGAAGATGCTGATTGGTTACAGAATGTGGACAATTGGACTAGTGCGATTTTTGATAAAAGCACTAAAGTCCTGGGTAGTCAAAATGAAGAATTGAGAGATGTTGCAGAGGCTAATACTAAGGATCATCCTACTGAGATCATTGACTCTGTACTTGGTGATCTTGCGACCGCAGCGATGAATGCTTTGGAAGAAGAAGAAGGACGAATATTTTTACTTGGTGATCATTGACTCTGTACTTGGTGTACTTGGTGATCTAATGTTTAATATTTTTAGGTATTTGTGAAGCGGGACTTGTTTAGTGATTTTCTTGAAACAATTGAGCATCGTGCTGCGGATGATGTTGCTACATATGATTTTCACATTATTGAGCATGAATGGGCTATTGCTAATCAAGATGAGAGTGGTACATATGTTGCGTACTTCATGGAGCATTTTTTGGGATATAAAGATATGATGCCTTTATCACATGTATGTATAAAAAATGTTGTTTACAATTTGTTTTTGAGTTTGGATGATTAAAATAATTATTTACTATAACAGGTTCGTGAAAAAAGTTTATTCAAAGCCCTCATGTGCTCAAGACTAGTTCTGACCGACTTAAACCTCATAAGAGATGATATTCTTCGTCGTGTTACTGATCTTAATGCTAAAAAGATACCCCTCATCAAATCATTGGAGAAAAGAAGAAAAAAAAGCTTTGAACAAGAATGAAGATGAAGCAAAGAAAAATGATGGCAAAAAAAAGAAAGTGATGAAGCAAAGGAAATCAGTTGCAAGAACTAAAAGACCTACATCAAAGAAAAACTGAATTCTAATGTACTAGTGTAAACTTTAAGAAATCAAGACCTTTGTTGGATATTCCAATGTTATGTAAATTGTCAAAAACATTGTAGCCTTGGATTAGGTCTTTTAATACTTGGATTAAGTCTTTAAAGTCTTGAAATATGGATTGTATGTATTAAATTTTCAAGTTGGCTATTAAACTTAATCCTTAGAGAAGCTATGTTAATTCTTCAAATAAGTATTTTATGCTTTGGAGTTGGGATTATAAATGTTACGAACAATGTCCCACAGTTTTTGAAAGAAATTTAATTAACCATATGTAGTCATATACTAAACAATGTTAAAAACTTAAATTTGGGATTTTTATGATTGGACTAGAGCTTTTATGCCTTTGAGAAGGCTTTTTAACTCTCGAAGAAGTCATAATAAACATTTAATTTGTAATAATTGAAATTTAATACTTGGAATAAGTTTTTTTTATTCCTTTTAGAAGGGATTTTAGGTCTTGAAATAGTCAAACTAAATATTTATAAACTCTTGTTAACATCTTCTTTATATTTTAATTTTTTTGATTGAAAAAAATACTATTAGAATTCAAAGCTTTACATAAGAAACTATTTACAATAAAAATCAAATTGTATGGGAATTCAAAGTAATCATACTAAACATGTATGAAGGCATGTATATAGCATACATAATAAAATTGGAATTTTAACCCTTGGAATAGGGCTTTTATGCATTTGCGATGGCCTTTAATATGATTTTATAAATTTATAAAGTAATCAAATTCATAGTAAACTGTTTACAGTAAAATCAAATAATGTGGGAGTTTGGAGCTTTTGAACCAAATTCACTTTGATATGAACTATTATGATTTCTCTTTTCGAAGTGCCCTTTTATCCTCTTTCTTCTTCCTTTTGTAGTTGCTCTATTAGGATCAATTACATACGGTACACTTGCACTTAATTCTTGTTGTTGATCTTCTGCAGCTATTTCATGTTGAATACTTAGTTTATCAACAGCTTCACATGCGGTTCGGTATAATCTTTCAACAATCTTTCTTGATTCTGCATTCTCTTGGCTTTTGAGCACTAGTGCATAGAACTTGCGTCCCATATCATACCTCCAAGGAAGTGTTGTCCGTTTTGTTGGAGGATCTTGATTTCCTGTTGGTGGTGGAATTTCCCCTTCATATAACCTAGCCCACACTTCTGACTTGGCAAGTTTTGTCCATCGCGGAACAATATATTTGCTTGGAATTTGATTCACACAATGGTGGTGGAGTATACGCAAGCAATGACAACACAACCACCAATTAATGTCAAAGTTTCTACAAGTACAAAGCACGCTTATTAATCCGTTATGGTTGATATATTTTACTATCTGACTTGATTCTTCAGAGTCAGATACCTTGTACAGTTCAATTCCTGCTTCTTGTGAAGAAATTTGACACACTGTACACGCAATCGCCATTCTAAACTCCTCTTCAAAATCTCTAAATAGAGAGGTAGTGTACACCTCAGCTGCATGTTTTAACAAACCAACAAGTTTAACGTTTGATGTTGGTTTTGTTTTAGAACAGTAAAATTCAGCATCTATTTCTGTTTTTCTCCATCTTGCAATAGTCCTCTTGAAAATTTGGTAAAATTGGGTGAGGCTAGTGCTTTTTTTTGCTTCAAAACCAATTGCATTGTTAGTGGATTCACTTCTCTGCGAAGATAAAATCCCTGCAGAGAAGAAGTCTTTGTTCAATGCAGTACACCATTTATCTCGTATCTTGTATAGCCTATCGAACCACTTGAAGAAGTTACTATCACTTTTGAGATCATACTTCGCCACCATGTTGTCCCAACATGTTTGGAATTCTACGGGGTTATGACAGTCGTACAAGCATTTGTTGAAGTCATCTTTAAACATTGAATTTTAGTGATCCGAAATGAGATATTCAATTTTTCATCAAATGCCACAGGCATAGCCTATGTTTTGCCCCGGGGAACTCCTTTGACAAAAGCAAAAATAAAAATCATTTAGCAAGTGATTTATCATTAAAGTAAGCATTTTAATGCAAAAAATTGGCCTTTTAATTCTTGAAGTAGGCTGCCTAATGCATATAATACACAATGTACTTTACCAAATGTCAAGTGAGCTATTAAACACAAGGGTTGGAGGAGGTGTTGTAATTCTTTAATTAGGGTTTTTATGGATTAAACTAAGGATTATAAAAGTTAAAAACAATGACCCATAACCTAATCAGATTAAGCCTTGAAAGATACTATGTAACACCCTGAAATAGGGCTTTTAATTTTAGGATTAGGTCTTTTAATTTTAGGATTAGGTCTTTTAATTCTTAAAAAACACATTATTGAACATATGAATATTACCTTCTCTATAGCTTTTGCAATTGCAGCATCTTGATCAGTGAAAATTGATATAGGACTTTTTTCACTCATAACCTTTTTGAACTTTTGCAAGACCCACTCAAAGGATTCCACTTTTTCATTGGCTAAAAAGGCACATCCAAACATAATCGGGGTCCAATGGTTGTTGATCCCTACAATTGGTGCGCATATCAAATTGTATCTGTTTGTTCCATATGTCGTATCAAAGATCATAACGTCCCCGTATATTCTATAATCTTCTCTCATCATACGGTCACACCAAAACAAGGCAACCAATTTTCCATCTTGATCTAGTCTAACTCTATAATAAAACTCTGAATCCTTTTCAGCCTCCTCAATCATAACATTAATCATATTTTGAGCATCCCCTGACTCAACGGATTGCATTCTTAACCTGTTTTTTACAAAGTTTAGATGATCTCGCTTTGTATGGCCAACAAACTCATCTCCACCAACTTCATTCGCTAAATATGCGTAAGCTTGGGTTGGTCTAATATTAGCTTCTTCAAAGGCAATAATTGAATCTACTTTTCCAGTCATTGAAATTTGTCTCTCAGACCTTTGAAGGTGTTGCCATTCAACCCTAGTTAAATCATGATTGTGCAATGTAATATGTTGTTTGACAAAGTAAATACCACTCTTGAAATCCAACTTTATCCTGATTCTAGCTTCACATTTGCATCTTGTAAGAGGTATAAGTTTGCCTTTCATTCTCTGTTTGTCTTGTTTTTGATTAGTTATTTGTAATGGTTGTTTTGTTTTATTGGTTAAGCCTTCACAAGCACACACAAAATATTTTTCGCTAATCTTATCCTTACGATCACGCACTGTAGACTTCCTTACACAAAAACCAATAGCCCTTGCATGTTTTATAATTCTTCGATATCTTGTAAGTTTTGACACTTCACCCCTTCGAGTGATCCCATAACATCAACATTTTCAATATCAGTGATGGCGTTGGCAATATCAATGCCTATTCCATAAGAAAAAAAGACAATCGGTGATGTAAGTCATAGAATTATCAATTTATGTATCAGTAATGGAAATGTTAGTTAATAGACAAAATTTAGTCATGTAATTGCAATGTAATAACCAATATAAGTCATAGAATTGTCAGTTTAAGTAATGGAAATGCAACTTTAAGTCTTGGAGTTGGATATTTAATCATTTACATGTATTTAAAGTTGAAATTTGGAATAGGCATTGTAAGTCTTTAATTAGGCATTGTAAGTAATGGACATGGTACTTTATGCTTAGGAATAGGCATTGTAAGTCTTTTTAATTAGGCATTGCAAGTCATGAATACAATATTTTATGCTTAGGAATAGGCAATGTAAGTAAAGAAGTATATTTAACAACATTTATTATAACTGAAACAAAACTCACAATACCTCCATGAACTTCTAAATTATCCTCATCACAATCAATTGGTTGATTATCAATCTCGGGCATCACTTTGTCAATTACAAAACCTTCAATTCAAACAATTAAGAAAATCATAAATCAATTATTTGATAATATCAATAGTAACCTCAAAGCAAGTTTATATGACTGTAAATTCATAGAAACCAAAATGCAAGTTAATAATACCTTCATCCATTTGTAAATTATCCTCATATAACACATTTCGTTGTTCATCAAACTCTTGCATCACATCGTCAATAGTAAAACCTTCATCCAAAACATAATCCAAAACATAATCACAACAATCAGTGAATGAACAACAAAATTCACAAAAATCCGAATAACATACCTTTATGAAATAATGTTGATGTTTGAATTTGTTTTTCATTTGATATCACATCAAATTCTTTCATCATATCTTCAAAATTTATGTTGTTGGAAAGAAAAGAAAGTTTTAATTGATTCTGATTACATTTGATGTGGAAGAGAAGGAGAAGAAGAGTTAGTGGTATGTTGGGGAGAAGGAAGAAAGGAAATAGCTTCAGGAAAAACGGAAATAACTAGTAGTGGGCTTTTGTGAGAAGTGGGCTGGCCGCATGCCTACACCCGTCTCACAGGAGACTAGCTGATGTTAATTTTGAGTACCCAAAATTTCAAGCACATGATTGTATCCTAGCCTGCTAAATTAACTCGGTTTGAAACGAGTGGGATACCCGGCTGGATAATCGGGTCTATTATGGAAATCATGTCATGATGGCAGCCCACGTAATATGGTTATTGTGTCTCGTGTTAAATTATATCGTGTTAAGTTTTATCAACCCTTGTCATGTTTGACTATTTAAAAATGAGGTCTAACTATAAAAATCATGTTCTCCTGATCAGTAGCCCATATGTTGTGTGCGTCACGCCAAATTGTAACGTGCACACTGCACAAGTCGAACAGTGAACAATATATGTTGTGACGTGTCATACCTAGGCGGCCCATGTGTCAGCTCGACCTACTTCAATCTCTAGAAGAGCCGCACTCATCTCTATTTGTGTGCAATATCACATCAACTGCCATTTTTTGTTATATATTATGCATTTTAATATCACCTACTCTTGTGAGAGTGACCTTAAAACAAGAAGTCCACATTTTTATTTTCTCTTTAATTTGTATTAATTTGGCTATTTGACTCATATATCCAATATGTCTCTTCTGTCTCTCACAATAATTCGTATTTTAGTATTAATAATTTTCAATCAAATGATCTGAACTATAACTTAGTACGCAACATCGATTCTCTTTGATATTAAATACGTAAGAATATCTTATACATACTATTTCTATTACTTTATTAAAGTTGTTGTTTTGGTTTTAGGTAGCATAAAACATAAGACTTGAAGTTTATATGTCAAAAGATAAAATAAGACATTTAATTATAATAAAAGAGAGTTAATCTCTACGATTTAAACTTTTATGCTCATAGATTAAAGTTTATATCGTATAGATAATACTCTCTTTTATTCTAATTAAATGTCTTATTTTATCTTTTGACATATAAATTTTCAATGCCTCATTTTCTTATTTCGTTAAGATCCATTTATTTATACAATGACCGTTAAATCGTTCATTTCCTTTCTTTTTTTTTTCTTAAAATTGGCAAATCAAATGAAATACTTCAATTTGATTAAAAATTTAGAATAGAAGAGGTATTAAAAAGGTTATAAAACTTCTCACATGAGACAATTTCGCAGTGAGACAATTTTTATTGGGCTAACTTAATATACATTTACCGTCTTAAAATGATCCCTATAACTTTAAAGTGATCCCTCACAATTTCAGAGTGATTACTTTTTATAATACTAGAGTGATCACTTATAATTTGAAAATAAACGAGTAAAGAAATAAACTAATTATAAAGGTTTATCTTATAATAAGACGATCTTATATTATAGACTTGGTGTTAATAGAAATATTTCACTACAAGACCGTTTTATTTAAGAATTTCTGATAAAAGTATGGAAAATTTGCTTAAAATAATCTCAATTATCACTCGGTGGCAAAAAATAATTCCAACTATCAATTAATTTTTAATAATCCCAACTATTCTCATAATTTGTTGAAAACATACCCAACTCCTTTTTAACCGGCTACAACTTGTAACTTTTCAACTTTTTTCTTTCTTTTTTGATTAATAGACGAAGGGAAAGGGTTATTTTGAACAGTTAAGTAAAAAAGAAAAGAAAAAAAAGTGAAAAAGTTACATGTTTCAGCCGGTAACAAGGGGGTGGGTATATTTTCAATAAATTATGAGAATAGTTGAAATTATTAAAAAATAATTGATAGTTAAAATTATTTTTGGCTAACGGGTGATAGTTGAGATTATTTGAAGCAAATTTTCCTAAAAGTACAAAGGAAGTAGAAAGGTGTTTAGAGGTTCCTCGTGGACCTCATGCACCTGATGGACAAGATTAGGATGAGTTCAATAATAAAAGCGTCAGTACCACATTATTCTCGTCAAATGATATTTATTTATGTCATATTCAACAAATTTATTATTGTACTTTGTATTTTTTTAGGAGTAATACTTCCTCCGTTCCATAATACTTATTACTGATAGTGATATTTTCCCACACAATATGTCACACTCAGTATTATGAAACGAAAAAAGTATATTATATTGTCTTTAGCCTTTAGGTCTTAAATCAAGATTCGCTACACATATTTTATGATTCCCACGAATAAAACAATTTAAACGATGCATTGTATTCAATTTTTACCGTAATGATTTACGATTCATTACCATATATGCATTTTAATCAATTATAATTAGTGTTAGGGTAAGTATCCTGTGAGACGGTTTTAGCCGTGCAATTGGCCTAAGCCCAATAATTTTTTAAAAATATTCTGACATATTAATTTTAAGACTTAAAAGGACAATTTCAAGACTTAAAAATTCAATTTTAAGACTTAAAAGGTCAATTTCAAAGTTTTAAATACTCCCTCCGTTCCTTTATGTTCTTCCACTTTACTATAACGGGTAGTTTCAAAAGTTCTTCCACTTTAGAATACTTTTTATTTTTGGAAAGTTTTCATCTCACTTTTACCCCCTTAAAACCCCACTTTCCTTACTTCACACTACTATTTAATTATTTTCTCTCTCATACTTCCAATACAATCATTACTCACACTACTATTTAATTATTTTTTCTCTTATAATTCCAATACAATCATTACTTCCCACTACTATATAATTAAAATAATACCCACTACTACCAAATATTCCATTTTTCTTAATCTTTGTGAAAAATCCAAATAGGAAGATCAAATAGAAACGGAGGGAGTATCAACTTAATGTTTGAGAAATCCTAACTTAGAGTTGATATGAGAATTTAATGTTCTGGATTTGGTTTTTAAGTCTTCAAATTGGTTTTTAAAGTATTAAAATTAACCTTTTAAGTTTTAAAATTATCAAATTACATGACTTAAAATGTCACTTAAAAATCCTTGCACTACAACATAATTTGCTTTTAGTGGGATATATTTAGCGACATTTAATTTAAATGTCGCTATTTCAAATTTCTTATAGTGTATATATAGGATTTAGTGACATTTATTAGACCCTTTAGCAGCATATTAAAAAGTCACACTAAAGCTTTTAGCGACATAGGATCTAGTGACATTTCTCACAAATGTCACTATAGACTATAGTGACAATTACCTATGCCACTAAAGACCAAATTAAGTGTCGCTAAATCACTTTATGATGGAACTTAAAATAAAAATAAATAATTATTACACTAAAAATATGAATTAGTGGCATTTCTTTAATGCCACTAAATCCAATGTCGCAAAAAGCTAAATTTGTTGTAGTGTTGAAATTGGTCTTTTAAGTCTTTGAATTGGTCTCACCCAAGTTTTTGTGTTAGTCTTATACGAGACTGTCTTTTAGATAGACAAACTTAAAATAAAAAATTTCATATACTTTTATTTTGTGTTTTTTTTTTGATAGAATTTAGAAAATGGGTTTGGGCAATCCAAACAAGAAGGAGAAAAAGTAGTTCACTCATAAACTCAAAGAAGATTCACTACTAAAACCAATTGGTGATAGTAAGAGTTACTCCTTGAGTTTATAAAGTGATGCATCCTTTTTCTTTTTTTTTTTCCGATGTGGGACATCAACACTTTTATAAAACTATGTTATTACTGTTATTTAAGAAAATGATATCATATGGTAAAACAATGAAAGTTGTAAAGAAAATAAAATGGATGAGAGGTTAATTGCATGAAAATAATCAAGTTATTTCGTTTTGTTTGTCCACTTTAAAATATTATATTGTATAAGCGAGAAATTTAAATAAGGTTTTTTAGGGATATATAAACGATAAAATATATTTATATGAGATCTTATTGAGTTTATTTTTATGTAAGACTAGATAGTTCCCGTGCGATGCACGACTTGATCAAATTTTCTAATATATTTATATATATTGAGAAATAAAAATTTTAAGAAATAAATTTTACATTATACTTATACTCCTATTTCATTTTACTCTGAACAATTGTTTGCATTACGTAAATTGTATCATATTTTGCATAATGCGCATAGATGGTTGTGAAAGTTTAATTCACGACAAAAAGAATAATAACAAAAGATAAAAAAAAGTAATTATACATATAATATAATTATATTTATACTTTTCTTTTTTTTTATTTTGAATAAAAGAAAAAATGGTTTGTACATGGAGTATAAAATACGAAATTATAAGTTTTTTAATAAAAATAACATACTAATTTTTGCTAACAAAAATAATTCCTTTAATAATAAAATTGAAAAGAATTTATAATTGAAATAAATGAAATATAATCGAAAATAGTGAAGTCAAAGATAATCATAATAACAATGACATCATCATTGCATTTTGGAGGGAAAATTTTCAATGAGGAAGTGACACGTAATCGATTTTAAAAAGGGACGAGATGTAAGCAGTGTTTTGTTTTAGTAATAGTTACTAGGTACGTACCCGTGCTAAGCACGAAATCATAAAAATCTTTGAAAAAACATATGAGAAAAAAATTGGACATCAAAGATTGTTGTAGAAGAGAAAAGAAATTGAAAAAACATATGAGGCATAATCAAATATGAGTTAAATTAATTAAGCAAATCAATGGAATAAAATTAAATTTAAAAGCTACATAAAATAACTTAAATAAAATTAGGCGGGAAAATAACTCTTAAAATTGTGACATTTGTGGTATTCTTCTATTGCTTTAGTAGAATTTATGATAGATTTTTTATTATAAGACGTTGACATTACAGTGTACACACATCACAACACTACAAATAACAAATTGGTCATAAGCCGTGTTTGTGGGCGGTGTTTGGGGGCGCTTTGGAGAAATTTGAAATAATTAAGATTATTTATTAAAAAAAAAGTATCAAGATTAAAATTAACTTTATTCCAAATATAAGCGTCTATTTTCAAATCTGAGGAACGGAGCTGTTCACACTTACTAACTGCGAACAACATTATTTTATTTAAAAAGCCAAAGAATTTGTTCGCACTTAGTAATTGCGAACAAGTAATGTTGACTTTTTTTTGACCTTGTTGCTGCTTCCTTCTTCTCCATTTTCCCCAAAGTAAAAAAAAAGTCAAAGAGCTGTTCGCTTGACCAGTTTGCTTCTGTTTTCAGTTACTAAGTGCGAACAACATCGAACCTGTGCTCTGGGGTTTTAGCCGCTTACTTTTGGAAATAAGTTGAAATTGATCTTATTCTGTGCTATTTTTTTGATAAATTGTCTTATTTAGTTCAAATTTTCCGCTTTGGATCCAACATTTATTTATCTATATTGAACAACAAGTCTTTCATGAGATCGTCTTATCACGAGACAAATTCACACAGACATATTATTAATAAAAAAAATTTAAAAATAATATTTGGTGCTCTCATTTCCATTTTAGGTAGTTTTATTTATTGTTCTTCTAAAAAATTCTTTCTATTTATATTATTTGGACGTATTTAACCTTAGTCATCGTTATTTAAATTCTTTTAACACTTATGATCTCCATATATTTTATGTAAACTTTATTTTACATTTTCACGATGTTTATGATCTCTACGTATTTCTCACTAACTTTATTTTAACATAGTTTATTGTTTATAATTCTCATACTTTTCCACTAATTTTATCTTATAATCCATATTTTTCTAATGCATCTTCACTTTTTCTCCAATAACTTCATAATTATTTAATAAAATCATATTTTCACCATCTAAAAAATATTTTTCTTAATTTATTCACATTAACATTCTTTATAAAACTATCAAATAGAAATAAATGAAATATATTACACTATTTAATATTCACAACATTTGGATTTCTATAAAACTTATACCAAATAATCCGAGTCATAACCTAGTCATAATAAACCTAAATGTACTCCCTTTAGCTCTGGTTTTGGCTTTGGAGTCTAGTAAGTATCATTTCTAATATTTTATGGTCTTAGACAAAATGAAAAAATAGACTATTTCTATAGAGGATCAACTCGAAATTTAACATAACAATTTTACGAGTGGAATTCTACGGTTTACGTATGGTCAAGAATGGCCGGGCTCGGGCTCCACGACCCGCACGTTACCCCTAACATGCACTAATGCAAATAGAGGTCACAAAACAGCGTCAGCGTGCACCACGAGGTCACATTAAACTATTCAAGTATAAGATTTTGCCGCTAGCCCAATAACATCACTTTACGTCTACTTCCTTCGTTTTAGTGTTGACTCTAATCAATGGAATGTAGTGGGAAATGAGAATCCTCATTAGAAGTAAGACAAATAATTAGTAAACGTGTTCATACACTTTCCCATTTGATTTCATTATTGATCTATCAATTTCATGTTCTAAGTAAGATCATTAAACTTCCCTTTTAATTTCTACTTTTCATGCATATTTTATGATGCACTAATCAATTTTTTTGGTTTTTTGTAGGAATTTTATGATGGGTAAGCTTCAAGGAAGTGATTTTATGTATGTTTTGGCTAAATGGTTGTATAATTTCAAGATTTCTTCAGATTCTGATTGGGTTACAACTCTTAAATGTTCTTCAAATGATCATATTATTGAGCCTTCTGATAATTTCATGCAAGTTTTTCAATGGGTTAGATTCATATTCTTATCTCCTTGTCCTCAAAGACTTGTGTACTCCTCCATTAATCTCTTTTTTCTGTTCATCCTTATCTTGTTTCTTCTTCATAGGCTTATTTCCAAGTTCTTTTTCTCTAGGAGAAGTAATACTACCTCTTCTTCAATCAATAAACCCCTTTTGGAAAATCAAACTGATAAGATTCTACATGTTAAGATTAGTTTATGGTTTAGATTTACCTTGATTTCATCTGTTTTACTTTCTGTTTTGTATCTGGTATTGGGTATATTACTATTTATGGAAAGTAAATCAGGAATCCCAACTTCATGGAAAAAAACAGAATTTGTGTTTAGGATTGCACAAGCTGTAACCCAAATGGCAATTTTAGTCCTTGTTGTTCATGAACAAAGATTTAATGCTATTTCTCATCCTATGTCTCTTAGGGTTTATTGGGTTGCCCAATTTCTGCTTGTTTTCTGTTTTAGTATTTCATCTATAACCCGATTCGTTTCGGTTCATAAGGAAATGGATTCATATTTGAGAATGGATGATGTGTTCACTTTGATTAGTTTTCCCATTTCATTTTTTCTCCTCTTAGTTGCATCTCAACAATCTACTGGGATAATTGTGATTAGAGAGACTGAACATGGGTTAGATTCAAGAACAGATCAATCTATTGTGGATGATCCTAATATTAGTGATTATGGAAAGGCAAACTTGTTTTCTAAGATTACATGGCTTTGGATGAACCCTGTTATAAATAAAGGATATAAGAACCCACTTAAGTTTGATGATGTACCTTCACTTCCTCTTGATCATTCCGCTCAGAGGATGTCGGAGTTGTTCGAGTCACATTGGCCTAAACCCGGTGAGCATACGAAACACCCGATAGCCGTAACCTTGTTCAAATGTTTTTGGAAGAGTATTGCCTTTACTGGGTTACTCGCAGTGATAAAACTTGGGGTGATGTATGTGGGTCCAGTACTAATCCAAAGCTTTGTTAGTTTTACTTCTGGAATGGGGAGTTCCCCTTATGAAGGGTATTATCTAGTTTTCACCCTTTTATTAGCTAAAACAATAGAAGTCTTAAGTACCCATCAGTTCAATTTCCATACTCAAAGAATTGGGATACTGATCAGGTCTACCCTTATAACTGCACTCTATAGAAAAGGATTGAAACTATCGTGCACGTCGAGGCAGAATCATGGAGTAGGACAGATTGTGAATTATATGGCCGTTGATGCTCAGCAGTTAGGTGATCTAATGAATCAGTTGCATTCCATTTGGCTTATGCCTTTGCAACTTTTTGCTGCATTAGCCTTGCTCTACTTTTACATGGGTGTAGCGACATTCGCAGCCTTTGCGGGAGTTATTGCTATCTTAGGTTTCGTGCTATATCGTACTAAGAAGTGCAATGTCTTTCAGTATCAAGTCATGAGGAATCGAGACTCGAGGCTTAAAGCGATGAACGAAATGATAAATAATATGAGGGTCATCAAATTTCAAGCATGGGAAGACTATTTTTCGACTAGAATCCAATCGTATAGAAGACTTGAGTATAAGTGGTTGTCTAAGTTTGCGTATACTGTTTCGGCTAATATGAGTCTTCTTTTTAGCACTCCTATGATTCTGTCTGTGGTCGTGTTTGGATTCGCTATTTGGATGGGCAGTGTTCTTGATGCAGCCACTGTATTCACAGTTACTACTGTGATGAAAATCCTGCAGGAGCCAGTCAGGAGTTTTCCTCAGTCTTTGATACAGATTTCTCAGGCAATGATTTCACTTGGAAGATTGGATAGTTATATGATGAGCCCGGAATTGGACGAAGGGGCTGTCGAAAGATCAGAAGTGTGTCATGATGATATTGTGGTAGAAGTGAAACACGGGAGATTTTCTTGGGAGGATGAGGCAAAAGAAGAAACATTGAAAGGATTGAATCTTCGAGTCAAGAAAGGAGAATTGGCTGCCATTGTCGGGACTGTTGGGTCTGGAAAATCCTCGTTATTAGCCGCTATCTTGGGTGAAATGCACAAAATATCTGGATCGGTAAGACTAATTCTATGCTTATATGTTCCTCCACTTCATTGTCTTGTTCAACTTACTGTTTATATTCGCATAGTGGATTCAGTCAATGTTGTTGGTATCAAAGAACCAATTCAACCAAAAATTTAAACTGATGTTTGAGGCCACAATATATTCTATAATAGTATACTCTATCACGTCCCCTCACATTAGAGCCTTTTGGGTTAGTAGTGTGGATGTTGAACATAAGTCCCTCATAAGTCCACCTAAAAGGAGGGATGAATGAAATTTAAACCCATGACATAAGCTTCTAAAACCATGTCAAAGAACCAACTCAACCAAAAGCTTAAACGTATAGACGTTATGGTTGAGGCCCCAATATATGTTAGATACTCTTTCAATTATAGAGCATATAACATACATTGGGAACTCACCATCAACTTAAACTTTTGGCTTTAGTCAGATATTTTATATACTCTATTAGCCGCATTGTTTTGTTAGTAAAAAGTATTCTCTTTTTATGTAGTTGGTTCAAGCGTTGTTGTTGTTTATCGCTCTACAATCTACTCTTTGATTGTTTGACAAGGTTATTGGTTCATTTATGACATGAAAGTAGAATTTTCCTTCCCTTTGTCAATTTTCAGGTTAGAGTGTGTGGTTCAACAGCATATGTGGCTCAAACATCATGGATACAAAATGCAACAATTCAAGAAAATATTCTATTTGGCAAGCCTATGAATAAAGATAAATACGAGGAAGTTCTTAGAGTTTGTAGTTTAGAAAAAGACTTGGAAATCATGGAATTCGGAGACCAAACAGAGATAGGAGAGCGCGGAATCAATCTGAGTGGTGGCCAGAAGCAAAGAGTCCAGCTTGCCAGAGCAATTTATCAGGATTCTGATGTATATCTTCTCGATGATATTTTCAGTGCTGTCGATGCACATACCGGCTCAGAAATATTCAAGGTCTGTCTATATTTTGGATTTTTAAATGAAACTATTTTGAAAGATGATATTTTCACTGAATTTATTCATACTAACAGGAGTGTGTAAGGGGAGCCCTCAAAGATAAAACTATTCTTCTTGTAACCCATCAAGTTGACTTCTTACACAATGCTGATCATATATTTGTAAGTGTTAATTATGGTTGTCAATGTTCAATTATATTGTTATGTTATTACCAAAAGACACACATTTCACACATACACATACTCCATTTCCCCGGCCATGAAATGGGTCCCACAAATGAGGGGTTTGGGGGTCAAAAATACGCAACCTTACCCTTGTTAGTGATAACAAAGAGGTTGCTTTCGATTGACCCTTGGTAGCAAACATCATCTGTAACTACACATAAATAAGAATTGCACATGATTTAATAAGTCGTTTTAGTATAATCCATTATTCTGAGAAGACAGAAGTATTATATTGTTTTCATAAGTTGTATGCAATATTTAGGTGATGCGAGATGGAATGGTTGTGCAATCTGGAAAATACAATGAGCTTCTAGAAGAAGGCTTAGATTTTGCTGCTCTTGTGGCAGCATACGAAAGTTCCATGGACCTTGTAGAAATGAGTTCTCACCCATCTGAGGAGAACTCAGAAGAAACACCTAAGTCTTCGCTAAGTGAAAGCAAATCTCTTGAAAGAGTCAAGTCCGATAAGAAAGAACACGACAATCCCAACTCTGAAAAGGGTAAATCCAATC
This sequence comes from Amaranthus cruentus, assembly GCA_019425755.1. Taxonomy (NCBI): domain Eukaryota; kingdom Viridiplantae; phylum Streptophyta; class Magnoliopsida; order Caryophyllales; family Amaranthaceae; genus Amaranthus; species Amaranthus cruentus. The sequence continues at coordinate 21,714,257 of CM033454.1, forward strand.
TCATTGAAGAAGAGGAGCGGGAAACTGGACGTGTTAGCCTAGACGTGTATAAGCAATACTCTACCGAAGCTTATGGGTGGTGGGGAGTCGCTGCAGTGGTGCTAGTGTCTCTATCTTGGGTTGCTTCATTAATGGGTAGTGATTATTGGCTTGCATATGAGACTTCTGAAGAACACACTTTCACTCCTGTCTTGTTGATTTCTGTCTATGCAATTGTTGGATCAATAGCCTGTCTTTTTGTCACCGCACGAGCCTTGCTTATAACATTTCTGGGACTTAAAACTGCGCAGAGTTTCTTCAACCAGATCCTTGACAGTATCCTCCATGCTCCCATGTCGTTTTTTGATACTACTCCTTCCGGAAGAATTTTGAATCGGGTAGGCATCTGAGTTCCCATAGTTCTTGATATGCATAAATGTATTTTGGTGCATGCTTCAAATTTGATGTGGACGGAGAATATACAAGTAATTTGCCTAGCTTGCTAAAGGTTTAATTATTCTTGAGCCGAGGGTTTCAATGTCGCAGCCTCTTTATCTCTTTTGATAAGGGTATGGTATGTCGTCATCTAACCCCCAGACCCTGATTATAGCTTCTATGAGCGGGATGTACCGGTTATGACGATGACGATATTCATAGCTTTCTATTCCTGATGTATCGTTATCTTAATCTTTCACGACTAATTTTGATTTATACTTCGTTTGCAGGCATCAACGGATCAAACCAATGTTGATCTCTCAATTCCATTATTCTTAGGCATGACAATTGTAATGTATTTCAATCTAGTGAGTGTTGTTGTAGTTACATGCGTATATGCCTGGCCTACATTTTTCCTCATAGTTCCCTTAGTGTGGGTGAATCTTTGGTATCGGGTATGTCTTCGTCTTACATTCGAATAAGTTTCATTTTTCTTCAGAAGATTTCATTGATTCAGCTCTATGAGATTGTTTTTCTGCAGGCATACTACCTAGCTAACTCACGAGAACTAACTCGTTTAGGTTCCATCACAAAATCACCTGTCATCCATCACTTTTCAGAAACTGTTTCTGGTGTAATGACAATCCGATCGTTCAGGAGACAGACCAAATTCTGCAAACAGAACATCGATAAGGTTAACACGAACCTTAAGATGGATTTCTACACTTACGGAGCAAACGAGTGGTTAGGTTTCCGTTTAGAGTTCATTGGAAGTGTAGTCCTTTGTTTTGCCGCGTTGTTCATGATTATTTTGCCGAGCAGTATTATCAAGCCAGGTCAGATAACTCAAAATCTTAATTGTTCTTAATTAGAGATATGAATTTGATTCCTGATTTTCATGATCTTGTGGGATTTGCAGAGTATGTGGGTCTGTCTCTTTCCTATGGGCTTACACTCAATGTTGTGATGTTTTGGACTGTATATATGACTTGCTTTGTTGAGAATAAGATGGTCTCAGTTGAAAGGATTAAACAGTTTATTAGAATCCCATCTGAAGCACCATGGAAGATCAAAGAGTGTACCCCTTTACCAAACTGGCCAATTCATGGAAACATTGAAATAAAGGATTTGCAAGTAAGTTCTAACTTTTCATGACATATCTCTCGAAAATATAGGATAGACCAAACACTTATCTCTATATGTGCCTAAAATAACTTAATGTAAAAACTAAAAAAACCAACTCAACCAAAAGTTTAAGTTTTGGCTGAGACTCCAATATATGCTATATACTCTATCAGTGAAGCCCCTTCACACAAGAGCCCTATCGGCTAGAAATGTGGATATAAAACGAGTCTCCCTCATACTTTGCGCTAATAATTTCACTTGATAAAAGGTGTGGTTGAGATTCAAACGGTGACTTGGGCTTCTAATACTATGTAAAGGAACCAACTCAACCAGAAGCTTAATCCTATGGTTAAGACCCCAATATATGTTACATAGTCTATCACTTGAATGTCATTCATTTGTGTTATATGTGACACAATTCATTATTCATAGGGTTCTTTATCACATAACTTGAGCCACGGCCTACAGAGGCTCATGCTTAGATTGCTCTCTTCACAACAAAGTCTCCCTCATTTTTGTCTTGATAAGAAGCTCTTGTTTAATTTTGATGAGCAGGTGAGGTACCGGTCAAACACTCCACTCGTCCTAAAAGGCCTCTCACTTAGCATACGAGGAGGCGAGAAAATTGGGGTTGTTGGTCGCACTGGAAGTGGAAAGTCTACCCTTATTCAAGTATTCTTCAGGCTTGTAGAGCCTTGTGGAGGGAAAATTATAATTGATGGTGTTGATATTTGCAAATTGGGACTTCAGGATCTGAGGTCTCGCTTTGGGATCATTCCACAAGAGCCAGTACTTTTTCAAGGAACCGTGAGAACCAATGTGGATCCTCTCGGTCTTTATTCTGAGGAGGAGATATGGAAGGTATTTACTCTCTACTCTTGTTTACGTCAATAGACTTCTTTCCTATTGAATTTGCTACATTTCTTTCCGAAAGCTCTTAAATGAGATCGAAGGAGTAGATATATCACACGTTTATCTTATACCTCTATGGTTTCCATATGGTTTCCATGTTGAATGTTCAGATCGATCATTTAAATACTCCATTTTTTAAGAGAACTACGAATTTTTGTAGTCACTAATTGATCAGTGTGTTTTTAGAGTTTGGAACGCTGCCAGCTGAAGGAAGTTGTTGCTGCAAAGCCCGAAAAGCTCGATGCACCAGGTTTGTTTCCGTAAACTCTTCCCTTTAAAAAATTTGATCATAGTCATACATGCGAGTGCAGATACCAGACCTATTCATTGATTCTGGTTCCTGGATCAACTGTGCCATGGCATTGCTGTAAGTTAGATATGGTTAGATGTATGAACGACTTATAAGAACTTTTTGCTATGCAGTGGTGGACGGAGGAGAAAATTGGAGCGTTGGTCAGAGACAACTGATGTGCTTAGGGAGAGTGATGCTAAAGAAAAGCCGAATCTTGTTCATGGATGAAGCAACAGCTTCTGTTGATTCGCAAACAGATGCTACGATTCAGAAGATCATACGAGAGGACTTTAAAAGCTGTACCATCATCACCATCGCTCACAGAATACCCACCGTTATGGACTGTGATAGAGTGTTAGTTATTGACGCAGGTAACTTATTTTAATTTGTTTCAATGTTCTTAGCCAATCGGAAGTAAACTTGCACACGCGCACACGCTCATATAAACTCGTGCACAAAATGTAGTCATTGACACATGTAACTTCTTCTAATTCCGTATCAATCTTCTAAGCGACTAAGCCATTCGGCTTTAAACTTAAACACGCATGCACCCACACATGCATACAAACTTGTGCACAAATTATAATCATTGAGGCAGGTTTCTTCTTTTAATTCCATATCAATCTTCTTAGCCAATCGGCTCTAAACTTGAACACACATGCACCCACACTCTCGTGCACAAATTATAATCTTTGACGCGGGTATCTTCTTTTTATTCCGTATCAATCTTCTTAGCCAATTGGCTCACACGCAAGCACCCACAAACACAGAATTTTTTGCACAAACTGTAGTCATTAATACTGGTAACTTCTTGTAATTCCGTATCAATCTTCTTAGCCAATTGGCTCTAAACTTACCCACACACGCATGCACCCACGTACATACAAACGCGTGCACAAATTGTAGTCATTCACGAGGTATCTTCTTTTAATAATGTATCAATCTTGTTAGCCAATCGGTTCCAAACTTACACACGCAAGCACGCACCCACATGCATATACAAACTCGTACACAAATTGTGCATGAAAAGTTAACTCTTGATCATTTGAGTGTGTGTTAAACAAAAACAAAAAAAAACGATTCTGATCTGGTTGTCGATGGACAGGATGGGCAAAGGAGTTCGATAAACCATCTCGACTTCTTGAGAGAAACTCCCTTTTTGGAGCACTGGTTCAAGAATACTCAAATAGATCGTCTGAACTATAAATAAGCTATTTTGCCGGAAAAAGGATTGCACGTATCACGACACATCCGATGATCTTCCTAGATTCTACTTATTGTGTTAGTGTAGCAAATTTTGGTTAGTTATGCATTAGAAGATGAAAGCAGAATGACTTGATGAAAGATCGAGTTTATGGAGGTTGAGTTTCGATTTTATAGTTAGTAAATTTGTTTGCATTTTATTGTATCTACTCTTTAGTCTTTCAACTATTTATTCCAAATATTGAATATAGTAAAATAATTGGAAATTTGACAATAGTTCCAAACTATGATCATTCTACCCACAAGAAAATATTTGGAGAAGGGGCCTCCCAAAAGATGGGAGTGAATTGAGTAGAATGTCATAGTTTGTATTTAGATTATTTTTTGTCACTTTTTTAAAATAAATTTTGGCTTGCAACATATTTATGTGTTTGAATTTAGAATATTTCGTTATTCCTAAGTTTAAGAATGTATATAAGGAGCGTTTGCACTGACAATGGGGTGTTTGGTAGTTGACTTTTGTGTTTCTGTTTTGGTTAGCTTTTGACTTTATGGTTGGTCAAAAGGTCAAAAAAAAGTTTGATAAATGACTTTACGTCAAAAGTACGACTCAAAAGAAAAGTGATGCTCTTGTTGACATTTTTCATTGGCGTTTTTTTTGCTTTTTGGCCCCATTTTTCTGATAAAAACAAACTATTAATACCTAATTTTGCCATACATCTTTCTAAACAGCTGATTTATCCAATTAGTTTAAAAACCAACAATTAACAAATTCTAACTTATCAAATAAATCAACTAATTTTGCCATATATCTTTCTAAACAGCTGACTTATTCATGCATTTTAAGGTTTTTTGTTATTCTCTTCAAAATAAACCATAACATAAAATATATTGCTTTATTCCTTTGAGTTTGCTACTCAAAATAACATGTTGTGAAAAAAATAAGAGTAACACTTTAATTAACAAACTCAAAGTGGTCGAGGGAATAGGGAGATATCATATATAAGAACAATGAATACATTTGTCCGCTTAAATATCGGTTTAACTGAAAACCACTTAATAACATTGAGAGAAAAAATTGTAATTGTTGTGTTTAGGTATCTTATCAAATTTTTAAAGACAAAAATGAATAAATAAACAATGTATAGTAGCAAATTCATAGATTCAGATAATATTATTTCCCGCCTGTTTCATTATATTTGTTATATTCCACTTTTATTCAATTCAATACTTTATTTTTATCATTTATATCTTAAATTATCTTAACTAAAAATTATTAACATGCTATGAAAGTATGCGATTACACGATTCAAATAAAATCTTACTTGACTATATTTTTTCCAACAGATGTTGAAAGATGAATGATAACGCCCAATCTTATGTATCGAGTATTTCAGAATAAATGTAGTATTGCAATAAAATCAAGTATTATCTCATTTGAACTAGTACCATCTTTTCCGTTCAAAATCGTAGATTCGTATCATACATGACTTATCAAGAAAACACAAATTCTTGTGAGAGATGATTTCTTTGAGAGATATCTCTAATTAAGCTGGCCCATTTTATATTTTTTAAAATATTATAAGTAACAACTAACCAGTAAGAATGATATAAATAGTCAGATATTGAAAGTAGACATTAAGAATATGATTATTAGGCATTAATAATAATGTAGGTAAGAATTAAAAATACGATAAATATACATCAATTTTTCATGAGTTGGGTTGAAATGCGTCGAGATGATCTCTCAAAAATACCGCCTCCCGAAAAAATGTCAAATAAGGAGGACTGAATTTTAGGGATTTAAAACTTGAAATCGTGCATACGAAACAGAGTATAGAGGTCAAAATTCAAATATACTGTTTCCACTTTCCACTACTACTACTGCTTTCCTTTTTCGACCATTTTTCACTCTACTCTCTCAATTTGAACTCTGATTCTTCTCAAAATCTCTCAGAATTCGAGTTTCAGCCATGGAAATGCCTTCAACCTCCATTGAAAATGCTCCTCCTGTTGAGTCCGCAATTGATTACATCCCTTCTGAAGATCTTACGCCATTATCTGATCCCGATACTCAGATTCAGGTTTCTTCTGTTCTCTTCTCTTTGATTTAGTGAATGAGAAGGAAAATACCTAGTAGATCTGATATTAGAAGTTGATCATCCATATTTTCATTATCTTAATGATTTGCCTTTTGAACTTGTAGGGTTTGCTGGAGAGTTTGAATTCAAAGGATTGGATTAAGGTTTGTGAATCATTGAATCATACTAGGAGATTCGCTCTTTATCATCCTACTCTTTTGATTCCTTTGCTGTAAGTTTTACTTCACGTTTAAAATCTGATGACTCTAGTTCTAAATTAGATAGAAGTGCATTCTTATGTACTGTAATGTTTTGTGTTTTGATCAGAGAACCAGTTATGGTGGTATTGGTTAAGGCTATGAAGAACCCTAGAAGTGCTTTGTGTAAAACTTCGATAATGGCTGCTGCCGATGTCTTTGTTGCGTACAGTGATAAGATGCTGGAAGATACCTTAACTGCTGCTTTTGAAAGTTTGGTAATATCTTGTATTCTTGTTGTTTTTGCTTGCTCGGGTTTTTAATGGCACATTTTTTTAGCATGCTCTGCAATCCTCTATTTTCACCCCATAAGATTATTCTGCACATGATTAAAAATTTTAAAAAGTGCAATATTATGAAAATATGTATTGAGACAAATAAAAAAAGTAGTATAATGTGGACTGTACATAACAAACAAGAGGTACTAGTATAAAAAGTTGATATGAAATATGCTTGATGAATATTGGCTCTATACTAGTGTAACAAGTATAGAAAAATGGACGTAGTAGTATTTGTATCATTGCTAAAATTGTGGCTCATTTTGCAAATTTTTTTTTTCATTTAGGAAATATAGTTTCACCACATTTCCTTCTTTTGAGATGGTTTAAGGTTCAAGGTTTAGAAAGGTGAAATGAAAGTACTCTGTTGATAACAACCTGCCCAATCAGTGTAACATAATTCACTTTTTTCGATTTGGGAGGAGATTAGCGAATAATGTGACCTTGGCCCAAATCTTTGAAGGAAATACGTGATTAGCTGGCATTTGTAAAACCAAAACATTTCTCTTGTGGACTAGATAGTTCTAGAGTAAAGTAAACAAAATGGATAAAAATACTTATTGAACATGAGTGGGAAATAGAGGAACCATGGGAGAATGAGAAGATAGTCCAGTAAAATTACATGTTTAGTACTAGTTTTAGGCAAGAGGAAGTAATATCCATGGTACACGATAAAGGTATCAATTTAAAGATTAGCTTATGATCATAGTAATATAGAGGTCGACTCTTAAGTCACTAAGGTCTATTCATTTGAACCAAACATATTCATTCATCTACTTTTCAATTGTTTTCATACATTTTACTAGTTTACGATAAAGAAATGCAAGCAAACCAAAAACTCATACCTTAATCTAGTAAAATTGGGTATGGATTTTTTTAATTATTAGCTTGAATAATTAGAATTTGAACTTAATTTTTTTAATTTTTTTAATTATAGTTTGATCCGATTTTTAAAGTGTAAAACTAGAAGTCTAGAATAGAGCATGAAAACATATTTTTTTAAAGAAAATCTCCTTCGCTATGGAGTCTAGCTTTAAGAAAGAGAGTAGGAGAGTGAGTAATTTTTTTCTTTCTTTCCGTTCTTTTGTTAAAATTACAAAATATCTTTTGAATTCTACCCCTCAAGGTGTGCCTACTATTCCATCAAAGTATTCGCATTTCCGCAACTCCAATCTTCCAACTATGACCCTTTCCAAAAGCCTAACATTTTGATCCATATAGTAGGGCTTGTCTAATGGGTGTTCGATAAAACTTACTCTTAGCTTTAAGGGCGCATCTCGATCACATAATATCCTAGTTACTGCTCCCTATTTTGCAACCTACATATTCTTGTTGGATGTCCACACTACTTTGGAATATAAGCCCAAAGGATTTGAAACATTCATTAGGAGTGATTTCTTTCTCTTATAGCTTTATAGTGTCTCTTGTTATCTCATTTGTGCTAAAGTTACACTTTATATACTATGTCTTACTCTGACTTAATTTGAATCATCGTGACTCCAACTTTTGTCTCCATCCATCCAAAATAATGTCAACACAAACAACATGCACCAAGGCATGTCTCCTTGTATCGATTGAGTTATCTCATTTAGGACCATTGCATATAGGAACTTGAGGCTGAGTCTTGATAAAGACCAATTGTGATTGAGAAATCCTCCGTTGCCTCTCTACATGTCTTAATATTTGTCTTTATTTCTTAATACATATAATATATTAATGTATTTCTTAGGAATAATCTTTTTTGTGAATGCTCACCAAAGTACTACTCTTGGTGCCTTGTCGTATGCTTTTTCCTAGTCAATAAAAACCATGTGCAAATCTCTTTCTTGCCCTATAGGACTCTATCATTTGTTTCATAAAATGAATTGCTTTCATTGTTGATTTTCCTAGCATAAATCCAAATTGATTATTTGAAATGGAGGACATGTGCGTCTCCTTATACGTATTTCTATCACCCTTTCTCATTACTTCATAGTTCATAGTATGACTCATGAGTTTTATTCCTCGATAGCTGGAACAACATTGGTCATCTCCTTGTTCTTGTAAATGAGCACTATAGTACTTTTGTTATTAAGCATCTTGCTTGTCCTCCAAATCTTGTTGTAAAGATCTGTTAACCAAGTTACTCTAATCGTCCCTAAATATCTCCATATCTCAATAGATATACCATCTTGCCCAAGTCCCAATCGCTTTCTTTAGCTTCATTCTCATCCAAGATGAAGCAATAGAAAATAAAGTTTTTTCGATATTCTTTTTTTTATATTAAAGTTTTCATGATATTCTATGTGCTTTGAATATATGTTATGACTTAGTTGACAACGTTGTACCTTTGGCATGAGAATTCATAGTGACAAAAGGACTCTATAGAACATTGTTACCTGGAACGACATTCGGTTTGGAACGCGGAACGGGAACACGGAACGGGAACACGGAACGCAACCTTTGGCATGAGAATTCATAGTGACAAAATTATATTAAAATGATTATTTTGCTTTAAGATATTATTTTCAAGTGGATTTTTTTTAGTTTTCTATGTTTCATCTTGTTTTTTTCTTCCTTCTTTTTTCTTTAATTTGTAAATGAAGGTCAAAATACCTTTTAAAAAAGGTCTTCTATATCGGGACGTCACCTTAAGCGATTTGGGTAGCGTTTCGTGGTGATTGGGGGTGGACGTTCCCGGATCGCGAAACGTGGCTTCATTCCACGCTCCATGTAACTATGCTATAGAATATCAACAATGTTATCACATTTTGATTTCTATGATTCTATTGGAGTATAATATGCATTAAACTTGAATCGATGAGTCGCAAATTTTGATATGCATGGCAACCACTATAGTAACTAGAAATCTCGTTTGGGCATGCCAGTCTTTCATCATAGCATCTCGTCATTACAAGGAACTCTGTACTTACTCTTTTTTACTTGGATCATTGGATTCCCATAATAGATGTTGCTGAGACATGATTACGTGTATTAAGTATTAAGTCTCTGATTGAAAGATTATGAAGGTTATCACTCATCATAGTGATTTTTTTGTTTTGATCTTTATTTTTATTTTTGCAAAGAGGAAAATCTTTTGACTACGAGGTTGAGTTACCTTCTCAATAGAATTAACCCTAGTTCACTAGTGGTACATACTTGCTAGAAATGTTTTGCCACATTTTCTTTGATAACGTTAGACTGATTTGGGAAGTAGGCTAGTTTTGATTTAAGCTTAAAGTATTCAAAATACAATGTAATGGGATAGTATTTAGAACTAATAGAACCAACATTTGCAACTTGCAAGTGTTTGCTTTGTTTGTGATTTTTTATAAGAAACATGAACATGATTGTTTGTTTTCATAGGATCAAGGTGAGGGATGATAGGAATTTTTGATGCATTGATGTTTATAGTTTCATCTTAGATTCTATAATGAATTAGAAGATGAAGGTTTGATTGTTTGTGTTGTTTAAGTGGTAATCTATGGCACACTCGATCTTCTAAGCTTTAGGTAACAATAACATATTGGGTATACGTTACTTATTTGATACAATACTTTATTCCGAGTTTTCAGTCATTTTTACCTTACTTATTTGATACAATACTTTATTCCGAGTTTTCAGCAACATCTATTATGGGAATCCAAGTTAAACAACACAAACAATCAAACCTTTTCCTTCCTTCAATGTTTCTTTTATCTCTAAAATCCGAATTCTATGCATTGTCCAACTGAAAAAGTTTGTGCATGTTTTAACCTTCATTAAGTTATTTGATACAATACTTTATTCCGAGTTTTCAGTCCTTTTTACCAGCTATGCTTGATCGATCAAAACTCTTAGTTTGTTGTGTACTTGACTGCTAACTGTTAAGAGTGCTGCGTGCAGCTGCTGCAATTATTGCTGAAAGCATCACAAGACAAGAAGTTTGTGTGTGAAGAAGCTGACAAGACCTTGAATTCTATGGTTCAGTCTCTTACTCCTCTTCCTTTGCTTCAATCTCTTCAGAAGTATGCTCGTCATAACAATCCTAGGATCAGGGCTAAAGCTGCCGTTTCCATCTCCAATTGCGTCTCCAGAATGGTAACTTAATAATCCCTTTTGTTTTGACATGTTTATTTTATCCTTTCCTGTATGGTGTCGTTTTTCCGTTGATACTGACTGCAGCAGCAAATATGGTTTTTGATAACAGGACTTCAAAGATTTACAGGACTTCGGGTTGGTTCCACTTATTCAAGTGGCTGCTAATTTGCTTAACGACAGGCTCCCAGAAGCCAGAGAAGCTGCTCGAAGCATTACCTGGTCCGTATACAAGTCCTTCACCGAAAATGAAGAAGATAAAAATCAAGAGTCGTGGCAAAACTTTTGCGAGTCTAATCTGCCAGCACTTCATGGTCAATCGATAATCAAAATCACAACAACGAATTAAACAATAGCTGCAACTGCTGCTGCCGCCATGTACATACAGAAGTAAGTTTGATCTTCTCTCGAGAGTCGAGACGCCTTGTGAATTTAGATCTCATCACGTCTTTGAGTCGACATATGAGCAAATCATGTTTGCTTCCTTTGTTTTCATTATCAACGGTATCTGCTTATCTCGTTTCAAGCCAAACATAATCTTGAGTTTGTTGCATTTCAGGCAGTAGTTTACATTATTCCCATCTTGTGTTCTGATTCTTCAATACTTTTTTATTTTTTAAAAAAATTTATTTTAAATTTTTTCTATTCTAATCAAATTTCACATTGGTTTTGCACACTAATTATGTAATATTTCAATTCTTAATCTCTAATTGGGTTTGATTAAAAATTATAAAAAATTAATGCTATATAATTAAAAAATTATATAATAGAACTGATTCATAAAATTTTGTATTTGAAAATTACGAAATCTAATTATTCGGATTAGGTTGGATCCGATATTTAGTGTTGCTCTCTCTTAGAATGGTTGGTCTTTTCCAACTAAATTTTAAATTTAAAAATGCTAAAATATGAAATCTCTAATTATAATTGTTCATTTCAAATTTTAGTGATTGTCTAATAGTGAAAAAATAAGCTAAAAAGTCAATATGTCGATTAAAAACTGCTCATAGAAACTTCTTCACAAAATCTTGGGTGAGATAGTTTCATTTGTTAGACACGTTATTTTTTCTACCAACTTTACAAATTAAATTGTTAATTTTAAGAGTTAAAAGACCGATTTGAAGACTTTGACAATTTCAAGACTTAAAATTGTCAATTTCGATACTTAATACCAATTTAAAGACTTAAAAGACCAACTGCAATTCTTAAATGTTCTCATTTCAACATTAAAGTATGATGACTCAAACATTAAAATTGACCTTGTAAGTCTTAATATTAACTTTTTAAGTCTTGGAATTGTTTTTTTTAGTCTTCAAATTAGTACGTCAAAATTTTAAAAAAAAATTATTAGGCTTGGAATAGTTGCACGGCTTAGGCTCTGATAGTAATATACTATCCTCTAATTATATTTATTTTACAATTTTTTTGAATATATAAAGAAAATATAATAAAGTGAGATCAATTTTGATTTCTCAATGTAATATTTCATTTTATTTACATTTAAATTTTTTATCATGCACATTTAAACATATTTAATGTTAAAATATTATTAAGGATGAATTAAAAATTTTAATTCTTAAGTGTTATTTGAATGTTTTCCCCTCCCAAGTACCTAATAAATAACCATATAATATTATTTATCTTTTTAAGATTTAATCTTAACTATAATGTGTTAAGACAAATTAATCACACAATTCGAGTTCAGTCCAAAAAAAATTAATTATTTATAAACAAAGCATATTCTAACTAACAAAAAAATTACAAATTTTTTTTTAGGAGTAACTAATATACAAAAGATCAAAATAAAATTTGCCTATAATATTTCATTGCTCCAATGTCACCAACTGACTTCATTTAATCTCTCATCTCAAAAGGATGAAGAGTTGAATATACACAACATTACTTTTGTAATAACGAGATTTAACTAAAAAAACATTCTATACATCATCATCATCCTACCCAGTGTATCCCGCTTATTGAAATCTATGAATAGGGTCCCTCGGCTCGAGAAAAATAAAAAAATATATTTTATACACATTACTAAAAAAAAATAAAAGAAAAGATTATAGAAGACAAATCTTAATTGTAACAATTAAAAGATAACCAACCCATAAAACACAAGGTTTAACAATTGATGATGCAATTTGATTAACCTTTTGGAATTTAACATAACAAGCAATAATAGCCAAAAAATTAATAAACCAAAAAGCTAACCCAATATGACCCATGCCCATGACAAGTATAAACGGGTACCAAGTAACATTTAAGGATATTTGACAAAGATAAATGGGTAAAGTACCCGAATCCATATGGAACCCTCCATCAGCCCAAATAAGCCAAGCTGAAAGGCCCATTAAGAATGATGAACATAATGTTCCTCCATGGATAACCCATAAGGGTGGGAACCATATTGGTTTTTGTAAAATATGGTATCTCAAACCCGACCCGAATAAGATAATTATGGTTATTGGTAATGAGATATTAACAATAACAACAATAATTAATGATCTTAATGCACGTTTAGCCATTGCCATTTTTTGTTTTTGTCTTTTCATCATGGCTTCATTATTATTGAATTTGTCTTCCATTGATTGGGATTGTGATTCCATTAAGAATTAGGTTTTTGTTTAAGAAAAATAATATAATAATATAATAATAATAATAATTAATAATTAAAGAGTTTGAATGTGTTAGGAGATTTAATATATGAAAGAATTATAGATTAATAATTAGAGGATTTTAATGAGGAAATCAAGGGAAATCACATGAAATATGGATGATTTTTTGTTGATAGGTGATTTTTCTACTAATTATTATATGACCAATAAGTTTTTTCCATGACTAATTATATGACCAATAATTGAAAAAAAATTTAAATCAAAAAATCTTTTTTTTTGAGTGATCTAGATAAAATAATTTTATTATTAGAGTGATTATTATTTAGTATCTCAATTTGTATATATTTTTAAAATACTAAATTTATTTAATTTGAATTTATGATTTGTAAATTGAAATTATTTGATTAATATGGTAAAGGGTAAACTATGATCAATTATTTACATCTTAACAAATGTAATACAATTATGGTGAGAAAAAATTACTTATAATAATCTAACCTTTTATTGATTTTTCTACAATAATTCTAATTTTTGATTTATCATGAATAATCTCAATTTTATGATCACGTACCAAATAACATTATTGTCTAAATGGTGACCGATTTTTACAGGTTAATTGCTATAAAAAAAAAGTCAATAATATTAAAAACTAAAAGTCAAAATTAAAAAATAAACTTACTTGATTTTTTTATTTTAAAAATTTTAATTATTTTTATAATTTAATTTTGTATTTACTTTTTTTCAAAATGACTTATATATGTGAGAGGTTATCTTGGTGCATTCTTAGAAGGCACCCTAAATAATTATAATTTTTCATATTTAATCAAAAGTTAGTATTGTTATAGAAAAATCAATAAAACATTAAATTTAATATCTCCTATATATTTCTTTCAATCACAAAATATACCCACAAAACAACAAATATAATTCTCTTTCAATCATCATCATCACATGCGAATTCAGTCTTTCAGTCAAATATTTTAAATCGTTTCAAAATTGGGTCTTATCTTCATGTTAATTTTTACATAATTGTAAATTCATTTTTATGTCCAGTTAAACGAGATTTGATTATAGGATCGGGTAAATATTGAATTATCGAATTATCGCGTCTATTTTAAACACTTATAGTCCAAACCCAACTCATTTATTATTTTTTCTTTTCTTTGTATCCTTATTTGGGATCCTAATTTCAAGAAATTCAAATTTCTATATGCGTAACCCTCCTAAAATTCTATATTTTCTTTTTCAATTTCATTTCTAACAAAAATTTCAGAAGTAATAATTTAAATTGTTAGCATTATTGGTGACTTGGTTTACCAAGTAATCAAAACAAGATTAAGAAAATTAATCTAGCATGTTAGTGTAAGTAAGAAGAGAACAAAGTACTTTGTTGTGATTGGGTGTTTGGGAATCAAACTAGTACATTAGTACAATGTACTAAGAGTAGTGGAAACTTGGGGTGCAAGTGCTTAGAGTGGTAGCTCACCTTACTCTAGAAGCAAGGACAAAGTGGGGACCAAAGGGGAACAAAACAGCAGCCCAAGTACTGACAAGCTGTAGCTCGCTCGCCTGGCCGCTCGATCGAGCCAGGGTCGAGCGTGGGTCGAGCCAAGTCTCTGGAAAGTGCTGATTTTCGTGTACTGCTGTTGCTTGGTTTATTTACTTGTTGCCTATTGTTTTACTACCCTAAAGCACTATACTCCCCTATATATACCCACTAGTATACATGGTAGAAAGTGCCCCTAATAGTCTCTCATACTTAGAGCTATTTATCTCTTGCTTTTCTCCCCCATTAGCTCCTCTTTTCCATTACGCATAACCTCCATTTGTAATTCCTTCAAGTCTTGTATTTCTCCTTTGAACACATTAATATAAATCCTAGGCTAGATGGTGGATGTAGCCAAATTGGTGAACCACCTTAAATTCTTGTCTTGTTTATTTTATTTATTTTAGCCATTCATTATTACTTGCATTATTATTTGTTCCTAAACTATTGACACAACACAAACACACATTTAACTTCATATTAGTGATCCTTGAGTGAGGTTAATCCTCTCCTTTCATAAATTTTTGAATCAACCTAGCCCCTAACCTATTTTACAACCAAATAAATATTTTACAACCAAATAATTTTTGAATCAACCAAGCAAATATTCCAAGTTTTCGGCTTGGTGTCCTCCGATTAGTGGTTGGGTCAAGGTGAACTTTGATGCTCATGTGAACTCTGGTGTTGATCATGATCTTGGAGTGGTATTTCGCGATGAGCGTGGGAAGTTTTTACTAGTTGGTGTTCGTCAGGTTCAGGCCAACTGGGATGTGGAGGTGAGTGAAGCTGCGACTGCTCCTTTTGGATTGAATTAACGATGCGCTCTGGGTACAACTATGTTCACCTTAAAGGCGACTCCATGAATGTCGTGTTGGCCATCGATAATAATGTTGAAGGACTCTCCCCAATCCACCCTTTATATGATCATATTGTTGCTTTGTGCTCTTATTTGTTAGGCTTTGGTTGTAGTCATGTTAAAAGGAACGACAATACTCTAGCCCATTTAGTTGCTAGATGGGATATAGGGTTAGCCAGTGAAAAACTTTGTATGGATCCTTTCCCCTAAGTTCTCATAACTTTGGCTGAGATTGATTTATAATATGGTTCATGTTCATTTCAAAAAAAAAAAAAAAACCAACTTAGACTTTTAATCCTATTTAGATTATCCTTTTCTCCGATCATAAAATAAAACAATACAAAAGATATCCTTTTCTCTCCTCAAAAAAAAAAAATAATAATATATTTTCTAATTCCACCCGCCTAGTCTAAATTGGTCACCCATATAAGAACACTTTCACCTTCACTAGTCAGCTTTTAAAAATCTCACTTTTTCATTCATCCTCGAAAAATCTTACCTTTGCTTCATTTTTTCTTTTAATTGCCTTCTTTGTTACTTAACCAAAGACCTTTGTTAATAATGACACCATAAATATGTTCGCTGTTATCAACAACAAACATTGTTTTTATTTTTTTCTCTCTTACATATTGACATTCTTTTTCTTTTGTTTGCTAACATCAAATAAGATAGTTGTAATTTTTTTTTCTTTTTCACTGTTAGTTGCAGCAAACAAATCTGACCTCCGACACCAAAATGCTTTTTTTGGAAATAAAATTTTCAATAACTTTTATTTAGTTATTTTAAAAAAAAGTTCATTTCACTCGATTTTTTTCCTATTCCTTACCCCCTTTTGTAACTTTGAACAAATAACAACAGGAGGACAAAATTGTCATTTACATGTCCATTACTTCCCTCTACCAAAAGAAAAGAGACATTCTTCCGGCAATAACTTTCAATTTTCAGTTTTCAAATTTCCAAGGAATTTCTTCAGCTATGGTAACTTACTCCACTCTTTCTTTCTTTGAATTCTTCATTTTATGTTTCCTCATCCGATCTACAGTAAAATGCATTTTTTTGATTATGATTATGATTTTTTTTTTCATTTTTTAAAATCTTTCTTTTTTTTCTTGTCTGTGTGTTGAATGATCATCGGAAATTTACAGAAATTTTACAATTTTAACATTTTAGTTGGTAAATTTAGATAAATCATGATACCTTTTTCTAGAATTTCCTCATTTTCTTTTTTCTTTTCTCCCTAAGGCTGAATCTGGGTTTTAAATTTTAGGGTTACGTTTTTTTTTTTTTAAACTTTTTATTCTGATTTTCTTTTGAGGACAAATTCGAAAAGAAATTCTGGGTTGAGCTTGCTTTAACATGTGGAAACTGAAGAATCTAAAATCTACATTGTTATGTTATTATACTCGTTTGTTCACCATTTCAAAGAAAAAAAAAAACTAGTTTGTTACAGTTTTCTTTTTATCTAATCAATTGTATGAACAAATTGACTTTGTTTTAAAATTACTTCTATCATTTACCCTTGTAGCTGGAGTTCATTTATTGTAACTTGTAAGTGACTTGTGATAAAAGGTTACTTTGTTGTTAAGGAAGTAGATTATACAGATTAGTTTTTGTGACTTATAGTAAAATAGACTAAAGTAAAATGACAACCTCTTTGTTAGTGTTATCATTAACAATGGGAAAATTGCGTCCATTCAACCCTCTTAAACCCCACCTCAGGTGGGATCCATTTAATGACATTGGGTTAATGGAATATTGTTGTGTTATCGGTGATAATGGAAATGAGATCTAATGGCCATTTTAATGAAATGTGTTATCTCATTCCGATAGTAATGAATCAAATGTGAGTTTTTCTTCGAAAATTTTCATTACCATCTAATACCACTTGGCAATAGTTATTTGTGTGGATTTCTTGTGTCAAAGAGCTATTTGATTTGTACTTGATGCCAAATAATTTGGACGTTAGTGATGGGTGATCTGATATCCAATTGAGCCAAGCCCATTTCTTGAGTTTTTGAAGTGAGAAATTTGTAAGTTTGACTTGCACTAAACCCACCAGCGTTTAGAAATGATACAAGTCCAGTTTAGCTTTTTAATACTCGTGAAAATCTTTAGTCGAGTAACATGGCTTCAAAGTATTGTAGGCTCTCTATTGTTCTCTAATAGGGACTCATTCTATTAGTGTGAATCCAAAGGGAAATATTTTTTTGCATATGAAAGATAAATTCTTTTTCCAACAGGCCAAGTGGTAACTATTTTTAGGACTCAGAGTTGTGGTGGGTCATCTGTGTTCTGCTGGTTTTCTTTAAGTGTTTAGAGTATATATTTTCCCTTTAGATGTTCTCTTAATAACAAGTTTGAGATATCTTTAGCCTAGTGCATTCTAAAATAGAAAATTTGTCTATTAGGAACTCTTCAACTTGGAAGTCGGTGCATTGAAATCTTGTGGGTTTGGGAAGTTATGTTTTTTTGCATAGCAATTCTTTGAAGGCTATTGACTTATGCTAAGTCTTTTACATACCCTGTATTCATCTGTTTTCTATATGATCAAAAATTTATGATGATAACCAACATTGGTGCTATTAAGTAATGGTTTTTCGCCTTAAATATGTGATGGCTTTTTGTGCCTTTTGTTATATTGACATTGATTATCAAATCTTTCCTCTCCCTCAATTTGCCTGCCTTCATAATTTAAAATTTGGGTTATTGATTTCTGTATTATCTTTTTCAGGATGGGCATGATGGTGATGATGCTAAGCAAAGCCCAGCTGACATGACAGTCTTTGTGAGTCTCATAATATTAAATAATTTTATTTGTAGCCTTTTTTCTGCATGTGGTCAGCAATATTTATGATGCTGAAGTTTTGCTGTTATGTCAGATGCCGTCTTTACCATCTTTAGCCATGATATAATTATAGATAACTTAAGTATTTTACAAGTTGGGCTGTAGTCAATATGCTTTTGATTTTTGGCATTCTAGCTATAGGGCTCTCGAATGTTTTCTGTTATTCTATGAATACACATTGAAAATGAGAGTGTGAGTTTACCTCGAAAAGGTTTTAATTTGTAAGCATCAGGAACTGGAGTAAAAGTGTAAAATTTTGATGGTAGACAAGAATGATACAACTGTCATTTTTGTAAATGTAGTCTTTGAAGTTGTTGGAGTTTGAACTATATTCTTTTTGGGTTAATGTATGTTTGTTGGAAGTTGAGGTTGTTTCCGTTATTGATTTTTCCAGCATTAGTTGCTAAATTTCTTCCTTATTGTAAATCTCCTGTTGCATCACTTGCATGGAGTATGTCTTAGGTGTGATCCATTCAAAAGATGAGTTGTATCGCAGAAGCATTATATGTCTAACCTGATTTATGGAAATAAATTGCGTACTGGGTATCTCTATATCATTGGCATCTCAAAATAGTTTAAACCATGGGCTGTAAACTGAAATGAGAGGACTTCACCTTATAATTAGAAACTGACACTAAGGTTTTTAGCCGTGAAACTGTAATACGAATTTACTGTCTAGTTATGAATCATAGAGAATATTCATCCCAAGGAAAGAGGCCATAAGCTGAAACACCTCCAGATCGGTCTTTAACTGATTGTAAATATTCATACACCTTCGCATAAACTAGAAATGATTCAACTGGCAAACTATGTACTATGCTGGAATTTTGTATGCTAGGCTGCTCTATGATATAAAATGTGGTTACAAAATCTTCTTTTTCTTCTTTTGTTTAGCAAAATACATGATTGCCACCATCTAAAATCATTTGAAATATTTTCTTTTCTGCTTCAGGTGCAAAATTTGCTTCAGCAAATGGTAAGTTCAATGACTTCAGCTTAAATTAAGTCTCAGCCACTCCCCTGTGGTCGCTTTTGTCCTATTTTGTAGTTTATGATTGTGTTGCTTTGATTTTTTACGCGCAGCAAACCAGGTTTCAGGCTATGTCTGAGTCGATAATCACAAAGGATATCCTTTATTTTCAAGCTATGTTATGCCTTTCTTAAGTATGGCATTCATAACCATGTTTTTAGTTAATCTTCATCCAAAATCTTACATTAAAATGTAGTTGTAGTTTAGAAATAATTTTCCATGATTTCAGTGCTTTAGTTATTTTTAAAAAAATGAGTATTTATTGAGTATTGAGGACGCTGAAGAAAAAAAGCGGTAATTTTCACAATTTTTCGTTTTTTGTCCATTGTCTTTCTGGGATGGAACCAATTAGTTTATGCTACTCACAAGTCACAAGTCACACCATTTGTCACAAGTCACAATTTTGATAGTCGACTCGTGCAATAATTTACTCCTTATGTTCAGTCATGTTGTGCATTATCTCAACCCTTTCTTTTATGATTAAACAGTTTAACCTTAAAACCCTCTATTACGATCAACATAACAATACTTAGATCCATCAATCCCGAAATATTTCAGTGAAAATCATTGCTATTGTAGTAAAGGTTTGGTTATTTTTGTTTATTTTTCCCCCAGTTGTTAAAGTGGTAGCAAGTTTTGCATGCTGCATTACTGCGGCTGCTGCTTCTTTATAGTCTGATACATGTACGTATAGATTTTGCTCGTATATAATGACTCGAATTTCAGGGGAGCCGGGCCCCTTCAAGCCTCAAAAAGGACCGCCTGGACTATTAAAAATAGTTGAATTTGTCATTGTGTGTTGGTGTTGTGCATTGTGCTTGCATTTGTCATGGCAGAAACCGTTTTGTTGCCTTAACTAGAGCTTACTTGACGAAATGGGCAGCCGAATTGCAGAACTAGAGCAAGGCATTAATGAACTGAAAGCCGAAATGGGAGAAGGTTCGCCGTCCCCTTCCCCTAACATCACTCCCAGAGTAAATTCAGATGCGAGTAAGGCTGAGGACGATGCGGCAGACGATTCCAAGTGAACTCGTTATCGACTTCATGGATCATGGCCTTTTGGACAGTGAACTATCTCAGTGAATGTGGATTTTGGGGCTACTCATAGTCACATCCTAGTGCTACACCCCTTTTCTTGACTTTATTTTTTTTTCTTTTTTGGGGTTTTTAATTATAATTTTTTAAAAACTAGCTTGATTATGAAATTTTATTGGTATCATATGATACATTTCAAGGTGATGGTTTTTGTGTTATTCATTTTATTATGTACTTTCTAGCACTCCGTTTGTTCGTGAATGATGTTATATTAACCGGTTGTTTTATTTGTTGTTCCTCTAAAGAATATTTTATTTTATATTATATCGTGTGTTTGACATAATTAACTTGTTCATTTTAATTGTGATATTTTATTATTGTTTATGCTCTTCACATGTATTTTGTTAATTTTATTTTAATATATTTATATTGTTTGTGGTCAATATATATTTTTTCACTAACTTTATTTAAATTTTTTAATAATTGTGGTTTTCATTTTTTTCATTAATATTAGTTGGGAAATTATCAACGGTTTTCTTGTGTTATAGCACTTCATTAATGGTACCCCTGTGTTTTTTTAATTTTAATGGTATCCCTACCTTTTTGAGCTAATTATAAACGTGACAATGTTCACCTTTTTTCCGTTAAATTAATGTTAAATGTCATTTAAAAGTGCTATAACACAGGGGTACTAATGATAAGTGTTACTCTCTCCGTTCCTTTATGTTCTTCCACCTTACTATAACGGGTAGTTTCAAAAGTTCTTCCACTTTAGAATACTTTCTATTTTTGGAAAGTTTTTATCTCACTTTTACTCCTTAAAACCCTACTTTTCTTACTTCACACTACTATTTAATTATTTTCACTCTCATACTTCCAATACAATCATTACTTCACACTACTATTTAATTATTTTTTCTCTCATAATTCCAATACAATCATTACTTTCCATTACTATATAATTAAAATAATACCCACTACCACCAAAGATTTATTCTTTCTTAATATTTGTGAAAAACCCAAAGTGGAAGATCAAAAAGGAACGGAGGGAGTATAATATAGGGGTACTATTGATAATTTCCCATATTAATTTAATATTTTTTTATACTTTAAGTCTTCACTTTTCTTCATTAATTTAATTATTCAATAAAATTATATATTCATTATCCGAAAATGTAATTTTTTTTAATTTTGTGCACATTAGTTGTGGGAACATAATTAGGAAAGAGAGGGATGATTTTAGAATTATTATTTGCAAATGGAGTTCTTTTTAGGCAGTGTGATATTTGGGTAATAAATAAATATAAAGATTAAGTTGGGTGGACGTTATTAGAAGAGAATTGAGATGTGTGCGTGAATATTATTAAAAGAGAATTGAAATGTATGGACGAGATTAAGAGATAATGATAGAATGTGTTACTGTGTTAGTAACAGCGAACAACCTATTTCAGTTTTTCAGTCTGTTCGCACTTACTAAGTGCGAACAACCCGAACCTAAGATTTGCGGACTACAGACTTACTTTTGGAATAAGTTTGATTTGAATCTTATTGCATGCTTTTTTTTTTATTAAGAATCTTATTTATTTCAAATTTTCTCTAAATATTTATCCATTAAAATTGGTATCCAAACAAAGAAACCCACTATATAATAACGATAACCAAACCCATCGTTGCTACACTTCTCCATTTTACGTGAGATCTTTTTAGAGATATATAGCAATTAAGGAAAATGATGAATATTATTTATTTACAACTACAGTAAAATAATTATAAAAAAGTTGATATTAAAATTATATCTATACTTCATTTATTCAATAAAATTACCTATTTACCGCAATTAGTTTAAAAAATTCTCACATAAAAATAATTGTGACATTCTCTAAGAGAAGATCAATAATTATTCATACCTTTACTTATTTTATACCGTTCTATTCCTAAAATCATTTCATTGACACAAAAATTGTAAGATTCTTTTAAAAATTAACGTTAATTTCATTGAGAGTTAAACAAAAGGTGGAAGTTGGTAGAAGGATGATGAAGTGGTGACATTGTATAATTAAAGTATGAATTAGACCTCCTTTTTGACAACAAAGACAATTGTAGGCTTGAAAATTAGACGTGCTTATTCGGGTTATTGGGTCGATTATAGATTAAATGTTTCAGGTTGTTTAAAATTAGGACTTGTGTCCATATTGGATTTTACATAATCGTAAATCCATTTTTAAGTAGGGGCAAATCAAATTCGGTTATAAAATCGGGTGAATATTGTGTTATTGGATTTGTTTTGAACACCTATATTGCCAAGTATACACTCTACTACTCTTTTTGTCATTTAAAAGATTATCATACTTTGTAGTTGGTTTCTTATACTTTGCTATATTTTTCTTATAGAAATGCTTCCACCATTTTTTGTGGTTTCATTCACACATTTGACTTTTCTTTAATATTATTCACGCAATTTAAATAATTTTATTATTTTTTAATTTTTGTGCAATATATACAACTGTGATAATTTTTTATGAGCTGAGAGTAATGATTAGGAACTAACACGTATATATTAAGAGAGAATTCTAGACTAAGCAATTATCATTATAAGTATGATTATGGTGCCACTTATTAACACTTGGCCTAATGAAAGAGATTGCTTGAGTACCACTTACAATTTGCCCTTCTTTTCTATTCTATTCTATTATATTTCTTTTTTTTAAATAAAATTTATAAATTTAGTGTCAAAACTTTGATTTAGATTTCTTATCGATTTTTATGAAAAACATATTCATGTAAGATTTTGATAGATTCGTTCTAATATAGTTTCTAAGTATCAAATTATAAGAATTTTTTAAAACCCATCACTTTTAAATTTATCTGATTTTTAAGTTTGCATTGATAAATATAAAAAAGTAAATGGGAATTATCATTATAAGTATGATTATGGTGCCACTTATTAACACTAGGCCTAATGAAAAGAGATTGCTTGAATACCACTTACAATTTGCCCTTCCTTTCTCTTATATTATATTTCTTTCATTTTTTAAAATAAAATTTATGAATTTTAGTGTTAAAATTTTGATTTAGATTTCTTATCGATTTTTATGAAAAAACATATTCATATAAGATTTTGATAGATTCATTCTAATATAGTTGCTAAATATCAAATTATAAGAATTTTTTAAAACCCATCACTTTTAAAATTATCTGACTTTTAAGTTTGCATTGATAAATATAAAAATATAAATGGAAAAAACAAATGAAAAAAAAGGGATAGTTGTTAGGTGGAATTGTTGATTGGTTTGACGGGCTAAAAATTTTGGTTGATTTTTTAGTTGTTAAAATCAAGTCAATTATTATGAAAATATTTGATAAAAAGGTTAAAAACTAATGAAGAACTACCCATAGTAGTATGGTTTAATAGAAATAATACTTGTTTAATTGTTAATATGAAATGAATTTAGCTCAAATGAGATAATTGAAATAAGAATAATTTGCGAATTGTGACCTTAAAGTTTAGCATTTTTACGAATTATAACCCTAAAGTTTATTTTTTGCGAACTACAGTCATCAAAGTATCAAAGTTAGTAGGTTTAGGCCAAAAACACAGAATTTCAACCGTTTAACCCAAATTTTCGACTACCAAAATGGTCGAAAATCTGTCTTTTGGCCTAAACCTGCAAACTTTGATATTTTGATGGTTGTAATTTACAAAAAATAAACATTAATGTTGTAATTTGTAATAGTGCTAAACTTTAAGGTTGTATTTCTCAAATTATACTTGAAACAAATTAATATTAATGACTATTCATGAAAATTTACGAATAAAAATTTTAAAATATTTGACAATGGAATAAATTAAATTTTCTTACAAAAAAACTCTTAAAGAATAATTTAGCCTTTCTTATCGCCTAAACTTAGACTTTTAGCATCTTCACTTTCTTAGATATATACTTCAATCTATTTTCTTTTATAAATATTTTTTATTTTTAAATGTTTTTCTTATTATTTCTTGTAATTAAGTCAAGATCATGTATTCATGTTATTGAATGTCTTAGCACATCGAATTTAATATTATGTCAAAGTCAAACACATTATTTTATTGCAGAAAATCAAATTAATTAGGAATTAATTCTCTTAGTAATATTTAAAAATACAAGTAGAATAAATAAAAAAGGAACGAATATTAATACATTAGTAAAAAAATACGCATTTACAACATACTTACGAACAAGTGAATATACAACAATTTTGACCAAATAGTA
Organism: Amaranthus cruentus; assembly: GCA_019425755.1. Classification (NCBI taxonomy): domain Eukaryota; kingdom Viridiplantae; phylum Streptophyta; class Magnoliopsida; order Caryophyllales; family Amaranthaceae; genus Amaranthus; species Amaranthus cruentus. The sequence continues at coordinate 21,739,058 of CM033454.1, forward strand.
TTCTAAATTATTTGAAAAACAAAACATGATTATCAAAGACAAGATCTAACACGTCTGTATACAGAGAAGAGGTTCTGAGTATGTTCAACATGTTCAAGCGCACAAGACCTTAAAAAGTTGAGTGCCTTAATATTAATTTTGCATAATATATATTAAGTGTTTTAAAATACTAAGATTTTAGAAAAATGTCATAATTTATATAAATTGCACAGGGCCTTCAATAAATCTATCAATGATTGCTTTGCTCCGCCTCTGATATTATATATCATCTGAATCTCCGATTGTTGTCTGATAGAACCTTATATGAGTAGATCTTTCGATCTAATGTAGCTTCGAAGAGAATCAAACCTAAGACATTTGATTAGATACAAATGATTGGTATCCTCCACGACACCAAAAATGTTCATAGAAAAAAACAACTAGAATTTTTAATAAAAATTGAAGATTTACCATAACCAAAATAATAGTAATAATCCTAAAAGTGACATGAAAAATTAAGGGTCTAGAAGAATCGAGTTGAAAAAAATAAAATTTTCTCAACCAAACTCAAAAATGTAATTTAACTACTAATAATAATAATAATAATAATAATAATAATAATAATTGTTATATAAGTGTGGATGCAGCACGAGACCTTCTTATACACGACACTAAATATTCTACTATAAATGAAGGGTGGTTGAAATTGGAACTCGTGACCTCTTGTTATGCAAGCTCTGATACCATATCAAGGAATCAACTCAACCAAAAGCATAAGTTGATAATTGAGGCTCCAGAATATGTTATATACTCTAATAATAATGATGATAATAATAAATGATAAAATTAAATTCGACCGTGATCAAACCACACCTCATGAGCGCCTGCAACGGGCAATGCGACTACAACCACGACGATAGGGGTTGGCGGAGGCGCCTGGACGACAATTATAATAGGAGGCACCACGTCGAGAGCAAGGAACATAGTTCCTCCTAAGTGCACCATAGCTTATATACCTTCTTGAAGCTAACATACGCCTATTTGACTCCGAGTCAAATTGAAATTCATCTTCAAGACATTCACCAATGATCCCATCATCTTGGCAGCTAACCATTGAGGAATCTGATGAAACCATCCATTGGTCAAGATCATATCCTCCTATAGATGAATCAACGGTTGAGATTAATAACATCAAGGAAATAATTAAAATGATTATGGGTTTGAAATTTGGTGATAAAAATGGGAATTTAAATGCCATCATAAAAGAAAATAAAATGGTCTCAATTTTTTTGGCCTATGTAATTTTGTGGGTATTGTTATTGTTATTAAATATGGTTCACACAATTATATGTATGTGTTGGGAAAGTTAAGAAAGTGAACCTAGGGTTATTCTTGAAGCCAAGTATTAATTAAGTGGCAAGTACTTTTTTTTTTTTGACCTAATACTCATTTTGCTGCATTTTCATCTAAAAGCTGTCAATTAAACAAATTTAACCTTTTGCGATATTTCATTTAGTGGCATTAAATAAATGTCACTTAATCATATTTTAGTTTAATAACTATTGATTTTTATTTTACGTTCCACTATAAAGTGATTTAGCGACACTTTATTTGGTCTATAGTGGCATATGTAATTATTATTATAGTCTATAGTGGCATTTGTAAGAAATGTCGTTGGATGTTGTGTCGCAAAAAGCTTTAGTGTGATTTTTTATTATGCTGCTAAAGGGTTTAATGAATGTCATTAAATCCTCTATATACACTATTAGGAATTTAAAGTAGTAACTTTAAATTAAATGTCGCTAAATATATCTAACTAAAAGCAAATTATGTTGTAGTGATTATACATTATATTTCGCTGTTGGTAAATTGAGCTAGACTTATTGTGAATAGCTAGCATATTATCGGATAAAACACGATGTGCACACACTTCATAAACCAAGGAGATATATATCATCCCAAGATCATATGACAATGGGAAGAAGGTCTCCAATAGCTTATAAAGTGTGTACACCATCTTTAATTTGTCGATGTGGGAGAAGTCATTCCAACATCTATGTGTATGTTAACATTTCTATTTTTGTACTTTTTTTTATTTTGCATAATGTCGTCACCACTTTTTTTATTTTCTCCCGCATATTTTCACTTATTTCTCTAATTTTTATTTTATATATCCGTATAATTTAGTATACTCATCACTTTTTTTATTATTTGCAAAATTATGTGTTGTGACGATATCATGAGAGAGTAACAAACACTCAATCTGTCTCTTTTATTTTGCATCATTTTTTATTGATGTGTCCTAATGATTTTGCACCCTTTTCTTTTTCCGCAGTGGTCTCAATATCCTTCTTTTAATCTCATCCACAAATTTAAATTCACTATTCATCATACTTCTTAATTGTTTGTTTCTATCATACACTAATTTTTTGTATCATTCTCCGATTTAATTTCTCTTATTACTAAATTTTACCATTCTCCGATTTAATTTCTCTTATTATTACATTTTACCGATTTTGATTTTACAACTGATGCAAAATGAAAAGGATGGTGCCAATAAAAATGAAGTTTAGTTTGACTTTAAAAAGAGAAGTGGAGAATATCACATGGGTAACGCGGTATTGACAAATGCAGGTGAATAAATTAAGGTTGGTGTGGCATTTTAGGAGTGGCTTATGATTTATACTATCATTTCCTGCCATACATTTTCTCACTTTTCTATCCAATCACTTAGCTGTATTTTATGGTGGTCTATTCTAATTAAATTTGTTAAAGAACTTAATTTTTTAGAAAATATATTTTATAAAAACTTAAAATAAAGGTTGGTGTTGAGATATTTACATGTATGAGTTTCTCTTTAATTCTATTTAAAAAAGATAATACTTTTTTTGTCCTCTTTAAAATAAAAAAGAAAATGAATTGTGTGGATGAAATTAAAAAAGAGTTAAAATGTATGAATGAGATTAAAAAAAGTGGTGGGTCATCACCCAGAAATAAAAATGATGCAAATTAAGTGAGACGGACCAAAATAAAATATGTTGCAGATTAAATGGAACGGAAGGAGTAATACTTTAAGATTTGACCCTTATCCCTTGTCGTAAGAACATCATATATCAAAACGGAAATGTAAACAGTACACTCTATAATAATATCAAGACGACTCTTAAAAGCATAGTCTAAATTTAAGTATATTTTATTACAACACTAAATATAGATTTTGGCTGGACTTTTGAGAGCCGTCTTTACAAAAGACGGTCTCTCAAGAGAGTACCTGTAATATCAATTACCGATGACACTGAGTCGAACTCGAATTGAATTTTACACGCTTTGACTTTACACCGAATAGAAATCAAGACAATAATAGTTTAAGAGTATAAACAGTCACAATTTGTGTTACATTCTTTCAATTCTATTTTCCGATGGATGGAACAGACTATTTGTGATAGAATGATCTTTGGTGCAACAAACTTTGGAATTTAGAGTATAGAAGAAAGATCTACGGAAGTTTCAATCTATTTTAAGACAAAAAATGGATATAAGCGGAGTGACCATTGCTAGTAAAACACCAATTTGTCCAAAAACGACAAAAGTGTCATCGAGTAGCACCATAAATACGGTAGATCTAATTTCGTACAAAGTACAACACGAAAACTCTTTTAATTTTCGTTCAAACTTGTACAACCTTCACAGGAACGGAAGGAACACCTAGAGTACAACGTGTTATATACAAAATCATCAAAATCAGAGTCTCCACTCCATTCCTTTTCAATCAAAAATTAATTTTTTTGGCTTTTGGCTTTTCTGAATACCAAATAGTGAAGATGCTTAGGCGAGAATCTCCATATGAGTTTTTAGAGCCAGATGCACAAAACTACCTTCAACCGTAGTAGTTCCAAAAACAATAGGGACACCTAACTCATGTTTATCTCAAGTATCATGGTGTCAAATTTAAATATGTTTCGAGCCATGAATGAACTTCTGCAAGAGAAGAAACCTTAAAATCTAGTTTGTGATCAACTAATGCAAACTCGAAAGATTTGTAACTTCCTCCCAGTTTTGTCAAGTAAGCATGTGTATGTGATAGAATAGTATTTGATACTCATAATATATTTAGATGATTATACGAATTATTGGGAACTTTTCCTTTGTTTCGTAAATCACAAGTTTATGATATCTTTGTTCAATTTAACATTATGATTAACACTCAATTTAAACTTCAAATCAAAAATTTTCAATGCGATCATGGGGGTGAATTTGATAATCAAAATTTTCGCCAATTTTGTGATAATCATTAATCGGGAATTCAATTTCGTTTTTCATGTCCACGAACATCCTCCCAAAATGGCAAGTTCAAACGCAAAATATGTTCCATAAATAATATTATTCGGACTTTATTATGTCATGCTTCTCTCCCCGCATACTTTTGGCCTCACTCCTTAAATACTGCAACATATCTTCTAAATATTCTCCCCTCCAAATTGCTCGGTAATCTCACACCAACTCACATTCTCCATAATAAATTTTCGCCTTATGATCATATTTGGGTTTTTGGGTGTTTATGCTTTCCTCTTATTTCATCAAATAAAATCCACAAATTACGACCTCGCTCACCATGTGTCTTTTTGGGCTACCCCTCATCACATAGAGGTTACAAGTGTTATGATCCCTCCACTCTCAAAATTATTATTTCCCGTCATGTGATTTTTGATGAAGCATCCTTTCCCTTTTCTTCCTTGTCCAAGTGTTCTCCTCACAAGTACAATTTTTTGGACGATCTCATTCCATATCCGTTGCTCCAAAACAGTCCCCCACAACCCCTTATTGGGCCTGCATACCTCACCTTCCCTTCCTTCCTTATCCTCAAACTCTACTTCTCAAACCAACTCCTATATTGGGCATGCATCACCTGGCCCAACTTCACTTCACCCTCAAAATTCCCTCATCCCAATTATACCCACTCACCCCAGTAGGCCACATAATCCCCCTCTACTTCACTTCATACCCATTCCTCTACTGGGCCTGCCTTGCGCAGCCCAGTAGACTCTCCCTCCTCTCTTGGGCCTGACCCAGGCGTATCCACTCTTCCTCCTACTTCAAGTATTAACCCAATTCAATCCTCTCATTCCGGTATGACTACGCGTAGTCTAAATAGCATTTTCAAACCTAATCTCAAATACACTTCTCATGCTTTATCCGTCTCTTTTTCTCCCATACCCAAAAATCCTTACATGCTCTTCATGACCTGAATTGAAAACAAGCTATGCAAAAGGAATTTGATGCTTTAATTGAGAATCATACTTGGGATCTTGTGCCTCGATCTTCTAATGCTAATGTGATTCGTTCTTTATGGATTTTTCGTTTGAAAACTAAATCTGATGGTTCCTTTGAGCGTTATAAGGCGCGCCTAGTTGGTGATGGTAAATCTCAAAGAGAGAGCATTGATTGTGATGAGACTTTTAGAAGGAACAATTACAATCAGACTCTAACCGTTAAATTTACAATTCCAGAATTGTTGACTTTGTTTCCTACTGCTTTTGTTGGCTCCTCACTGGAGCTATATCATGTCAGATTCGTTGACAAGTCGTCATTCTCCTGGTGATGGGTAAGTGGAATTTTAATGGTGGATTGAGTTAAATGTGATGTGAGGAAAAGAAGAAACTCACAAAAATAAAAAATTAAAAGTCACTAAGATGGAGTTTTAAAGGAGATTTAATGATGAATTGTGTTAAATGTTAGGGGAGAAGAAGAGAGAAAGATAATTAAAGAAGGAGAGAAAAAAGTAATTGGAGAAGAAGGAGAGAAAAGAATAATTAGAGAAGAAGAATTAAAAGAAAAAAGAATTCACAAAAAAAAAATTAAAACAAAAAAGGAAAGTCAAAGGTAAAAATGTTGGTCAACTGATCATTTTGTACAGAACCAGTTAGCTGGCATAAATAGTGGTAAAAAAAATAAACTATGGAGACTGTAATTTGCAAAAAAAAGAAAAACATCAAGACTGTAATTCGCAACACCACTAAACATTAAGGCTGTAATTCGCAATTAATTCTTTAAGAAATTAAAAATTAGACCAGTCCATATTGAGCCGTCTCAAGTTAAGAAAGTCTTGATAAAGAAGCCCATAAGCTAAGCTCTTTTATTAAATAGAAAAATTGAAATGAATAAGCAAAAAATTCAAAAAATAGAAACATTTAGAAACTTTTTTTCAAGATAAGCAGTTTTGCTCCTGAGTTGATGTTTGGTACCTGTTCGCTGTCAATAACAAGGAACAAAGGCAAATGGTTCAAAAAGACAAAAGGGGTGTTCGCTGTTACTAACAGCGAACAACCACTTGAGTAAAAAAATAGTGTTGATGTTTGTTCGCTGTTAATAACAGCGAACTGACTCTTTGACTATCCTTGACTTTAAGTCCCTGTTCGCTGTCAGTAACAACGAACATATCCAAACCTATGGTCAGGAGCAAAACTGCTTATTTGGGAAAAAGTTTTAAAATGTTTCTAGTTTTGATTTTTTTTATTATTTTTGCTTATTCATTTTAATTTTTCCTATTAAATATGAGTCATGTCTTACGGTGATATTAGAATTTGTGTAATTTTAATTAAAAAATCAGGTGCTCTCTTGAGGGATCGTCTTTTGTAAAGACGACTGTCAAAAGTCCAGCCCAAATCTATATTTAGAGTTGTAACAATACATATTTAGAATTGGAATGAGCTTTTGAGAGCCGTCTTTGCAAAAGACGGTCGATGGTCTCTAGGGGTGAACACGGTCCGGTTTGGTCTGGTTTGACATTAAAATCAGACCAAACCAGAAATTTCGGTCTGAAAATTTTTCAGACCGGACCGGACCAAACTGTTTTAGAACGGTCTGGTCTGTTCTGGTCTACGGGTTTTTATTTTTTTATTTTACTCCAAATTAATACATATTCTATGTAAATATTTCACATCTACAATTAATAAATATAATAATTTATAATTAGTTGATAACATCAACATCATTCAAGTATATATTGCTATATAAAAATAATTACATCTTAAAATATTTAGGTAGCAACTTAATTTTTTAAATACTAAATTATGACTTTCGACTATATTACGATTTACGGTCCGGTCTGGTCTAAAAAATAAAAAAACCGAGACCAGACCGTAAACCATAATTTAATCAGCTGGTCTTGGGTGAGACCGTCTCAAATTGGGTTGGCCCAATTCGCGCTCCTTACATGATTTCTCTCTTCTTTTTCATTTTCTGGACATTTTTCAATTTTACTCTAAAAGGTATCAATTTTGACCTTAAAAGTATCAATTTCAATTTAGGTAGAAATTGATCAGTTTAACGCCACAATTGATCTCTTATAGGTTCAAATTGAAATTTACTTTAATTGATATGTTTATGTAGTACTTTACGTTGAAATTGAAAATTTTAAGGTCAAAATTAATACGTTTAAGGTCCAAATTGAAAAATGCACAGAAAATGAAAATAACCAAAAAAATTGAATTTTGGAGGGAAATAGGCACAATGGGCCGACTCAATTGTGGTCGGTCTTACGCAAGTTTTTGTGTAATTTAATTTGAAAAAAATACAGACCAAACCATTTAAACCGTAGACCAGACCAAATACTAAAATTTCGATTTGGTCTGATTTGGTTTACGGTTTAGACCAAACTTTAATTGTTCGGCCCTAACAGTCTCAAGTAAGAATTTACTTTAAAATTTCACAAATTCTTACTTCCGTCTATACAATAGACGTCTCAAGTTTTAGGCTAGCCCAATTTATAAATTAAAAAAAAATTGATTAGTAATTTTGTAAGTTAAAAGAGAGATATGGGTTGGACTCATGAGAGACGTCTATAATATAGACGGTCTGAGAGACGACCTGTTAAAATTTTTGAATAGTTTGATAACCTAAGGCCCAAAGACGACCCAACCTAGCAAAGAAGCCGCCACATCATTTTCTTGACGTATAGACTTCCTTAGCCCAGCAGCCCCTTCAACCTCCACGTCCAAGGAAGCGACCACCGGAGAAACGTTCACTAGTTAACTCCGCCGCTCACTTCCGTGGCCGACACCAACCAATCTCACCTCACGGCGGGCACCACCTCGTCTACAGTCCATCCAGCGTCGACTTAATAATTACTATTGATCATTGCATTGGTTCCACCTCCTAATATTGTACGAGGTAGCAAACTCATCCATGGGGAAGCAAAGCAGACAAAAGGTTATTACGGAAGAGCTTGATAGCCTTCCTTGGAATTCTTCTCTCCCTAATGAAGATCCTTTTGCTATCCTTTCTGGCTCCGACAACCTTCAAGGAGGTTTTGTTCTAACTCCCATTTTAATTACTTACTATTACTATTACTATTTCTTGATTAAACTTGGTGTTGGGTATGTATTTGTACTGTTAAAACTTTTTAATAGGAGTATAAAGTTCTTATTGTTAATTTTGTTGGGTAATTGTTAATATTGCCAAAAACTTAACTCACATTTCTTGCATTTTAGAGTTTTGAATTTATTCTCTGATTTGTTGCTTTGGTCTTTGGTTTCTATTATTTTGAATTGAAAGTTTGAAATTGTGAATGATGTTTAGGGTTTTTGTCACTGGAAGAGATTGATGAATCGGAGTATGATTTGACAATTCCGGGCTCTGAAAAGGATAATTTGAAGGAAAAGTCAGGGACACCTCAGAAAACAAAGAAAAGGAAACGAGTGAATAGTGTTGATGTTGAAGAGGATGATGATGAAATTGAGGCTAGCAATGAGATGGAAGAAAGTAATGTGGAGCATAAGAACAAGAATAAGAAGAAAAAGAAGAAGAAAGTAGTGAAAACAGTAAAGACACAAGGTGAGTTCCGAGTTCCGACATGCTATTTCAAAGTTTTGATATTTCACAAACTACCTTTAGATGATTTAGTAATCTAAATTTTATGATTTTAGTATACTTGAAGTAAAATTATGGAAAAATATAGCTAGAGTATTTGTTGCTGGTTTTTATTTGATCTACTTTGTGTTTTAACGATTTTATATTACAATTGATGGAAACAATTAATCACTTACTTTTTGATAGATATTGAAATTTAAACAAATACACAAATACAATTTTGTAATACATGTAGTTTTAACATTTCTAGAGTTTTTATTGGTTCTACAATTCCGAAATATATATTTCTTTATCAAGGTTGTTCTGTTTCACTTGACAACATTGCAAACCATGTGAGCTATTGGCACCTTAGTTATGATACATAAAGATGTAGTATGTCACAAAGTGAGCATAGCTTTCAACTTTGGCATTGTCCGTCTATGATAAAAAGCTAATGGAGTACTGTCTTTTGATTTTGGAGTATGACGGAGTCTTTCAAAATGGTTCCGACTTAAGGCCTGTGGAGCTTATCTTTATTTCATTTTATTACAATTGAGCTGTTCACTTTTAGCTCATCATTTTTACTCTTGCTTTTCACCATTTATTATTTTTTTCACCATTTCGGTAGATCTGCTCACTTTAGTTCATTTACCTCTTATGTGGACTTTCATTGTAAGTAGGATCAATGGTTAATTTGAATCTTTCTTATTGTGAACTTAGAGTATATATGTAGCTACCCAGTCTTTGGAAAATAGAATATCAACATTTTGTTATGTAATTGATTTATTGTTTATCTATTTTAGATCCTTTTTAGGATGTGTTATCCATTTATCCTCACTCAAACTTCCTTCATTTATGATTTATCTCAATTTATCTAAAGCAATTAGTATATTAACATAGCTAGCCTTGAGATTATCTTACTTTTACTTATTTGGACCAAATATGCCTTAAAAAAATGAGCGAGGCATGGAAAACAAGAACTTTAGTTCATTTTGAATTTCTCTTATGTTTTTCCTAGCTTCACGACAACGTTATTTTTGGAAAAGGTTAACTGCAAGCTTGTTTATGTTGCTTTCTTCAAAAGATAATTGATCTTATTATAGCGAAGTATCCTTAAATAGTAAGATAGATTGCAATTTGGATGTGACGATGTAGAATTTATCAAATCTGTAGAACTTCACGAGCCATAATGAGTTATGGAGGAGTCATCTCAGTGCTGGGAAACTAAGATAGTAAGATGTCTTATAGTTCATCTGTGTCATATGATGAGAGTTGAGAAATGAGTCATTTCTTGCTCATCCCCCTCAGAATAAAAAGAAAAAAAATGTTAGAGATCTTTTTCTAATGACCTCTTTTGTTCATAGATGTAGAAAACAATATTGAAAATGATGAAGAGTTGATGGATGAAGATGAATTTAATGCATGGCATGAACTAAGGCTTCATCCACTCCTTATGAATGCAATATACAAGCTAGGATTTAAGCAGCCAACACCCATCCAAAAGGCTTGTATCCCTGCTGCTGCTCATCAGGGAAAGGTTTGTGATTTGTGTTTTTTGTGTATTTATAAAACCTGTTTGTTACTTGTGAGGTCCTAAAGAGTAGTTGTGAATTCTCATTGTGCATTGTAGGACGTCATTGGTGCTGCAGAGACTGGTTCTGGTAAAACATTGGCTTTTGGCTTGCCAATCTTGCAACGACTTCTTGATGAGCAAGAAAAGGTAGAGAAATTGATGCTGGTAGATTCAGATGCTGCCGAGCATATTGCACCTAGAGGCTTGCTACGGGCTTTGATAATTACCCCTACTAGGGAACTTGCCATTCAGGTACCTAATTAATACTTCACTTAGATTATTGCCATCATTCTTTTGCCATTTCTTGAATTCTCCTTCTGTCTACACGCTTTTAGACTATCAGTGGCAGTTTGATCAAAATAGGATATTGAGATCCTTACATTAAATGTGATTACGCTTGTGTAATCCCAAAACATGACAACCTTCCCCTGCATTCAAGTTTCACTTGTTGGTTTTTGAAAATTGAATTCTTACATATGCTATTACCCTAATGTCATGAAGTGGCTCCCACCAAAAAGAAATTTGGAGGAGTCGGATGTACACTTGAAGTGAAAGAAAGATGTTTTCAATTGACCTATGGTAGCAAACATCATTTGCCACTTCAAATTAATAAGTGATTTAGCATTTTAATATAGTCCATTATAATCTAAAACCAAGGAATTATAAATCTTTGGCTCTATTGAAATAAGGGATTAAAATTAAAAGCTGAATTCACGCCTTTTCTTATTTGTTTTATAATTTGGAGATGAAATCTTGTTGATGTGATAACATCATCAACATTATTAGTCATGATCCTGTCATTTTCTAAGTCATGAAATTCCTTCTGTCTTAGTATGAAGACCTTGACAGTTTGACTGCCTCACTTATTAGTTGTGTTGTGAATAGATCTTTACTTATGGGTCTAGTACATACTTTCCTCTATATGTTATAGGTACAGTTCTGTAAAAAGTTAGCTATTAAAAAAAGGAGGATAGTTTGAAAGATGTGGGCATTGTGAGTCAGGATGTTTTGCTTTCCTATTTGAATGTTCCTTGTTGTCTCAAAGCCTCACGTTGATGGAGACTGTTCCTAAAATGGCTTTTGTTGTAGTTTTGACATTAGAGTTGGATAAGCTGTGAGCTTTCAACTTTTTTCAGTTTCCTCTACCATCATGTCTTTTCAAGTAATGGATCTGCATTAGTTAAACTTGTACATTATGAAAAATAAAGCCAATGTATCTGTAAGTTGTAACTCACTAAAAAATGTATCTAACAACAAGGTCTTTTTGAAGGTGTATTTTCTCCTAGAGAAACAGTCGAGTAATACATGCATTCTTTTCTTGTCTAGTGAAGCTCTCTTTTAAAAAAATTAATAACTTTACTTAGATTTTTGTGACTGGCATTTTCAGGTTACTGATCATCTTAAAGCAGCAGCAAGATCTACCAAATTTCGGGTAGTTCCTATAGTTGGTGGCATGTCCACTGAAAAGCAAGAGAGGCTTTTAAAAGCAAGGCCTGAAATTGTAGTTGGAACACCTGGGAGGCTGTGGGAGCTAATGTCAGGAGGAGAAAAGCACCTTGTTGAGGTATCTATAAATGTGTAAACCTTAGTGTTTTTTAACTGCATCTGATAAAACTAGAATTAATCTATATCAAGTATAATGTTACGGCAGAATAATTAGCCCGAGATGTAAGTTCTCATAGATAATTTTTTTCATGATTAGCTGGTGAAAATTTTCAAAATGCACTTCCTGCTACTAAGGGTTAATTGGAAACAACTTTTTGTTAGTGCTAACAAGGTAATGTTGTGTACATCCGATCCCCCCATACCCCACCCTAGGTGGGAGCCACTTTATGGCATCTGAGTAATGTAATGTATGTGTACTTTTTGGAGAAGAAACGAGATAATAGCAGAAAACATAAATTTGTTAACCACAATTTTAACAATGAAGATTTTCTAGAATGTCAAAATAAAGATCATCATTGCAGGTAGATTTACTTTTATTTATTTATTTATTTATTTTTTTGTTATCCCAATTGAAGCCAAATGATACTACTGGGAGTCTGGGACTGGCGTTGTAACCTTGATCATTTTAACTTTTTTTGGAATTATGTTGTTTTGTTTTCTTGGTTTGACATTTTTGGTTTGCTTGCTTGTAGTAAATATGCTTGTTATATTGGTCATATATTTAATTTTGATGTTGTCTGTTTCAGCACATTGCCCTACTTATATGCCTTTTTATAGCCCAGGTCTTATAATCCAACTTTCTTGAGGTGATTTGAAAAAGTAAACTCAATTGAGGCAAGGAAGTAGGACCTCTGAATTATGATTGCCAGAGGAATGAACATTAGATGACTTGTGTTGATGGTAAAAGTCATTTGATATGCAACAAACCTTTGATGTTTGAAAAAGTTTGAGGAAGACTAAGATTCGACGTCAAGAGATGTTAAAGAGGTTTAAGTCTAAAGTTGAATTATGTGTGGATAATATTTTGTTGTGGTAATTTGACTAGAAGAGTTCAAATTACTTCTTCCTTCACTATATGCTTTTCGCATTGGGGTCGGCATGAATATTAAGAATAACTCTTAATTGTAAATTAGGAATAGTGAAAAGAAATAACCGAAAATATGCTCACATGGAAAGAGAAAAAGGGTTGATGTGATATAGATACATGGGTGGCTTTAAACTGAAAATTCAAAACAATACGTGAAGAACTCTTTGGACCGCCTTAATAGGAAGCATGAAAGACATTAAGGGGAGGTTTTGTAGAGAAAGAAAATTTAGATAGTGTAAGGTGGAATACTTTATAAACAATGTCACATGCTCATGTGTTGGCTTGATAGTGGGAATAGGTGGGGAAACATTTGGTAGGATGAACAGAGCAGTTTACATTTACTAATTTACTCTCATTTGATTTTTTTTGGTGAAGAGTAGAAAATGGGAAATTGATAAAGGGCATGATGATAGTGCAAGTCCCGAGTACCGAGTCTCAAGTCCCAACCCCATGTTCTACCTCCCTAAGAACATGTTCTACCTCCCTAAGAACATGACAATAAAGTGTGACTTGGACAAGGTGAGACATCAAGTCTCATTCTCATTCCCTTCCATCAAATATGGTACTTTGCAAATCCCTCCTTTGAAGTCCTTCAAAATGAACAACCCCAAAGGGGTAGAGAAAGCTTAGCTTTACAAGTGAGTGAGAGAGAGAGACCTGAAGGAATCATACAATGAGTGAGCCAAGGTGTCGGCATGGTTCCGTGCTCTTTTAGCTATAGGCAAGGTACACATTTCGTTTTAGAAAATTCTGCTAAATATTACCCCTAGATCTAAGTAAATTGTCTTCCGTATGCAATAGAGCAACCAAGCACTCATAGAGGAGGAGGTGTTTGCAAACAGAGGGAAGTGGGGCTTCCTAACTTGACTTGTGTTCAATTTCGGTAAGTTTATATTTGATAACAGTTATGGCTCTTCCTAATCTTTTTGTCTCAACTCTTCTTTCTATTATGCATCTACCGTTAAAGCGGCAAAGGTTCCTGGCCTTGCACTTTCCTCGAGACTGCTTTTGACCTCTTACATCTGCCCAGGGTAGTTTGCTGCACCCAACAGTCATGAAGTGTTTTTCCTTTCTATCATGCATGTAACATAAAAGCTGCAAAGGTTTTGAGCCTTGCACTTACCTCAGGGCTGCTATGTTGCTCAGGATAATTCGCTGTACCCAGCAGTCATGAATTATGTTTTTTCTTGCCTCTTGTGGTTCCATGCCGCTTTTGTAATTAAGAGAGTATTCTGCTTTGTTAACGCCTTCTTATAAAAAAAAACTAAATGAAACTATTACTGCAAAGTCAACAAAAAGATCTTTCTAATGAAAAATGTTCTTTGTATATACTAGGGTAACTAGATGGAAATTGTTGGTCTTTTTATTATAGAATTGTGGAAAATTTTTGACTAGTGTATATACTACATACATACCAGGGTAACTTGATGATAATTCTTGTCCTAAATTGTACTGTTTCATATAGAGGCTATTTAAAACACATAAATTGATGGGAAAACAGGAATGGTCACGTCATTGAGGATCATAAAAGACGGTTATATTGAGTTCTTTCCATGGTAGTGTGAGGTGGCATCTCTCTTCTGCACCACCTGTTTTTTATTCCTTCTCTGTGATCATTAAGAAAATTGGCTGGTGAATGGTGATCTTAGAGCTCCTATTCCTGGTCATTCCTCCTTATGTTCAGTACTAAAGGCTTTGGCATTGTGTTATTGTAATTCTTGTTCTATACTAAAGGTTGAATGTGATTTTCTCTCGCAATGATATGATATCTATTTTCTTGTGGGAATCTAATTAGATTGTTTTCCTGTTTGTGCAGTTACATTCATTATCTTTCTTTGTGCTGGATGAGGCCGATCGAATGATTGAGAATGGACATTTTCATGAGTTACAGTCCATAATTGATTTGCTTCCTGCAGCTACTGGAGCTATTGAAAAGCATACTGAGGATACTCAGAATTGTGAAACTGTCTCTAGCTTTCAGAGGAAAAAACGTCAAACCTTTGTATTTTCTGCAACAATTGCGTTATCTCGCGACTTTCGTAAAAAACTTAAGCGTGGGACTCTCAAAATGAAACAGTCAGCAGCAGATGACCTATCATCTTTAGAAGTATTATCTGAAAGAGCAGGAATGAGACCTGATGCGGCAATTGTGGATTTGACCAATGAATCCATTATGGCCAGGAATCTTGTGGAGTCTTTTCTCGAGTATGTTGTCTTTCTATTGTTCTTGAGTGACAGAGATATGTCCATTTTTGTACTAGTCTGTTTCATATGCATGAAGATCATTTAGTATATCTACTTCCATGCTCAATTGGTATTTTTTTAAAGGAATTTTATACCGGAATTTCCATTAGACTAGTCAATTTTAGCTTTAATGACTAATGAATTATTCCATATAGGAAAAGAAAACTAAACATCAGTAAAATTCACTATCAATCTGTAAAAGTCAGTCTTAATGATTTTTCAATCAATAAAAACCGGTTCAATCTGTAGAAATAGTTCTAAATCAACCAGGTGCAAAGAACTTGGACTGAATTGTATTTTGTGTACATATCAACAAATTACACATGAAAAGGCTCTTATCACGGACTTCAATGCCTTGTGTGCTGTAACTCGTTGGACAATTACTACATTGCCAATTATGGTTTCTCAAGTGGTATTGTATGAATATTGTACAAGATAGAGTTTCCCATATGGTTGTCATCTCAAGAAACTCGGACTAATGTCAAGTACACACCTACATTACTAGTGGATGTTTTGTTTGCTCACCTTTATATAGTTGCTAATTACTAGATAAAAAGTCGGATCATTGAGCCTACCAAAATGAGGAGCTATTAGTGTGCTAAAATTACCCAGAATGTGGTCTAATGAAGGATTAACTTATGATGTCCTTAAATTTTGTATATCAAGTTATAGAAAGGATCTTAGATTTTATAGATTTGGATACCCAATAGATACACATATTCACAATATAGAAATCTTTATCCAAATTTAGTTTTGAGGCTTCTTCATACTGCATCCATTTACTTTTGGTTGGATGGATGTCCAATAGCTTCAGACTTCCTTGAGTATAAATTCTTGCTCTGCAGAAGAATTGATGTGTGAATCTGTACTTTTTTATTGTTTCCTTCTTATGTAAGCACCTGATTTTCCCAAACTTTTTGCATCAGTTTTTCAAACATGGAATCCTGCTTGTGAATTCATTATAATATTTATAACAAGCATTTTGCTTGCTGCATGTTTTGAGATGATGCGAATAAGGTTTTTAATTTCAGGTGTAGTGAAGAAGACAAGGATGCCTACTTGTATTACATCTTGTGTGTTCATGGGCAAGGCCAAACTATCGTTTTCTGCTCGTCAATCACTGCATTACGCCATATTACCGCTCTTCTGCGCACACTTCAGATTAGTGTCTCTGTCCTTCATGGAGAAATGCAGCAGCGAGCTCGTTTGAAGGTCTTTCTCATATTCTTGTTTACATGGCTGCTCTTATTTTGTTACTTGGGAATTGAGTTTCTGAATTCATGGAGGCTTGATGTCTCTGAGTTTGAGGCATGTGATCAGTGATTCCCGTTCTATCCTTTTACCTCTTTTAGGTTCCAGGTTTTGTGTGTTACTTGGATTTCTTCCTTTTAGTTAGCTCAGTTTTTAACTTGTTATCTGTCTTGCCTCCTGATAAGTTTTAATTTACATTTTTTCATGATATGGGTTAATGCTCCTCAAATAATAAGGCAAGCAACAAAAAGTATATTGATGTGTGATGCTCCTCATTAATTATCACCCTGTTTGGCTATTGGATATTTGATAATATGTTGTAGTGGGAGCTGATAAATTATTATCTTAACTGATTTAGCGGACTGATTCTATTAATTGATATGTTGACTCAATCAGCTATAGAAAAAGTGGTGTTGCACACCCTAAAGTTGGTCTTCCAAATCTTTCATTGCGATACACACTCTAAAGTTGGCCTTCCAAATCATCAAATGCTTTCAGTTATTCAGTAAGCCTTTGCACTGTCTTCCATTTGCCAAAAATGAGCTGAACAGCTGCGCTCCTAATGTTGCTATTGATTGAAATTATTCGAGTTTGATTGTGATCAGAGTGTGTTATAATTTGGCAGTGGTGTAGTAGACTATTTAAAATTGTATTATTGAGAGAGACGTCCAGTGTACTTGCAGTTCAAATTGATCACTTTTTCCTCCATACCCTTCTTGACACGGCATCACCTAGGTTAATGTGGTCTGACTCCGCAACAACTAAATGGACACATATTTATCTGAATTACTATGCGAATACGTTTACAGTGTTATGGATGGCATGGGTCCAGACTCCAGAGAGATGATAAATGAGGAAGGTTCAATAAGTAGACTGTCGGATTTGGAGTTTGCTAATATTTGTGCTTTCACGGTTGCACCTCTGACTTGCTTTTGTCCATTTTTAATTCGTCAAACAAATAGTATACAGTGTACTTCTGTTTTCTGCTGAGCTCTTTAACCATAAACTGATAGCTTATTCTTGAGTTTATTCTTGTACTTGATGCATTTGTAGTTTTACACATTGCTGATGCTAATTAGCTGTAATGGAATTGTTATATCAAAATAGTGTCTTGATTTCTTTTGTATTAGGCACTTGATCGTTTCCGCGTGAATAAGAATGGAATACTCGTAGCTAGTGATGGTGCTGCTAGAGGATTGGACATACCAGGAGTTCGTACTGTCATCCACTATCAACTTCCGCATTCAGCAGAGGTAAATCAAACATTGTTCTCTTGCTTTGCTTGCAAACGTTTTTCTTATATGAACTGTGTATACCAAATCAGGTCATTTACCCTCTCAGGTTTATGTGCATAGAAGTGGACGAACTGCAAGGGCGTCTACTGATGGATGCAGTGTTTTGTTAGTCTCAGCAAATGAGAGATCAAAGTTTGCCTCATTGTGCAAATCTTTTGGCAAGGTCTGGCTCTATAAGTCTTTCTTCTCATGCAGCTTGTCATTTTGTCATTTGATCTGTATACTGAACCATGCTGTACTAAACATTTGACTCAGTTTCTACAAATTGCATGCCTCATTGTTGCTTGTTTTGTGGTTACTCTTTGACATTGATTGCTGTTTACGATAGTGGCTTTTGAGAAGTACAACTTGATGTCTGTCTGCATCGAAGTTTAAGGTGAAAAGGAAGTAAATTTTTTATAGCATTTCTCACATAATGTTGGTGAGGTGTTGCTTTCAGATTTTGTCACTTGGTTTATTGTTAGAATGTTTAATATGACGTCTAAGCTTGATATATTCAGCTTTGTTTCAACTATGTCCAAGATATGTCGATTCATTTACTTGGTATCATTTTATTGTCCCATCCTATTGGTTTTAGATTGGTCCACTTGGAAGCATTTGCACAAAAATTTGTATGCTGCTCAGTGCATTTACTTGGCATGCAAGGATAATTATTACAGTTTTTTTTCCAGCAATTTTTCTTTCTTGATTTGGACATCCCTATTTGCCTTGACTTTTTTTAATACAGTTTTTATCCTAAAAGATTGGAGTTGGCTGCATGAACCAATATATCAGTACCAGTAGTTGTCCATTCATTTAATGTTTTTACCACTCCAATTTATAAGTCTAAATCGTTTAAATCCCATTTCACTTGCCATCTTGGTCATTTTCGGTTTTTCTCGCCCTCTTTTTAAGTCTCCTGAATTCCAACTTTCTATCTTCCTTATCCGTTCACTAATATCTTATCTTTACACATGCCCAAACCATCTTAGAGGATTCTCTTTCATCATTACCTCAATATTTGCTACTTCTTAACCTTCTTTTATACTTTGTTTAGAATTCTATCCCTCAAGGTATGCTCACTTTGTTGAACCATTTACAAATCCGCTACTCCCATATTTCTACTTTGATCCTTTTTGATAGCTCTACATTTCTGATCCATATATTAGCCTTGGTCTAATGGTCCTTCGATAGAACTTTCCCTTTATTAAGGGACACACATTCTATGAGTCACATCTTGTTGAATTCCCCAATACTCTAAAATATGAAGTCAAGGTGTTAAAGCAGCCACTAGGTGGGATTTTTTTTTCTTTTCTAGCTTTATAGTGCCTCTTGTTCTTATTTGTGCTACATTTACAGTTTATGTACTCCATCTTACTCCAGCTTAATATAAAGTTGTAAACCCTCTCTAACTTTTTTCGCCTTCATTCTGACTTAGCATTTACCCCTTTTTGGTCTCATCTACCACAACAATGTTGTCAATAAAGTGTGAATATCCATCATTTAACATTGCGTTATGATGTTTACATGTGACATTTTGGCGGCATTTATATGCTTGGGGATGATTTCGCCAAATACGTCTAGCCATGTTTTCACCACACATGACAACTTGCAATGTTAAGGTTGAATAGGACGAATGGAAAAATAAATGTTTAACAGAATATTGCATCAATTCAGTGAATGAAACTTTATAGGACTAGGATGAGTGGACTCTACCTCCTTGTTGTAGCTGAGCCCAAATTTGTATGACCAGATTCCCTATTATCTCACATTGTTTGTAGACCTATTTAAAGGCATTGAACAAAAGAATATAGCTTGAGAAGAGCTGAATGTACAAATAGGTGAAAACAGAGGATTAAGTTACAAGTTACCCAACAATTTTGTGCAAGACTTATGGGCTAGTCTGTTTAAATTTGGATGTGAATTATGCATTGCTCTGAAAAAAATAGATGACTTTCTTAATACCTTCTATCCATGTCTAGGGTATAAGGAGACCTTAAGTCTCTATGGAGGTGTGGAAGTTTTCGATCTTATGGTCAATTTGGCTAGAAAGAAACAATATGACTTTTTGTGATCGATTTCTACTGTTGGATATCATTTGGAACAAGGCGAAATCCCAAGCCACTTTATGGGTTAATGATTTATGCATAAGTGATTGAAGTGTCTTGCAGAGTTGCAGTAGCTTGTGTTTGTTTGTTTGTTTTTCTTTTTTTTTTTTGTTTTCTTTTTCTGGGATCCCTCATCCCTATAGTTGTGCCTTTTTATGCTCTATTAATATAATTATTCTTATCAAAAAAAAGTTACAACTTACAAGCCCAATTTGTGCCATGAATAAATTGTGTATCAGACTAGTGCATAGATAAAGTATGGTTGGCTTTCCATCTTTGAGTGATCCATATACTGTGGCAAATTTCTGAATAGTTACTTATATTTAGTTGTTTTATGAGTGGTGATACATGTGTTTCTTTCATAAGATGGGCCAAATGTACATCAGTTTGCTAATTTGTTTTTTTCGTAAATGCAGGATACTCTTCAGCGATTTCCTATTGAAAGCTCATACATGCCGGAGGTTCAGAAGCGATTATCTCTTGCACGTCAAATAGATAAGATTTCTAGGAGAGATTCAAAGGTAAAATGATTTGTTGTTTTTTAGTGTTACATTCTTACTTGCAAATGTTTTTTTCGGATCATCAATTGTTTTTGAAAATAAAATTAATTTGTGGACAAAAGTCTTACGACTTATATATCAGAATCAACAATTAGCAAATACTTCTACATAATAGTTAAGATCTAATATAATTCTAATTGAATAAAACCACGATTGTTGTAGAAATAATACTTTTCCATACCCTCTCCCATACCGTATAGAATAGAGAATAAAGATCAAATAGAATCAACAGTATATATTTTTCATATAAAATAAAGATCGGATACAATTGTTTGTAGATCTTCCTTGACTCCATATTAAGTTTTACAACAAAATATAAATCATAGCCCTGAACTCTTATCAGGAGAGATATAAATTCAGTAAATGGATAGATTTAGCCCAATTAATAGGTATAATAATTCCCTTATAAAGAGTAAAATTTTATTTAGGACTCTAATTATGATGTTACTTCTATGTTGAAAGCTATGTGTCCTCGTTTTTGCTTGAGTTTCTGTTAGTTTTTTTGATTGAAGATTGTAATTGCTGTTTTCACAATGCTTCTGCTTTATCATCAGATATAGTCTTTATTCTCTTGTTTCATACCTAATACCTATACACGTGAGTGGTGAAGAAAGTCCTAGTATATACTTTACAGTTCCTCAAGTACCATAGGGTCTATTAGTTTAGTCTTTCACATATTTGAAACCTCATTTTCTGATATTGCTATTGTAGGAAAAGGTAAAAGAGAGCTGGATAAAACGCAATGCTGAGGCAATAGGGCTCGATGTGGAGGATAATGACAGTGAAGAAGAAAGAGTTGGCCAGTGCAGACAGAAAAAAGCTACCACCATGCAGTTGAAGAAACTTCAGCAGGTAGTACTGGTTACAATTATTACTGTTCAGAATGATCCTTTCTATGTCATGCCGCCTTTTTAAAAATGTGGTTAGTTTTAAAGGAGCATTGGTGTGCGCCTCAGTACAGTGAGATTACAGTGATTGATCCCGCTTCATAATATGCATGCTCTTTCAAATTGCAGGAGCTCAATTTGTTGCTTTCACGTCCACTGCAGCCGAAGTCCTTTTCACATCGCTTCTTGGCAGGGGTAATAATCTATGATGTTGTATTTAGTGTTTTTGGACATTTCTCTTCTTGATCTTATTATTTTGCTTTCCATGGGAATACTTTTGAACATCACTGTTCATGGACAGATCCCGCATGCTGTTCTCGGTTTTTAGCAATTCTGCTCTTCGAGTATTGATTTGTATAGTTTAGGTAATCGTCACAAATGTTTATAATCTTATCTTTACATGGTTTACAATACCCAACACCTCTATGTTCAAGTTAATTGTCCAAGGAAAAACAGTAAAGTCTATGTAACAGCATGAGGTCAGTACCTATATGCTGCAGCATTGAAATCAATTAGTTTTAGTGCATGGTTCACTATTTGCTTGGTATAAGTAGTACACTCTTTCTTGCTGACATTTAGAGTGGAAGCTGTGTAATATCTGTGAGTTTGAGCATACTTGGTGCCAGCTTGTTGGCAACACAAACAAAAATTAAATTTGGGGGTGGGGGGACTTTTATAGGTTCGTCAAGTTTGTGTCAAGCAATAATGTGAAGGATGTGTGTTGCGTTGCGTTAAAACTAGAACCTGATAAATTGAACTCTCATTGATTCGAGTGCTAAATATAATTATATATGTTTCCAATCATGAAGACCTACAAGAGAGGTTTAGGTCTTGCTGCTTCTCTTTAAAATTAATAGTCTGTACAAATGCAGAAAGATTATATAAGTCATCGTTTAAAAGACGAAGGATTGCACCATATGAAGGACTTATGAATGGTTTATGTTAATGGCTTAAGTATTAGAAGGCAGATAAGGCTGTTTTTAGGTTCTTTTTTGTTCAAATATATTTGCTATTTTCCAGGCTGGTGTTTCCCCACTGCTACAGAATCAACTTGAAGTGCTAACTAAGCAGAAACATGATGAAGGCCTTGGGCAGAGCAAAAAGAATTTGGTTGTTATTGGCCAAGATTGCGTGGAGCCACTTCAGGCACTTCGTAGGGCTGGTCCTGAGGTAATACTTCGGCTTTAAATGTCAGAATCGTTAACATCTTGCATTTGCATGACCATTGGATATCATGTTTTTTTACGACTATTTGCAAGTAATGTTTGGGGGAGAGAGGGGTGGAGTGAAGGGCAAAATATCGACCGAGGTGCCCTATTGCTACCGCATTGTAAAGGTTTTTAAGGTAATTGCGACCACGTTGTAGGATGCGATGCATCAAAACCACCCGAATAGACGACATAAATGATCTTGCGCCCAACCGCGACGATATCTGTAATTTTGCATCACAGTGGGGGTAATATATAACGAATATGCTACCAAAACATCTCTCACGTCAAATTCTCCTTGTGTAGGCCCACATGAACTTCAAAGAGCTTGCGGAGAAGCAACGAGACATGGATAAGCTGAGGAGAAAAAGAAAAGAAGCTAAAAAACGTATACTTTCATTTCTTCTCTTTGTCATATCGATGCTTTCGTCACTCTTTCTAGTTACCTCATTGTCAATGCTTGTTGAATGAAATCCGAAATGTAAATAATGTTGCTTTGCTTTACACTCGCAGGCCAAAAGGAGCAAAAGAGAAATGAGAAGAGAAAGAAAAAAGAAGCCATCAATAGTTGAGAAAATCGGGAAGCAATTGACAATAGCAAATTTTTGATAGCTACTAGTGAATGATCAAACAATTGGCAATTTTGACATTAAGGTTCTCTTGTGCCCTTCTTAGATTGGTAGAGGGCAAGAGGCTATAGCATGTTACATCTTTTCCCTTATGTGTATAATGATAGATAGAAGTTGAGATCAAAGAACGAAATGTCGAAACTAGGGGCGAAACTTGGCCGACTATGGTGCTTGGTGCATACTCAAAATGAGTGAAAATTTGTACGAATGGAGTATCTGATTTATAAATTATTATAACTTTATATTTAAGTTACTTTACTTTCTCTGGTTTTTAATTGGTCTTATTAAAGATGAAAATTTTTATATATAGATTTTTTTTGAAATGAATATTTAGATTAGAGTGTATGTGTGATAAAGTTATTAAATTTCATTTGGTATTTGAGATGTTTATTACATAAAATAAAATTAATAAAATACATTGGGTACTTGAATGTAAGTTAGCTTACCCTACTCTAGATTAGAGTGTAAGTAATCCTTAAATTTTATTGGCTACTAAAATGGAAATATTTCAAATGAAAAAACCTTAGTAAATTTTTCATTTGAGAAGTATGAGAAGAATAAAAGAGGATGGAAGAAGTTATTAAATTGTCTCACGGTCTCACTTCTTTTAAAATAATTTTATCCACGAAATTATACTCTATCTATTTTAACCACTTATTTTTATTTTTTATTCCCTTGTTTTTATATGTTCTTTTCATTCACTTTTTTCGCACATCCTAATGCAAACTTAAAAATCAAATAATTTTTTCGTGAGTTATTAAAATTTTTAAATAGTTGATATTTACAAAGTATATATCGAAACGAATCTAATAAGATCCCACATAAATATGTTTTTCCTTATAAATCGATGACAAATCGTATTCAAAGTTTGACACTGAAATTCATAAATTTTATTTAAGACAAACATATGAAAACAGAGAAAATACTTATTTTTTTGTCTTATAATCTAATTTAATTTTCCTTTTAACTAATTTTCATCTATTTTACAACTTGTACACCGTAACTCCGTAAGAGGGACAATTATATTATCAAGGAAGTCAAATGGTTTTAAAGTTGCTGCGTACTTGCTAATTATTTTTATACTATATGATGTTATCGTAGTAATTAGAGGTGTTCATTCGGGTGATCGGGTCGGTTTCGGACGGGTGTCATTCGGTTCGGTTGTATTTCGAATCGGTTATGTTTCGGCTATTTGTTATGGCGGGTCACACTCGGGTCGGGTCGGTTAGTCACGGTTCGGTTAAAGATCGGTTATTCGAGCTATCGGGTTAGCATCGGTTCAGTGTCGGTTGAAGTTCGAGTAGAGTGTTAATCGGTGTCGGGTTGTCATCGGTTAATAATTGGTTCGGTTTTGTCGGGTACAGATCGGGTTCGGTTTTTTAGAAAACAGAATTCGGCTACGTATTACTAATTACTATCGATCGAGTGAATATCAAAATAAGTTGTTAGTGAATTTTTAATTGATGACAAGATTCCCTTTGCTTAAAGCAAACTAGTTAAAATGCAAATCAATTAGTAATCATTATTACTTTGTTACTTTTACTTGTTTGACCAAAAATTAAAAATATAAAGTTCTATCAATTTTCATCTAATACGATTAAAAGTAGTTAAATAAACATTGACCATTGATTATTAACTCTAAATATATGAAATCATGTATTTATAAAATTTAATTTATTAAAATATCTATAATTTTATTAGATTAACTAATACGATGATTGAATATAAGTATATCATACTTCTATGTTAAAAATTGGTTCAGATTTAAAGCTATTCGATCTAAAATTCATTCGGGTTAAGTCGGTTTTAGCCGGATCGAGTTCGGTTTCGAGCATGATTCGGGTCGGATATAACTCGGGTTGGTCATTTTTAGGTTTGGGTAATCTCGGTTAACGGTTATGTGTCGGTTACAAAATTCGGTTACAGTTCGGGTTCAGCTTTTCCATTTTCGGTTGTCAACCGGTTCGGGTTCAACATCAATTGGGGTATTGTCGGTTCGATAACCCTAAAAAAGGAAGATATTTTTGGGTCGATTTACTTTCGATTTCGGTTCGGGTTTTCGGGTCGGGTCACTTTTGAACGGCTCTAGTAGTAATAATAATAATAATAAAATAGTCAAACGGGTAGGGTTGTATCAGGGGCGGGCATGAGGAAAAGCAACTACATCATCCATCACTACTAGTTCCCCATTTTCATGTCTGCAGCCGGTTTTGCTTACAAATTTGCAAACGCTATTACGTTGACTCGCCATTTTCGTATTCTCTCCTCCTCCTCCTTCTCTCTCCTATCGCCGTCGTCTTCTTCCAGGTATGCTACTCGTCTTTAATCCTTTCATATTCCAATTCTTCATCCCTACTTATCTTTAACTTGTTTGATTCCAGCCGCCTTTTTAATCGCACTGTCACATCATCATTTTCCATGGCTGGTGAAGGAAGTTCCAAGCCCAAATCTGGTGATTTTTGTGCTTTCCAATGATTAATTGCTTTCTTTTTTGGTTTAATGGCGTAAAAATGTAATGTAGTTGTTGATTATTTGACATTATGATTGAATTTTAAGGTGGTAAGAAGAAGGAGGTTAAGAAAGAGACTGGGTTAGGGTTAACTCATAAAAAGGATGACAATTTTGGGGAATGGTACTCTGAGGTATCCGATTATTTTGGTTCTTTATTTGTTTAATTTTGCGTTTTTTTAAAGTTTTGGTTTTGGTGTTGAAATGTTGGGTGTGGTTTATTTAGGTTGTTGTTAATGCTGAGATGATAGAGTATTATGACATTTCTGGATGTTACATTTTGAGGCCTTGGACTATGGCTATTTGGGAGGCTATGCAAGTATGTACCTTTTTCCCTTTTTTCATTATGATGCTGAGTTATTGGTTGATATTTGGTATTTACTTGTACGCTGGTCATACAACCATAAATTAGTTACTGTTGTTCTTTTTTATCTTCTGTATGGAATTTGAGAAAGAACCAAGGAAAATAATAATCACATAGTAGATACAATTAGTGAAGAACAAAATAATGTAAAAAAATTTAGATTTTACAGAATTTTGTGTTAGTGCAATAATGCCATTAAATTATGTTAAGTATATCAAAATTCATTATATAAAATAAAACTAAAATAAAGTGTTTACTAAAATGTAAGTTAGTTGTATCACAGTGATAGGACGTCGTATGTCAAGTCTTGAGCTTTACGAAATTTGCGCCAAGGATGTTTTGGGATTTCGAAATTTTGGCATTTTGGTGTCAAGATGGGATTTTTTTTGACGAGAATTTTAGGCAGACTATTTATGAAGAAAGTCGTGGCTGGGTGGAAAATTATTCGCAAAGATTGAATCTTTTTAATCAATTCCACCTCGCATTACTTTTGGTTTAGGCAACTCGGTTCTTGGTGATTTTAAGTACTAGATAAAAACTTCCTAGTTCGAGTTTTTTTAATGGTTGGCTTTTTGTGTGATAAATCGAGGCGGGTGGGAAAAGAATTGCAGAGGTTAAAGGTTTTTTGAATGCTTCAATTTTGCTTTTCAATGGAGGTTCGATGGCTTTTTAGTAGGGAAGATGTAGATATTTTGTTCTGAAAATTTAGGAGATGGATGTTTAAATATTTAGCATAATATTATTTAAATCTCTATTTCCCCTATAAAATTCTCCACCTCTCCCCATTCACAAAGCCTAAGTATAGCTTAGAGTTTGCATCTCCTTTCTTTGCCCATTGTAATTTTAGCCTTTGTTGTCTCCTTTTCTCCTCTATCATCTTTTTATGTTCTAATTTATTTCTCCAACATTTCCTCTATAATATCTCATCCTGGCTCAAAGTGTTTTTCATCTCTCGAATATCCATTATGTCCACTTTCTCCAACTTTTTTACCTATTGACATTGTTCAAGGCGGATTCTTTAGGGAATATGTTAAAAGCACTTCAGATTTAGAGTTTCTTTCATATGCAAAGTGGTTTTCTACTAAAGGCCAATTTTCCCCCCTTCCCTCTGAATAGCATGATCCTTGTTTTGTATGATACACGTTTTAATGAGTAGAAGGTAATTTGCGGCAAAAGCTATCACCTATTTCCCTTTTTGAGTTTCTAATCTATCATATCCTATATCAGGAACCTTGGACAAACTTGGATGTTATAATTTCTTCTCTCAACGACCTTTCCTGGTTGCATCATGATTATTTGCTATTCAAATTATAAATTAGAATTAGCTTATCCATTGACAAGGGTGAAAAGTACGAACCTGGTCATATACTCATTTCTTTTGTTCTTTGATGCCAATTTCCTTGTACTCCCTTCTTTATTCTTGTATGTGAACCTATGTCGTCTCAATACGCAATGCAACTGATAATGAAGCAATGCATTGATTTTGGGGGTGAATTATTCCAATATTGTGATCCGACTATCCAAGTTATTTTAGGTTTGTGCATCTTGATATATGACTTTAAAGTTCATACATGAATATTACATTTGGATATTTTATTGTGTTTGGCTGCCACTTTCTGGAAGAAGAAAGGGGCAACTAAAAGATTGCAAAGCTATGTGTAACAAATCAATGTTCTGGGAGTACAAGGGCATTATATTTCAGGTGCTGGAAGATGATTAATCTTATTTTCCAATAGCTTGTTTTCTTTCATTCTTTAGAATGAATGTGATGTGTTGCTATATGCGCTATCCTTAATTTTATAGTTATATTATTTTTTAAAAAAATCAGGAATTTTTTGATGCTGAAATCAAGAAAATGAAGATAAAGAACTGCTACTTCCCTCTGTTTGTATCACCCGGTGTGCTGCAGAAGGAGAAAGACCACATTGAGGGTTTTGCCCCAGAGGTATATTATATGAGAATGTTATCGTCTTATCATTCCATTGTATTAAATATCATTATTGGGAAGAGAGATAAGCCTACCTAAAGTAAGTGTGGGATCTTTTTTATGTTCACTCTGTAGACTGTAGGGAGTTTTCTTGTTTATTGCTGTCAACCTTTGAGTTTGTTGCTTCGTCTCATGATTTGGATTGGGAATCTTTTTTCAAGGTTGCATGGGTGACCAAGTCTGGACAATCTGAGTTGGAAGTGCCAATTGCTATCCGTCCCACAAGTGAGACTGTTATGTATCCATACTATTCAAAGTGGATCAGGGGACATCGTGACTTGCCCTTAAGACTGAATCAGTGGTGTAATGTTGTCCGTTGGGAATTCAGCAATCCTACTCCTTTCATCCGGTAAGCATATGACATGCTTTTATAAAATTGACTTCACAATTCGTTGCTTATGTTGTGCACCTTTTTCTTTCTCTATACTAAGTAACATATCAAGCCTTTAGAATGGTATTTGTGTTTATCATAGTACATTAATAACTAAAGTTTCATACATATCAAAATTCAAAACTTGTTAAAACATAAAGAATACCCATTTAATTTTGCAAAATGTGTCAAATATGAAATTATAGTTTTTTATTCTTATTTTGCTGTAAGAATTAAATACCAATTATATTATCTTCTACTTTTGGATTTTTAAGATAATGACACATAAGCATACTTATGTACTTATGATAGCAATACTTCTCTAGTCAAGATTACTAAAACTACCATTGAAACCCCAAGCTCAGAACACAGATGTGGACCCCGACCTCGATTGCTTGCCTTAGATTGCGGAACAGACGCAACCAGACGGTTCAGAGTAACGTTCTGTTTTGTTAACATTACCCAGACGAAATTGCGCAAAGAACAGTGATTAAATTTTTGAAAGAAAATCAAGAATGTTGTAGAAAGAAGATATATAAAATCTTAAAAAGAAATCAAGTGAAGAGAGAAAAAAAAGAGAAGGTACAATGTAAGAGTGCTGCTAGAGGCTCTTTCTTCCTTAATTGACCTAACCCAAAATTACACATTTGCACTTGTTAAAGTGGTGACACCTGCACTTCCTGTCTTTGAGTTAGCACTTGCTTTAGCTTAATGTTAGGAAATGTTTATATTAGGTAGTTGGCTTGTCAGTACTATGTAACTGTTTTTAAGGAAAGGAAGAAACAGTCATATAAGTTGCTGTTTTGAGCAGTAGTTTAACAGTACTCTGTCTGTTGAGAGAAAAGTTCATTGTTGTCATTATAATCATAAATATCACAACTGATTTGGACTTTTCTTTTTCTTGTAGGAGTCGTGAATTTCTCTGGCAAGAAGGTCATACTG